>JABUIW010000020.1:11517420-11624609 GCA_013363375.1 Menidia beryllina | reverse complement strand
AACATAAAAGACGTCTATAGACGTCTTTGGCAGTCAGCGGTTGGATTTGAATTGACGTCTATAGACGTCTTTGGCAGCGAATGAGTTAATAAGAAAAGCATAACTTTGGTCCTGCCCCCACATGCAACTGTACTCAGTAAAAAAAAAAAATCTTTTGTCTTCTTGGTAAAAGTTTCAGGGTGGCAGAAAGCAAAAAAAAAAAAACTCCTTTTTTTTTTTTTTTTTATGGTTACAGAAGTGGACCGAGAGTGAAACGCAAAAATTAAAAGATGGAGTCAAGAAGTTTGGTGAAGGCAGCTGGAGTAAGATAAAGGCTTATTACTCCTTCAAAGACCGTACAAATGTCCATCTGAAAGATCGATGGAGAACATTGAAGAAGTTGAAAATGGTCTGAGGCCTTCTCCCACCATCTTTCTTTTAAAACTGTCACTTTCAATTTTCCGGATTACTGTCATTTTTCTTTTCCTTTGACATTTATCTTCCTACTAAATGTTTAAAGTTGATTAAATCCAGAATTCGTGGCTCAAATGGATCTTCTTATTTAATATTGATAGGAAACTAATGAACACAACCAAGATTATTTGAATATTCACTGCAGTTTTATGTGGCTGAAAAGAACACAAAATAAGATCTTTCTGATGCATTTAAAACATTAAGAAGACAATTGCAAACAAATGATAGGAGATGGGAGTAGTATCAGGGTGGGCTGTGTTGAGACAAGTCAAAGGCAGATTTCTCAGTCTGGGCGCTTTAAGGGATCCTGTAGTCATCTGTACACATTTGCAAACATCCGCTCCAGGTGGCGATTTCCACATAGTTGCATGAGCAGTACCCAGGTGTTTCTGGGAAACATGAATGTGGTCAAGTTTTTGCAATGTTTGTTCCCCCAAAGATGTTTTTTTGAACCAACAACATCATTACAAAATGGTAGTTGGAGATGCTGAGCAGCCAGCCTGCGTGCAGACTCTTTTTTTTTTTTTTTAAACGTAAAAAAATGTAAAGGAAAACTTGTAGTCCCGGTGTTGCTTTTAAGTTAATGTATCTTCATTCCTAATGAACTCTCCCACATCAGCCTGGTGGAACACAACAATGGACATGGGGTCCACTCGTCGACACTCCTGCGTAGACTTGGCTGCCACTCCAAATCCCTGAGAATGAAGACGGCTTGTTTACAGACCCTCCTCGATCAACAAAAAGTCACAATCTGCCTTTGGTTGGATAAATTCATTTTCAATTGATTAATGATTGATGTCTGGAACTAAGGGCAATGGAATCCTTCCAATGACAGTGGTCATTTGTGGATTAAAATGTTTTAGTCCGAAGAGTGTTGTCCCATAGCATCCCATTTGCCTTTTAAATTATTATAATTTTTGGCTGTACTCTCATCGTCCGTTCCTATGTCTTATACAAGCTACATTTTTGCAAGATTTAGCTAATTGAGCTAAAAAAGCAGTTTCAGAATTAAAAGCTTTAATCCTTCTCTCAAATTTCCATGCTAGACCAAACTAAGTCTGCACTAAATTATCTCATGACAAGTACTTTTTTCTTTTATGTCACTGTGGGAATGTCTCTCAGTCTCGTTATAATGGTTTGTTTTCATAAATAACAGAGCAGTGGACTGAAATAAAAAACAGACTTACCAAAGGAACGTCAGCCATCGAGTAAACCACAACCCCCTGGTACTGCATTGTGTTCTCTGTGATTCTTCCAAGGCCAGACTTTAGAACATGGTTCCCGTACAGGAAAGACTGCTCTGCTCCAGGTTTCACCCACACCTTGAACTGAAGACAGTTTCATATAATTTATACATGCGTAAAAATGCCCAACCTAGCTGGTGTAAACATATCTGGTTTGTCAGTGTTGTGACTGGGTGATCACCCAGACAGTTCCATATGGCTGTCCTGTTTCAGTATCTTATTGGTACAATATGACAAATAGAGAACTGAGTCAACATCTCTCTCCAGCCTCCAATAGTTGGAGCTGATATGTGAAGATGCACCACCTTTGCATAGGGCGCCAGAAAATCCAGAGCTGTGATGTGCAGGCGAAACTTGCTGGTCTTTGTAAACTTCCCAAAGCATGTCCCAACAGAGATGAGCTTCTCCCGAGAGAAGTTTGTTGCCAGCTTAAGTATTTTCTCACTGTGAATGGAAATCAGAAATACTTCAATCATATTTAGTTATTAAAATACTTTAGTAACTAAACATATATATACAGATGAAATATATAGTGATAATGTGTAAAAAAATTAATAAATGTCCATTTTGAGCCAGAATTACAGAGCTGATGTTGTGTGAGCTCTAAAATGTACCGATAGCCATAAAAACAGAATATATAATGTTCAGGAGTACCTCATGTAGTAGACGCGGTCATGGTGGAGCCTGAAACAGTAGGTACCGTCTGGTCGGTCCACTAGGAGTTTAATGTTTTCTCCGATGCTGTGGTCAAGAAAAAAACCCATGGGTCACATTTAAGCTAACACCAATGCTAATGCATTTTCCCGCAATTTCAGACTTTTCCAGCCAATAAATGGCTGTGTATATATACTTACTATTTAGACAGCTTCTCAAACATCGTTTTTGTTTCTTCTTCAGTCAACGGCCTCATTTTAGTCCCTAACGTGGAATTTTAAAGCTGCAAAAAACGTGTATGTGGTGCTCGAGTCTTGAAAACGTGGGTCAACACGGAAGCCCGTCACTCTTTAAAACGGAAGAGGCTTTACGTAAACAGTGAGGGCAGTTCCTGGTTGATTTTTTTTAAGCATTCTTCAGATTTCAGTCGATCGTACATTTTCTCCGGTAAACCGGTCGCCCTCTGGTAAGTAGTATTAACCTGTAATAGTATTGTAGCATGTCTATTTTGTAACCTCATCCATTTTAAGTCCCACCTTAGACGGTCCATTTTGAATGAGGTTTTTGTTAGGTCCGGTTGTTTTAAGTGCTCAGTTAGCCTGGTTTGCTAGCTGTCAGTTGGAGGAAAAAAAACACAGACCCGCGGCAGTTAGCTGGTGAACGTTAGCTGGGGAGCTAACTATGACAGCTACTGCCAGGTCCTAGCATGTGACAGCTAGGCAAAGTTTCCGAATGGGAACTGAATTGTGAAACAATGGAATACCTTAAGCGGAATTGCTTCCGCTTGTCAGGTCAGGTTGGACTGTCGTGTGAAGAAAGGAGCATTTTGCCGCAGCGCTGGGAGGTTACATAACGCTCATTTGTTTGTAAATACCACTTACACTCCCTGTGGTTTGTACGACCAGAGAAAGCATAGTCTATGCTCTAAGAATTGTAAAGGACATGGATGTCGACATGAAGCTTTCGTGCACATCTTCCCTATCGGCTGACATCGCCCCCCCACCCTACCCCTGAGTGCACATTTCCATCTCAATGTCAACGATGTGTGTTGTCAGCTGCCGAGTCAGACGCAGAGATGCACTTTGGAAGCGAGCTTTTTGCTTTTGGTAGGACATTTGATCCTCCCGTCACCCTTTAGTATGACATAAGAATAATAACCGATCTCATCCTACAAGTTGCACAGAAAACCAGCCAACGATACCCAATTTGGGGGATTTAACTGATTCGAAAAGAGGTCTTTGTTCACGCATGAGATAGCCATTGACTACCATATGATATGGTTTCTCCATTTAGTATTTGACACTCATGATCTTTTGTCTATAAGGGGGAACAAAAGTCACCTTTTAATCACCCTGCGCTGTACGGGATTGGATTATGTTCCAGGCCACCAGCAGAGAATGTAAAAGTATTTACGGCCTGTCAGGCCAAGATCTCTGTTTCTGTCCTTGCAGTGAGATCAGCCCTCAGATGATTTCACCTCAAGGGGTTGTTAGTTTGAACCGTTTTCTCACCCACGCTGCTAATAAAGGCATCCTGAGAACTGAAACGTGGGACGATTATTGACCCAGAGAGTCTGAGGTTATTTTATAATAGTCTGATGTGATTCTGGGCCACCGGTCCTTTCACTGGGGGAAGGCTTTCATGTGTTGAAAGCAGTTAATCCTGATCTAATTTATTCGTTTCCTTGTTAGACGTTACAGTACAATGATCGTAATTTAAACTTTTTAAAAAAGTTTTTTTTTTGAGGAAGTCACAGTTACAATCTACATGGTTAAAAAGTGTGACAGCAGTTCGTTGTGAAAGCGAAATTGAGTGTTTCCCATGAAAATGGATAGCAGAAAATAATAGCAGTTCTTCTCATTATCTAAAGATCTCGTGGTGTCGTTGAGGTGCTCATCTGTTAATATGTTTCATTGTACAGTGGATTTGATGATTTGTCAGTGTTAACCAAGTCTTTTGCGTGCTTCACTTTTGTGTCGACAGGTGTGACCCGCCTGGATTTTGGAGAACGGTTCCAGTCCCAACAGTTTACCCCAGAAGAGCCAGCGGCCTGTCTGTCACCAGTTTCCGCTGGGTGTTTTTGAACAGGAAGAGAGGCGCAGAGAGACGTCTGACTTTTAAGAGGAAACTGCTGTGGCTTCTTCGTCAGCCTCAGAATGACTGAGTTCTGGGTTTGTTTCAGCTGCTGCATTGCAGAGCAGCCACAACCGGTGAGTGTGGAAACACATTCTACTATCCTCACCAAAAAGAAAAGACAAGCGCACCCACAAAGTAAATGAAGAAGATGGAACCCCGAAAACTTTCAAATCAACTTAACTTTGTACAGTTGGCTTCATTGCACCAAATGCCACAGAAAAATCCCCTAACCTTCACATGCCGCTGCTTTCAGTGGATAAAAGGGAGGTAAAAACCTTCTCAAAGTTCTGTTTGACTCACCACAATGAACCCATGCAGCTGCTTCATTGATCAGCAGAAAATAGGCCCTTCTTACAGCTCGTAATTACTGACTTACTGCCTCAGTGTGTTCCTCATTACTGCCAGATCTTCCAGTTTAAGGCATCATTCCTCCTTCATGTGTTTTGACAGATGCCAGATGAAATTTTGATAAACTTTTTTCCATCACTAACATGATGATGCTGAAATCATAAGTCACACAGCTCCCATTTTTTAAATGATCAATTAACAAATGTGAAGGATCATGTGGTTGTTCCTGAGAAACCATAATTATTGTTGAAATGGTAGCAGGACCAAAATGTCAGCCTATAAGTGTGGGTTCCTGTATCTGTAAAGGAACCAACAGATTTAGAATGAATAGGGCCTGAGTCAGCTGGTCTTAACCTCTTTAGCGTTTGTTCATCAGATATGATGAACAAATGTGATATGATGGTCATGCTGATGTCAAAGTTTAAAAAGGGTTTCCATACTTTCAGAAACGCCGGCGACGAATCGACCGCTCCATGATCGGGGAGCCAACTAACTTTGTTCACACCACACATGTAGGCTCGGGGGACATGGGCCTGGGATTGGCATCGGTAGGTTTTCACCCAGCTCTCAGAATGCTCACCCAGCCAAATGCAGCAAATGTATGTGTCCAGTCGGTTAACATGTGCACTTTTTTGTAGGTGGACCTGGTCCAGGCTCAGATGAAATCTAAAGGGGGCTACGCACATGGAGGCTCTGAAGGCTCTCAATTGTAACGAGGTGAGAAACTTTGTGCTGTTCTTTAGTGGAACTGATATCCAGCTAAAACGCTTTCACTACTCCAAAGCCTTTGGACTTTTTTTTTTTTTAAGTCGGCTTACCCGCATATTTGCATATAACTCAAGGGTACGATCATCCGGCATGTTCCTAACAGCAGCTCAGAATACTTTTTAATTCGGATAAGAAGCTTGTTTCAGTTTATCAGTTCATTTTAAATGAAAGTTCATAGTTCCTCTGTCCTTTACTGCTATGCAAGTGGTATAAATAAGGAAAACTGAGCCCGTGGATCATAAACTTTATTATATTACAGTCTGACTCCAGTTCTTTGATGATAACTGTTTACTCTTAACGCCTACAATTCAGAGCCTGTCGTCTTCCCTCCATCTGCTCTCTTTCAAAACAAACTGAAGAATCATGCCTGCACACCACAGCAGGCTTGTCTTGTGTAGAATTGTGAGGAAACTGGAGTGATGCCAGGCAGCGCATATCTGTACTGTATAAGGTCCGCTCTTATTTGGGGGAATTCTCTCCCCTTATTAGGAAGTCTCCCTCCTTTTCCTTTGGGTCACATTTGTTTATCAGACTCCCAGCGCAATTTGGCTTGTGCCAACAGCTAAGGATTTCGTTTTGAATCAACCCACTCACACCTGGCCTGATTGTTGGCTGTGACGCTGGTTTCTGTTGTCCTCAGGCTCCACGTGAGCTGTTAACGCTGCACCTTTTGTTTGTTTTTAATACTCCCACTTGGCGTTGCCATGGTCACGTTGGCATTTCTCGTTTCAGACCCCGTCATTCTGACGGAGTTTGGGCTGATCCACACAAACGATGTGAAATATGTTTGGTTAAGAAAGCGGCAATCGATTACCGAGGCCAGGGTCTGAGTCTTGAAGTCTGCGGCTGTCTCTCTCTCAAAATGTTCATTTGACCAAACATACCCCCCCTCGACTCTGAGGAGGAGTTTGACTGGACTTGGCACACATACTGGGATCCTAACGTTTGTTCCACTTTCTCCCACAGCTCTTCAGTCTACTGAAACTACTGTTGTTGAAACATGGAAGAAAAAGAAAAAAAAGCAGTTCTGTCTGTAATGGACACAGGACCAAAAGATGAAATGACTGCTTTTCCATGATGTTGTATATATTTTTATTTTCCATTACTTTTTTTTTTTTTAATGAAAGCACTGCTATACATTTGCTGCAATACTGTTGCACTGTAAAGAGTACCTGTTAAAGAGGGTTTAGAAAGCTCATAATCTCAGTCAGATGAATGCTTGTGTGTATGCATGAGGAAAATATTTTCAAAATGATTTTGCTGATGTAGCCCATTGGATGCCTGTATTTATTATTTGATTTCAAAGCGGACCTCATGGTGGCTGGGCCACGCTTAAGATTTGGAACGTTCAGTTTCCGTCTTTATTCTCAGAGGTTTATCAAAGGACAGGTAGAGGTAGCAACGCAAAAAAAAATCATTTTAGTCTGAGAACTACTCATGATTCTCTGAGTTTCTTTCAGGGTCAAAGATTGCTGTTTTGTAATAAACTTGAAATGAGTAGAGTACACTGGACCACATGTACACTCATACATGCTTAAGAGTTTCTCATTGATTTCAACCATTTTTTTATACTCCATTTAGATAGAAACACATAGGATTTTAATAAACTATGAACTTCCTGATCTGCCTTCTGAAGTCATGCTCATTCTTTGTTTTACATGCGTGATTTACAAGCTTCATGCTTAGCATTTTATAGGAGATTCCCTTTTTTTAGTCGCGTTTCCTTCATTTAAAGGTATGTGCACCAACTGTAGACCAAGAGTTCAGCGTGGAAGTAAGAAAATCACAAGCGCAAACTCTTCCACAAATGTGGGTTGACTTTGATTCAGTTAGGATTTGTGTGCTTGACGTTCACATGCTGTAAGATGGAACTGATTGTACCTTTCACGAGCACACAGTTCATTTAGCGGCTGTTTGACAGGTCAGCTTTACTTTAGTGGAGCACAGATGATTTTTAATCGGTCTGTAGTTCTCTGGTCCAGGACTCTTAGAGCTGACATAAAGAGGCATCGAACATAATGTGACCCACCTGTGTAGCAGTGTTTCTGATGACCATGCTTCAGTTTCATGTCAACATATTGTTAGTTGTTCCTGTTTTTTTTATATGGTCAAAGTAAAAGAGTTTTACTAAGGAGGAAAACTAAATGAATGCAGTTATTGTCACTCGTGTCAAAAAAACAGACTGGACCTCGTGTCTTTTCATTGACATTAACATTTTGACCCCTCCACACAGTATTGTCTTGTGTCTCTGATCCATAAAGTGTAATAATCAGAGCCGTAAAAAACCAGCACATTTTAATCTTCACACATCGGATTGTTTGTCATCCATTGGCATCCTATGACTTTTTCGAAAACCACATGTGTTGAATGTATAAAGTGCAGCATGTTATTGTCGAACATTTTATGGTACAAAAACTATTTAAATCCTCGGCGTTTGTACCGGGCAACAGAAAATACCTTTTATGGATTGTCACATTTGTCTTTTCCTTTAACAGCCTTAACTTTTTTTGCATTGCCCCTTTTTCCCAGATATTCGGATATGAATTGGCATCGGCTTATTTTAAATTCCGTCTGTTTTCTGTCTGTTGTGGTTCTTTTGTGACAGCTGATCCACATGTGCTTTGTTTCCCCAACGTTGAGCTCAATGCTGTAGTGTCCAGTCGTCCTGGGATTGCATTACATTGTAAGACCAGCAGGCTGTGCTAGTGGACTGCTTGAATGTGACATAAACAACTTAGTTTTGGGATATGTCATAGGAGTTATTTTATGATGATACTGTAAATATGTGGTGTACAAAAGTGATGGATCTGTGATTTCTATGTATTCAGATTCATATCTATTTTGCTTATCTTTCTGTAATACATTACACGGAGGGTTGAGTTGGCACAATGTTTTGTTTTACTTTCCCCCTCAGTATCTGACTCAGTGTAGTTCCCACTTTAAAGGGGAGTTCATCTGTCTTTTCCCTGCATTTTCAAAGAAGTAAATAAATGTTATCTATTGTCTGACCAAGTGTGCTTTTTGTGCGTGTGTTTTTATTTCAGAGGGAACTAAATGATTTGAGTCTGAAACCAGGCTCAATAAGCCATCCCATGGGGCAAACCAATTTTTGTAAACAGTGAAAAGCCCAAAGTCAGAAACTTTGGGAAATTTGCCTCAGCTTTAAACTTGTAAAAGTAAAAAGTTTCACCTGGGAGCTTTTAAAAAGGGCTGTAATGGGTATAGGAAAGAAAGCGTCACCTATAAGGTCACACAGAGTAAGAAGCACAGGGTAAACCCCTCTGGAAGAGGTAAATCACCAGCCTTGGTGTTGTATTTTAACAGATGACAGGAAACGGAAACACTCTGAAGACATATCTTGTCTTTCACCTGTTTCAGAATCAGTGGTTGTGAAGTTCTTCATCTGAGTTGCATCATATCGTATACCAAGTTCTACCTGACACGCTTTTATGTGTTAAATGGAGAAGCAGCAAAGATCTAAAAGTTAAAGCAAATGCAGCTGAAAAACAAAGCACAGCTGTAAGTGTTCCTCTCCTCAATTCTGTGACTCATGCAGGATGTCTGGAGGGGGATTTGGCAGCATCGATAATAAATTAAAGACAAACCTGGAATATCTGAGTACAGATTGTAATTCAGTTATCAGTTTATTTGATTATATTTTTATCATGTATATATACATAAAGATATTCTACCGCAATATTTAAAAGTTGGTAGGGGTTACAAAATCATTCAAAGGATCAATCAAAGGAAAACATCTCAAACAACTGAAGGCACAAAGTTGAAGGAATCACACACTTAATTTCATATTGTTGGACAGCTTAAGTCAGTTTTCTGCTAGTGAATATTAGGCAAGTTCTTACATCCATTCATAAACGCAAACTGTTATTTTGCCTGCCTTTCTGTTCTGCAAGTCATTTAGAGTTAGCTTATCATTCAGAGAAGTTCAAAGAACAAGATGGGCTGAAATGAGATCTTTCAACTCTTGAGAGCTGTGGTGTGAGCGTGGTGTCACTCTAGTGAAGCACAGTAAAACCACACAATGATGACAAGACCAAAGCTTGGCTTGGAATAAGATCTTCATCCCAGCATGTTTGGCACAGAGACCGACTGACAGCGTTATTCTCTGTGCCCCCCTAACTGTCTCTTGTTTCTGTCATCAAATGGTCAGCTCAGCAGAAAAACGAGAGAGGCAGCAGCAGGTTGGACAGACAGCTTCACAGTAAACCAGCCTTGAATCAGATAAGCAGGAAACACGTGGGGCGTACGGCTACAACATCAGAGTTTGCTGATGCGTGGACCACTCAGACAGTTCTCTGATGTAGTTTGGACCAAAAACATCACTGTGGTTTTCATAGTGGGGAAGGTAGGGGGTGTCATCACCAGTACCTGTGAGGGACAAAATAACATTAAAGCCACAATAGAAATCTACATTACAAATGGGATCCTTTGAGGCACTCATTTGCTGTTTTATAACTAAAGTACATGATTGTCTGTGCCCATTCAATCCAATTCAGACCGAAGGTGTTGCAGCATAGAATCGCAGATTAAGATAAGATGTGTTTCTCTGAATGTTTGGGAGAAACCAGAGCACGTAAAAGTACCCTAAACCAGGATTAGATAGTCTAAGTACATGCAATTTAACGGTCTATTTTAAATATATATTTCCTACTAAAGTGCATAAAGCGCATTCTTCACAAAGCTGCTCTCACTGACATGTTTTTGTTTTCGATTTGAGACAAATGACAAAAGCAGTTCAATAAGATTAGATGCCATCTCCCAGTCACGTTAAGACCAGAGCTCTAATTTTTCATTGTAATTAAATCTGATGGCAAAAGTCATAATACATACAAGTTTTTTAAAACTTTTGTATCAGCTGTATCTTATGTCATGTCATATATGCATTTAATTTTTTGTTTTGTCACATAATTTCAGATCATTTCTGTTTTGTTATCTTAATATTGCTTTCATTTTCCCTTAACTGGCTATGTTTTTATTGCCATTTTTTCATGCTGTCATTTTTCATGTTTTCATTTTTTTATCTTTCCTGGCATACTAGTTTGTTGAATTAGTTTGTGTCCATGTTTTTTTTTATTGGTATTGTAAGCAGTTTGTAAGTTCTCATCTTCCAGTTAAGCTGAAGTTGAGTGTAACATCAGTTGTGATCTTTGGAGATGAACACAATCAGCTTGTCAATGAGACACAAAAACGTAGTGTCTTACATTGCCACTGGTCCCAAAGAGTGTGTGTTCTCCATCCTCTCTGTTCTCCAGTCTGGTTCCAGAGGTCAGCACCACTTAAATGGTCCATCAGCTAGAAGAAACAAATCAGGGAGTCCGTGATAGAAAGAACACAACAACACCTGCAAATCCTTTTTTAAGAAAAAAGGTAAGCCATTGTATTTGGTGTTTTGTGATGTTTACCTGCTGCCTTCCCGTCTTCTTTAAAGGGTTAGATTATTGTGTTCAGAAAAGCTCAGATTGCATTTATGTGGTAACTTGGAGCCGGTACCTTAAAAACAGCCTCGCTCTGTTCCTGTTCCTCTGGTTTGGAATCCCACATTCCTGCACGACATGAATACAGGTCAACCTTCTTTAGCGTGAAAATCTTTGACAGTAAACATCCTGAGCTCTAATGAAGTTCTTTAGAAGCGTATCTCACCATGTGCTTGATTGCAGCTGAAGGCATTCTGAGCACCATTCTCCACCTTCAGAAGCGTGTCTGAAATGCTTCTGGTTGTTGCAGGCTGCCAAGTGTGCATGGGGAAGGCCTCATCCTGCGGGCATTCTCCTACGCTACGTCTTTCTTGGGGTTTGTTTAAGAACTGAAGCCCTGATGGAACAAAGAGCACATAAGGAGCTGTTCCCTTGTGAAATTGGTGTTGCACCTTTGCTGTTTCTCACCTTTCCTGCGTTTGCGTGTTTGGGAGCTGGGCAGCATCCTGTAGACTCTGTAGGCATTGCTGCCTCTCTTCCTGCTGTGCTCCGGCAGCTCACACACGTCAGGAAGAGAATTTAAGGCGCAGCGGAAGTTAGCTTTCCACGTTTTGGGATCCGGCTTGTCTTTTCCTGGACGATAGCGCCCTAAAGTCCACAGCCATAGAGAAGAATCTCACTTTGTGGTGTTTTTCAAATCTTATAACAGAATTTTTTGTCCCAAAGCGAGATAGGCTTATTATCATCCAGCCTACAGAACAGCAAAGACTCTAAGATTGTTTTGATGTGAGTTGCCAAGTTATGGACATATTGGCTGAAAGGATGCATCCGATTTTATTTTTTATTTCCAGAAGTCAGGACCTGGAGCTGACTTTCTCTTTTTCTGCCATTTTAAGAACCTACAACAGCCACAAAGTAAAAGCCACACTGGTCCACACCGCAAAGTATTGCTGTTTTACAGACGAACAAAAACAGCACCAAAAAAACAGGAAAGTAAGCTTATTCTCATCAAATAACTCAAAAACCATTCCAAATCGTCTTAAAATGGTAGAATGTCCACATTAGACAAAACTGTCATGCTTGTGATGATATGTTTAAATTAATTTACCTTTTCATGTCTCCAAAACACAAGTTTTGGCATCTTTCCATTGCAATGCTACTTTTAAGAGTGTAAACATTTGTGATCACAGAATCCCTACGCGCTCCAAGGAAAAAAAAAAGAAAGAAGAAAAATGGCTAGGAGATACAGAAATGTGTTGACACTAGTTGTCGGGATTGTTTTGAATGTGTAAACAGACTGTCTCCACATGAGAACAATGTTTAAATAAGAGCAGCAATCATCAACCAAACTTTATCCAGAGAGCAGATAGATGAAGAACAGTAGACACCAGATCCAGCTATCCAGATATTAAGAATACCATTCGACCAGAATTGGACGAAAGATCAGTGATTGACCATGGTGGCTAATGTTACAGTTCAGCTCGCCCTAAGAGCTACCAGTATTTCCACCAATCGGTCTAGGTAATCCTAGGTTCGACATCCACAACAGCTGATACAATCTGTCAGCTGGCCCAAACAAACAGCAGCTGGTGAACAAAACATATAAACTCAGAGATTCATTTTGGGAAACCAAGAATTGACAGATGTGGCAGTAGACAAATTACAATACACATTCAAACTTTATGAGATACCGCAGACAAGTCGAGGATATTAGACCTTCATACTTCTGGATCGACAAACCAGGCAAATCATACTCTTCCACTACTGAAAATTCCCATGTTAAAGCGTCAGTATCATTTATATGTGTTTAAACAAAAGTCTCTTTTATGAACACATGAAACACAAATAGTACAATATCATAGCCGTGACATGAAGAAGTACTTGTGATTTTGATTCAAATCACAGGCTTCTCTGTGTCCTCTGTGATATTCCTGTGTTTTAAGATCCTAAGATCTTCACAAGAGGTGTACGTTGTCTCCTTTAATTGTTACGGTAACACTTTACCGCAGTGCTGCAACCTAAAAATATCTAATGTCAGCAGCTGGCAGAACATCCATCATCAACCGTTCAGCCAAGAGAGTGCATCCAGTGTGTTGAGTCCTTTCTCAAATTTAGCACTGTTGTATAATTTGACTCAGCCAACCCTGAGACCATAAACACTAACTTTAGTAATAAAATCTCATCATTGAAGCTTTAAGATCCACTATGGATCACTTACATCAGACAGGGGCCGACAAAAATTGAGGAGCAGCAGCTCTTCTTCACAGATCCTCCCACTTTCCATGTTTTTTTTTTTCTGTTTTCTGTAATACTTCAATTATTTTACATAAGAAACTATCCGTTTGAAACAGTATTCATATTATATGCCAAACTGCCAGATGTGTTGTTCTAGATCTTACAGTTACTGTTGTACTTTGGTAGCAATACGATCACCCTGCACACAGCAAGTGAACTGGAGCTTTCCCATGATGTGATGCAGCCCTGTGGAAACGAACCATGACTTTCCCAAGGCAAAAGCACAGAGAGGCATACTGTATTTTACAATTAATGAGCCTGCACGTACATGCATCCATGTAACTAGCCACAATATGTGCACGCTTTGTAAGACTTAATATCTAACTTCATGTGTCTTCCAGCCAAGATCCCCCAGTTAACATCTTATAAAACATATTAAATATATTCTGTGTCACATAGAAAAATAATGGAAGTCTGTCAGCATTACATGTGTGGATATGAATGTTTGATGCATACTCTTTTTTTAAAAAGTGTGATTACTTGGAAAGACAAACGTGATGCAGATTATTTAAAAAAAACATGTATTAATCAGATTGGCTCTGGGTTTTGTGCACGCGAGGAGCTGGCTTAAACCTGTTTTATTTGATCTGGTCGTGCAGCCCCGATCACTTAACTGGAAGGGAGTTGAGGAGTAGGAATGTGGTAGATCTAGAAACTTTAAATGGTGGTATTACTTCAATGGAAACACTTCAACTGTAATGAGGCACAGATAAAAAGCAGCTTGACACACGTTTTGAACACAACATACTTTTGAATACAGTTTTTAAATAACTTTACATCTGTTCCTGAAAACATCACAACTCTACACTTTATTGAAACTTTATTTTTTATTATGTAATCCAATTAGGGGGTTTTAACGACTCTTGACTAGCCTGGGGGAAAACATTTTCTATTAATGTCTGACACTCAATAGGTAATTAAAAATCCTTTGCTCACCTGCGGTTAAATTAGAATAACATGCTGAAAAATTAGATTGTCCAATTTGTTTTTAGGGCTGTCTAAGTATATGTTGTTTTGCATCCAAGAATCAAAACAATGCTCTAAAAGCATTCATTGTGTCATATATTGTAAGGTTAGACTGATGGAATAGGTTCAGTCACTGCAGGGGGAGGGAAAAAAAGGGCAAAGTACATATAAACTAAGAACAAAGTTTGTCCATGGCTCCTACCAGTGTGCATCGCCCAACTCCTGAAGAGTGTGGCATCCCGGTCAATACTCCACCCGTGACGAGCAGCATGTTTCCACGGGATCTGGAAGATGCGGGCTGACTGTAAGATAAAAGTGGACACAATGAAAAGGTTTTTGGTATTACTTTTGTCCAAATTCGATCAGGGTTTCCATCCATATTTAAGTTCAGTGTCAGTTTCAAGACAGCATGAGAGCGAAACAGCGTGTCTGTGCGGGTGGAAGTGGTGCTAAGGGTGAGTCTGAGAGGTCTACCTGGTCCAGCCAGCTGACCCCCGGATACCTCCCAGACTGAATCTGCTCCTCCAGCCACGGCCTCAGCCTCTGCCGGCCCAGCTGCTGCATGCTGCCGTTTGAAGGGTGCCCAGCGTGGAGAGCCTCTGTTTGGATTGGAATGCCTGCACAGACAGGTGAAAAAGTCTTTGAACTCAGAGTAAATCAGAAGTCGCGTTGGGACACCCTTCTTTCCAACGTCATTCTTCCAATCATAGAGCTCACACCTTAATCAAACCTGTTTCTCCACCACTCACCTTCAGCGCAGCATCTGAGGACTCCTGTTACAGGAAATGATATGGTGTTCTCTTCATGGCTGAGACTGCTGTAGGTGGATGGGGATGAATGTCTTCGTATGGATTTTTCTCAAGCGTTTGCACTTCTACACTCTGATTATCGAAAATAGTAAAAATTTAATTTAATGAAGAGACAGAATATTAGCATGTTGTTTTAGTTGTAGATCTAATCTCCTGGGGGGAAAAAAAGCCAGTAGCGTGTGTTGATATGTGTGTGTGCACACACTGAAGCAGCATGACCCGACAAGATCTGTGTGACAGACGATACGACTGAACATGCTGCGACACTTTCTTTGAACAAATTGCTTGTTCAGGAGTACTCTCAACTTGAGGTTCCTATTGGTTTTAGTGTCTTTACAGAAGTAATCAAAACACTATATTTATCAATCTAGAAGTGGAAATTATTCCTTAAATAGCTATGTGTACACAACTCACGCACAGATTTCTTCATGTAAGTTTAACAGTGGCAGTTAAAAGTTAAAGTTTCTAATGTGTTGTTTTTGGAAAGGCAGGTGTATAATATTCACTATCCTTTTATTTCCAGAATTTTGGATGGTTTAGTGTTGAAATTCTACCAAAATGATATCCCACTGATTAAACAAAAATGAAACCAGTCATTTTTAATTCTTTTGAATAAAAACTCTGCTATAAAAAGAAAGAAAACTCAAACACATTTTAACACAATAGTCATTTATTTATGTTTGAAGTTTTTTTATTTTATAAATAAAAAAAATATATACATATCTTATTGGTAATACCTTTTTTATGTTTCATTTATGATACTTTACTTTGTCTCTAACTCTGGTAAGTCCAACATGCTAGGTGAGGGTGACGCATACTTCTGTGGAAATGACTTAACAGCTCCACAGAACAGCAATGAGGAAGTAATTGCACAACCCCAAACAGTGTGGAATAAACAGCCCCAGCTCGATAGTTGATATTTGATAGATGTTACTTGTATAATGGCGAATGCCAATAAGTCACTTTACTCCTATATTTTATACACCGCAAGTCTATTGCCTAACTATTTACAATAACAAACATGCAGTTCTCCTGAGCACAACAGAATTCAATAGGTTGAATGAAAAAAAGTGAAATGCTGTAAAAAAAAAATCTTTTAAACAGTAACAGCCATCAAGACATACATTACATTACTCTTTTGCTCTTGTGTTAAAACAAAGAACACTCACATTTAAACATATCTATGTGCCATTTGTCTGTATTATCAAACAGGCAAAACATCAAGCTATGACACAAACTGTCTCCTGAGGTTGACAATTTGCTGCAGTTACAAATTTTCAAAGATGAATCCTCAAACCAAAACAAGAATCAGTCAGTTACACACTGTGATAGTCATTGTTTGTCATTATCGGCCCAGAGTTTTCTGCAGACATAAAGATTGGCCAAGGTATTGGGGGCCCAAACTGTCTTGACCCCTCGTTGGCAGCATTACCGAAACCTTGAGGAAATGGATTTAAGGAGGCCTGAGGACACTTAATGATCCAATCCTCCTGGTACTTCTCCGAACCCTTCTTTTGATTCTTGCTTGTCTCCTCTGGCAGGGGAAGATCTGGTGGCTGCTTGAGGCTCTCGATCGGCTGGTAGTCATTTACCACTACAAGAAAGGGGCGTGACTCTGATGCCGCGAATCCAGAGAAGGGGTTTTCACTGTCTAGCTCAGATGAGGTGGTTGTAATGCTTCCACTGGAAATGGAGAATGAGCTAGTGTCTTCGGCGGATGAAATGCTTTGAGGTTCTGCGTTGTGCTGTTGATAGGACAGGTCTACCGGCAAGGCACACGAAAGATCTTGTTCAGGAAACAGACAAGCTGGTGCCTGTTGCTCAGGAATGCTCACAGCAGTGCCCTTGCTTGGATTAAGTGTATGGTCATACAGTATTCCAGTCTGCATCTGGAGCAATGGCATTTTCTGACCAGTGTGATTACGAATAAGCAGCGAATAGCTGTTATTGTCTAAGTCAGTTGGTCCAGAAGGTAATTTATCATCATTTCCAACTACTGGATTTAGCAAACTGGAGAATAAACCCCCTCCTTTGTTTGATTCTTCGAAGAGTTTGGTGGATTGCTGAGGCTCTGGGCTTAAGTCTTTGTAAGCGTCGACCAGAGAAGTAACCATCATTCCAGAGGGCGTAGTGTCAGCGTAGCTTAAAAGTGACGAGCCCGTGCTGACTCCACCGCAACGCTGCATCTGTCCATTGCCTTCAACGCCACTCCATAAACAAGGCAGCCTGAGCACAGAGAAAGGGTTACTTACACTTACATTATATAATCACAAACAGGACAGAAAATATAGTGTTATTTGCTCATCTGTGCAGCACTAACGGTGATTTAGTGTGACTTTCTTCTGGGGTATTTGGACAGATTATGGAGGGAATGAGGTCTTCAGGCTCCAGCATCTGGAAAACACATGGGCTTGGAATGGTTAAAACTGTAATGCTGTCACATGTTTTGCATTTGCAAAACATATACCACATTAAACAATGACTTCAGTCATATTATGTGGCAAATGACATGTATTTGATCTGCTGAAGAAAAGTAAAGTCTTCTATGGCTGGGACAAAGTCATCCAACAATTGCAACATGAAGTCTGCATCACGACGTGCCTTACCTTTTCCTTCATATGTTTCACTTTGAGGACAGCTGGATTTAAAAAGGTGGCATCCCACTCTTTTTTAAACCTAAAATTAAATGCACAAATGTCGGTACGACTGCACATTGCACAATTTTGTTTTTTTGTTGTTACATTTGTGTGGACTTACTTTGCATACCAACCATAAATAGCAGAACTGGTGATGGCCGCAGCACAACTGAGGACGATGATGAGAACCAAGATAGTGGAGCTGACGGAGGCAGCTGCGGAATACCATGTAGGAACACAGATACACAGATAACACTTAGAGAGAAAAACCTGCACAAGCTAAACAATATGTACACATAGGCTTGGCTATCTGCCTACTGAGCTCATGTTACAGCTGTGCATAATTTTTTGAGCTGATCTATAAAAAGGCTTCATTGAACATTTGATGTATTTCTCATCACAGTTATTATGTCTATATGCCATCCAGGTTTTAAAATATGGATGATGGCACTTTACAGCAAAGTGCCCATTACATCATTATTTTGCACTTTTCACATAGTATAAACTCTGATTTCGTACCATGTTTCATATGCATGTATTTGTGTTATGGAGGCATTTTGTTGATTTATTTTATTTACGTAGGCATACGTTGTCTATACTCATTCACTTCACAGAATGCATGTTTGGGGAAACATTGGACCAGTTTTTCCTGAACTGCAGTGTCGTTAAATCTGTCCAGATGTTATTTGAGAACACATGGCAAATGAAAGATCCTGTGACTAACGTTAACAGAACGTAAAGAACAGGCTTATTAATAATTTTCTTTGTCAGTTAACAAAATACTGCAGGACATTTATGTTCAGCCAAGAATCTACCAACCCCAAAACTCACACCCTCATGACACACAGGTTATTGCTGCTGGCTGGATGGACCTCCTCTACGTCCAAATGTTACAGATCATTGTCTATTGTTTGAGCATGATTTTATGAAGGGTGCACACAGACTTGTTCAGTCTCTTTGGCGATGAAACAAGCTCTTTTGGCTTTACGCACCATGGCAACATAAACACACAGTTAAGCTGAGTCCTGCTGAGCCCGGATCTCAACACTTCTGAAGCAGTGTGGGATCAGAGCTGACAGGAAACGAACATAAAACAGACAACGTCCTAATAGGAGCTTTGGATATTCTGCAAGAGGAACTATATCCGAAGACAATAAAAATAAATGACGAGAACAAAGCGTACTGGAGCATAGAATGTCTTGTGGTTATGTTCAGTGAAAGCTGTGGTTGGTGCACAGCTGTGCCTTAAAGACGCAACCTCAATTCAAGTGAGCGCAGAAGTTTGGAAGAAGTCTAATAGCGTTTGTATTTTAGTTTCAAAAGGTTTTAACATTAGGGTTAGAGTATAACCAAAAAAACATTCAACTTTGTTGCTTTGAGGTTTGGGAGCCTCGTAGATTTTTTACAGCCAATAACAACGGCCTTTTTTTTTAAACAGAATTTTTTTCTTTTAATTGGATCTTTCCTTTCTTTCTGAATGATTTAGCTGTTTCCAGCTCTCTTTGAGTGTTGTTAAAATGATACGAAACAAAGCACAGACAACAATAACCACCACCACCAACAACAAAAGAAACTACCAGTCAACACTTACGGGTTGTGAATTCAAACTCTTCGCTGCTGTCACTATACTTGGAACTCAGGTTGCTAAAGCGTCTCACTCTGACCATGTAGGTCGTGCTTGGCTCCAGCTGTTGGCCACTTATTTCATAGTACTTCAGATTATCAACTGTAGTGGCCGGGACACGTTTCCACACCTGGTATGGAGAAATGAAGGTTTAAGGAGGGAATAGGCAGTCTTACTTTGAAATCTGAGATGTAAAATCATCTCTGTGTGTTTTCTCCTACTATCTCCGTGTCTCCTTTTTTATAATGAGCAACTTCATCGATCACGTCCGGCCTATCATCCATGTTTGTGGCCCACTGGATTTCAAAATTCCCAAATGAGTTGTTGATGGAGACGATGGTTGGAGTTCTGGGTTTAACTGTGTGGAGAGAGAGAAAAGACAAGTAAAGATACTGTTTTTTTTGTATGTTTTTGTTTTAAATCTGTTTAGGGACTTACAGCTCTCAATAACGCTGAAAACGGTCGTTTTCGACAGCAGGCCTCCTTTCCAGACCGATGCAGAAATATTCTCCCCCAGTATGAGCATGGTGTCCGCGAAGCAGCAGCAGCGCAGCTGGCCGGCGCACCGCTGGAAGCCGCATCCCGTCTCCCTGTGGCGCACAGGGCACAGCACAGGGCTCAGCACAGGGCAGAACACACAGCACCAGGCGTTATTTATCCCAAATAAACAGCGCGTCTCCTGGAAACTTGGTCAAATACTAAATAATATCAACTCACGCTTTTTCTTCGTCAACGACAATCAGGTTGTATTCTGAGCATTTCAGTGCCGAGAACTGGCAAAACACACTTTTCAGGTCGTTGGTACACTCAAGATCAGAGTCCGTTTCCTTTTCAATTCCTACCGAATATGCACAATAAAATAGGGTTATTCTCACGCAGTAGGATTATTCTACAGATAAGCTTTTCGAGGAGCGTCTGTTGGAGGCTACATACCAAGGTGGGCTTGTGCGGTCGCAAAAAGTGTCACAAGAAAAGGGATCAAAGACATCGCACCCGGTCTCCCTGATGGCAAACACAAGAGAAACTTTTTGTTCTCCAGCATTACGAGTCTGACGATTGAAGACGGTTCCCCGAGAGATTTGTAGGACCTCGTTAGGTCCACGGACCCCGTTTCCTCGGTAAAGCAAAAACCCAAACTGCCAGCCGTGTCTTCTTCAGACTTTCTGGCTACGTGCTCCACTGTCTTCCGGATGCAGATGGAAAGCTTTTACAGGAAAAATATTGCGCCATAACTCTGAGGAAATGAGTCCCACTATTCCCCTCCCACAAGGACCAGAAAATGAAGACTTTGATAATGGGACATGATGGCATAAACCACCATATCCGAGGGGTTCTTTGATGAAAAAGAAAGTATTTTCAACAGGTATTTGTAGTAGAATAAGTACGAAGTAGACGCAATAGATCATCATCAATACGATAGAAAGACAGCATTTACGACACAAAGCTGACCTGGTTACTGTGCATTTATTATTGTTATGATCTCAAAGTCTAATTTGTTATAATGGCTGATATGAGTCTCTTGCTTCTTCTTCTTCTTTTTTAACCAAGACTATGGAATAGAGACTTTTTATCCCAAGAAAACACAAATACTAATAATAATGATAAGGTTTGCTTGTAACTTACAGACAGTTGACTCAGACAACTGAGGTTTAAAACGAAGACATTTTAACTTCTCTTAAATATCACATTGTCAGGACTTTTTTTTTACATTCTCCACGTATTCGCATTTCTGGGTTACATGAAAGCTGAAACACAAACTTCAGACAAGTTGTTCTTTGTTTTTGTTGTTGACTTTTGCTTTGCGTGTGTGTGATTTTATTTTGTTTTGAAATGAGCTAAATCAATACTTCTTCAAGATTCTTTTTAGAAATGTTTCTTTTTTTTTGGTAAATTTTGATTCTATGATGATGTAACTGATCTACAAATATATGTATCAAGTCCAGAGAATAAAATACTTCTTTTATGCAGGAAAAAAAATTGACGATGCAGTAGCGCGTTATGGACAGCAGGTGGTATCGAACCCATGCGCAGCCTTCAGCTGCCACAAAAAAAACAAGACGAAGAAGAAGAAGTTCCAAACAGCCACTTTTTCTCACACTGTAAAATGCTTTCCTTGAACCAAGACCGATGTATTTTGTTTAATGACTTTCTAACAGTTCGGTTATATTTATGTAACAACTCTTTATTTTCTCGGTTAGCCCGTTAGCAGCAACAGCTGCCCGCGGCTCCGTGTGAGCCCTCGGTGGTCTCATGTCCGTTGAACGAGCTCTGGTGGATTGTGCCGTGCTGTCCCTGCAAGACACCAGGTTGTTCTACCCGTGCTGTAAAAACTGTTTCTTAAAGATCGATGCTGAAGAGCGGGACGCGACGAGGTAAAAAATAAAAAAACTTAAGAGAACCCTTCAGTTCTCGTCGGGAAGAAGCAGGGTGTAAAGAGTCATGACGGTGCCTTTGCTGTGTGGTCTGTGTCCTGCCGCAGGTTGGGATGCTCCAGGTGTGGGTACACATGTCTGAGGGACCAGGCTGACTATAGATACCGCCTCTCACTGAGGGCCATCCGGAACAAATGCATATTCGGTGTAACAGTGTTTGGGAAAAGTTTGAACCCATTTTTCGGTATCACCGCCACTGGAATGCAGAGGTAAATTTCACACTGTGGATTAGATCATGTATTACAGTTAATGATCAAATATCCTAAAGTTTTCCCTAAAGTCAGCCAACAGGGCAGTGTAGATTCTTTCCTCATAAAATGCTTCCATTGTGTTTTAAGGGTTCCCTGGTAAAAAGGATCACAAAGAAGGAAACTGGTTGATGTATTATGTTTCTAGCTGGGGTCCTGTGAAACACTGTTAATCCCAGCGTCACTACAATGTCCTCCACATTTTGAATATTTTTCTGCAATTTTGTAGGCAGGTGGAAAACGTTAACGGATCAAGATTTTCATTGTTGGTGAAGGCAGTTGAGGACTGTTTCATTGGAAGGAATTTCATCTTTGGCATTAAGGTACTAAACGTCTCATCGGATGTCTCATTGGGGGCTTACTGTCACAGATTTAAATTACTTGTTGTCAATCTCTCAATAAATATGATTTAAAAAAAGGACATGTCACAAATATGAGTTGGCCTCAGAGTTTTGACTCTATTTTTTCTAATCTGTGTCCTTCAGTTAAGTGCAACAGAAACTGGACCTTGGTCTGGAAGATCTTCCTCAGATGGCTCCAGCAGTAGAGATGCACCCCAGTTTGTTGCCAGTCAAATTATTCTTCCGAAAGACTGGGGCCTGACGGGATGCACGGTGCTTAGGTACTATCAGAGCCTGTGTCAGAAAGCTACAGAATATGAAGCTGCGTCTGATGACCCCAGCAAGTCCTTCAGACTTCCGACGCCAACCCTGCTGTTGATCCCTGATAGCTTTCCAACCGGAAGCTTTAGTCATTCTCCTCTGCATTTTCCTGGTCTTATTTCCCAGTCACTGTTAAGGTAAACAAATTTGATGTGTTTTTTTGTGTGTCCATTTCCTAGTGCAGGGTTTCATAATCAACCCACCGACATTTTTTGTTAACTGTTGTGACATTGTTTGAATTTGCATCCCAGATCGGACAGCCAAGACCAAACCCTCACTCCCACACATCCATGGCGACAATCACTGGGACTCGTGACATCATCAGCAGAGCAGGAGGAAGGCTGCAGCCTTCAGAATAGTGGAGATGAGAACTGCACAAAGGGAAACAGCACAGCACCTCATCAGGCACCGAGAGGCTGCCTGGAGAGCCGTGACAGAGCAGGGGGGAGAACTCCACCCCCCCCACTGGAGCACAGTCTTCATAACAGTCCATCATTTGCCACCAGTCCGTTTCCATCGGTTGCTGGAAATGGCGTCAGCCAAACTTGGTGTAGTCCTTCTCAGTCTGGTCACAAATGTGACAGGCTCACGCCGAAAGAATCCTCTGCCCGGCGACAGCCCGGGACGCCACTGTCATGCTCGTTGGCGTGGGAAGATTTTCCTTTCTCGGAGAGTCTTACCGAATTTCTTTGTGAAGCGGATAAATGTGTTGATGTTGCTGGTGAGACGATACAGAATCTGAATGCACAGTATTGTGACTTAATAGCGCGACCAAAGCCAGAAATCCCAGAACTAGCCGGTGGATCAGCCTCTGCTGGTCAGAGGAATCCACAGGTAAAAGGGAGCCCTTCACAGATACTACAGGACGTCACAAATGCACCCGCACCAGAGGGAGGTGATGGGCAGGATTTATCAGATCAGATATGTAAAAGTCCTGTGAAATGCAAAAACAGGCGTGAAACTAAATCCGTTTATTCAAATGAGTGTCAACGGGAAAATGACGAGGCCCATCTCTCTCCGGAAGAGGAAGGGCAGCTGGAGGAGGAGAGTTACAACTGTTCTGCTGACTTGTTTGATAGCTCGCTTTTAATAAGTATGAACATGGACACCGTCAGAAAGGAGGCTGAGAATGTGAGGACAGCCCCTGATGCTTGTACTTACTCTTCCAAAAGCGGCCAGCCACCCCCGCTCAATGAAAAGGCTGAAATCACACAGTTTACACCACGAGAAATGAAAGAGTTAGACTTTGTCCCTCCTTCTCAGTCCACCCCGGTTGTGGACCGGTCAGATCGCTCTGGCCACACGCCGTGCAGCCGCAGGCTGACTTCAGAAGGAAGGCGGAGGAGACCAGGCATGCACAGCCGCCATCTTCAGCAGCGCAG
Organism: Menidia beryllina; assembly: GCA_013363375.1. NCBI lineage: Eukaryota > Metazoa > Chordata > Actinopteri > Atheriniformes > Atherinopsidae > Menidia > Menidia beryllina. The sequence continues at coordinate 11,600,520 of JABUIW010000020.1, read as the reverse complement.
GCTGCAGAGGAGAGCTCTGGACTCGGAGCCGGTGAGAAGCTGCCGCTGCGACGGGACCGACGACGAAGGAGTGGTCGCCCCGACTCCTGATGGAAACGCACAGCTGCTCGGAAAGAGGCGGCGGACTCACAGCAGGGACACCAGCTCCAAATGGAAGCCAGAGGGAGAAGGAGTTGGCTCCTTAAATCAAATTCTCTCATGGCCCAGGAGTCTGCCACAAACAGGAAGTAATGGGAGACGGGCAGCATTTGAGGGGAGTCTGGATGGATCTACTGACCACCCCCTGGAGGATGAAAACCAGGCGTGTGATTGGTCGAGAGATCTGTTTTCTGACTCTGTTTCATTGGATCTGTTTCAAACTGAGTCAGTTTAACGTATTTATTTAAGTTTTTTGGAGTATTGGTGCTCTATTACATGCTCATCAGACAGTACAGTTAGAACAGGCTGCTTGACGTCTTTCTCTGCAATTTGGACTCATCTGGCTCTAATAAATCTTTGGCATAACTACCTCATTAACATGATTTGTCTGTTTACCCTGAACTGAAGCAGAAGGTAATTAGCTTCACCTCTATGGGAGATAATTCTGCAAAAATGCTTTAAGGTCTTTTAAACAAGAAACAGCTGCTAAGGCTGTAAATGCAGTTCCAAACCATAAGAGTTTAGATGAGTGAATACTTGAAGAGAAGCATATTCAAAGACAAATGGTCCCATGATAAGGCCTTAGAATTGTCCAATATCAACTGAATCTTTCTTTTCTGTCCGTGCGCCGTCTAGAACCATACATTGAATCCACCATGTGGATTTGATTGCAGAGCTCTTTATTGAGTGTTTGAAACATGGCCAACAGGGTCACCAAAACACTTAACAACAATTTAACATGACTAACAGCCAAGGCATCAATGACTTCCTGAAATAGTTCATCCACCAAAGTGGCAGGAAATACTTGCTTACCACGACTGTAATAAAACAAATACATGGACCCAAAAGGCCCTTTTTTTTTCAAAGGTTTAATTCGAGTATCAGTCGCAGTTGGATATCTTTAAAACATTTTTTACAGGAAACATTGTCTTTTTATTGGGAGGTTTTATGTATGGTTTCAAAAAGGCAGACAAACAAACCACTTGGAGCAGCTTTAAAAGCCGGCCTGTGAAAGGCTTATTCTCAATCTGTCTGATCTCCCTTAGGAAATGGTAAGGAAACAAGCATTTCCCACAAGTCGTTATGAAGTCATTAGGCTGTTGCCCTCATCCTGTGGAGTGAGCTCTAACTGAGCATGCATTAATTCCATTACAAAACATATACCAAGTCACTAATCTGCACGGTTTGTTATCTGACTGGCCTTTCGGAGCCTCAAAGTGGACTAAGATGGAAGTAGACCTCTGCTGTGACCACCACTGGAATGAAAATAACCAAATAGCACTGGGCTGAGGGTCAGAGAAAACACTGGTTAGCATGACGGAGTAGCTTCAGCTTGAACAACCAATTCCTTGAGCCCTGAACACCCCCCTTGCTGACATGAGTGATGCTGCTCCCTGGCACTGCTTCTGGCAGCCGCGGGAGTCCTTAAGCAAAGCGGGTGCCAGTGCGTGGGTTTTGGTGGGGTCATCTATCTAGGCATGAGTGTGGACAATATCATGCCAGAGCGCTAAGAATATCAGTAGTGACGGCCATGGTCTGGATATTCCAGTTGGAGAGACAGCAAGGTGAAGATGGAGTTACATAGAGGTGTAAAATTGGAAACTAGACATCTAGTACACAGCTGGAGCTGTACTGTATGTGGTCAGATGGGTATGGCATGATTATGTTTGTGTTTAGTCATAGGTCAAGACTATTTTCTTCGAGTGCAGATCCAGAAAGAGAAAACTCTCTTCAGTGTGAGTGGGCGTGTTGTTCTGACTGTGACCTCAGACCCAAATATCTCCCATTATTGAGTAAAGCTGTGTTCAGTTTTCACAGACATCTTTAGATCCTTAAAGGATTTAGATTCCTGACTGAAAGTCGCCCAGTTTTTTTTTTCCTTTGTGCGCCAAAGTTGATGACTTGGCATTAATTGTCTGTCCCATGTTACAAAGTTCTAGTCATATTTACTCATGTCATTCAATGCTACCTGCTTTAGTTCTTTCACAGTTTGTCAGAGGCTTTCTTCAAATTTGTCTTAACAGTCTAGGGCCATTTGATATTCAAAACTCTAACTATTCACACGCTTCATGTGGTTTCGATTGCCGTTTCGCTACCATTGAGTGAGAGAGTTATTCAAAGTATCATAAGCCTTCCATGTCTAAGCTGAAAAGAGAACAAGGATAAAACCAGGCAGGTTGAGAGAAGGCCAGTGGTTTGTTGTTGCAAAGTGGCTTAATTGATTGATCTCAGTTTAGATTAGGCTCTTAATGTGTTTTACTCTAACAGCGCTTCTTTAAAATAGTTATCTTCCATCCCACAGCCACTCGGGTCAGGTCCAGCAGCAGTGCCGGTGTGTGTGGAGTTCAAATATTAAGTAACAAGTAGGTTTAAGTTCATCACTGCATGCAGGTTCTGCTCTACTAAGATACACGATTTAGGATAAAGCTGTTAACAGAAAAAAATGAAAATATTGCTGACAAATAGCACTCAATAAGAAATCGTTTTGTGCATGAGTGGCTTTTTAAAGAACCCTTTCAGGGTGAGATGGTAGCCGTGTTCCGGATGTGCTTTGGCCACTGTTTGGTGATCTTGTGTGTCCTTTTTTAAAATGCTGATGACCTAAATCTTATGTGCTGGCAGGGGGAGACGTTCAGAACTCCACATTCTCCATCTTACGTCTGACCTTTTGAAACAATACTTTTTTTTTTCTGGCATAAAAGACTGAGGCACAAAACCTTAAACTTGTAGGAGTGTAAAACGATATCCACCCAACCAATGTTTACTTCTGGTAACTGGAGCACTTGATTGTGCAGGTTTTATGGGTATAATCCCTGAACGTGGAGTGTTTCCAGACGCACAGGATGTGTGACACGCTCTATCCTGCATGCAGCTGGTACAGTACGTGAGCTATGTCACCACGTACCCAGTGATGGAAACACTCGAGACCATTATGCATCCAGCTTACATGTCGTACCCTGTGAGAGAGACTTTGGTACTACAGTTTTTAGATCCTTACCCTGGCTTCCAGGGTAAATATAGAATCCACGCTGGGGCCAAACTCGTGATCTGTAAGGCTCTCAATGGTCTTGGCCAGTCATAAACAACCTTGATGAGATCTTGGAAATGGCTTATTGTGGCCAGAGTTCAGACTGAACACGGTGGCTATGTGGAATGTCTCAAGTGGGTACCCACTGCCGGAATGAGCTTCAACTGGAACTAAAAAAAAAACACAACAAAAACTGTCAATTTTATTTAGTATGTCCAACAGTTCACTTATTTTTTACATTATGATTTCCACCTTTCTAAACATTTTTTTTAATGCAGAATGTCCATCTCAATGACACAATGACTCACAATAGATTTTAAGTTTCTCATCACTGCTTTATGTGTATAACATGTAAATGTATATATGTATACCATGTACATTTACATTTTGAGCATGTTTTTGAGAGCGACATATTGTCGAATTGTGACCTGAACTACCTATTAACTGCAAAGCAAAGAGCATTAAAGGCGAGCTGGAGTGGACGGACAGTGCAATACAGTGTGCACCACCAGGACTTGGACTTTGTTCCTGTTGACCTCTCTTTTGAAAGCGAGTTCTGAAAAGTGAATTCATAAAAACTTAAAGCTATAACATGGGTTATACATTTGAATAGGCAGTACAAAACTAAACACCAGTATTGCAATCTTCTCAAGTGGATCAAACCCTACATCTAATTTTAGACGGTAAAATCTGTAACATTTTATTGGGCTGTAAAATCCACATAATATGCACAGCAGACATACTTGGCACATATTTTGATATATGCGATTCTGCTGCCTTGTAAGCTATTTATTACTCCCCCCAAGGTTCATTTTAGTCTGGCCACGATGTGAGTATTGCAGTAGTATTTCCATTGCACAGTTGTCGGGGAAAATGTCCCCCTGCCCTGCGGATGGCAAGAGGCGTGGCTGTAACATTAGAGCGCAGTGGAGATTAAAAGGCGTGACAGGCACGTGGGTCCTGGGGTGGAGAAATGTCTTAGTATGGAGTTGTCAACAAAACGTCAGCTGAGGGAAACCGGCTGCGGACGGCGGAGAGGGCCTCACTCTGTAGAAGTAAAGCTGATAGAGATGTTTGGGGGACCTGCACACTTCTTTAGTGCCAACTTTAACACGACAGAAGAAGACAGTAGAGGAGTCCAGTGAAAGCTTTGACAAAATATATATTTAGTTTAGATATCCCCATGTCATTATCAATATTTCTTTACATAACTATGCTTTGTGGAAAATTCAGCTTTTTTTGAAAAAAAATAAATTTACGGCAAAAGTATCCTGACCAAAATCAGCAGCAGCTGAGTCAGCATGAATGACACAAAAGAACATATGCTCAATGTATACTTTGCATTTTACAGGTAAACTTCTCCTGTGGTTGTGGTTCAGACATTCTACCTCACGCTTCACAGGTCAAGCTATGGAACTGACCTCTGACCTCCCATAGTATGTATGAAATCACATTTCCACTCTCCACAACTAAAAGGCCTTTCTGGCCTCTGCATATTTGTTTTGCTTCTTAGCAGTTTTCTTCTGTTTGTTATAGTTCTGTGCTCTCCTGGTGGTTCTCCGTGAGCCGGTGTCAGTCCCCCTCCATAAGAGGTAATGGAGATTCTGACGTCAGGGGGCAGCGCTCCTTATAAGCACCTGACCCTCCACGTCATGCCACGCTCCCAATATGAAAAGCGTGTGATTGTTTTCCGAATGGGACTGCTTGCACAGATAGTAAACCTGGTCTATATATCGTGGATGGGGGTCTTTTCTTCATTCAACTGAGAGCAGACGGAGTGTTTGCAGCTCCTCTCCACATCTAACATGGAGGTAAGACTATTTATTTTCTTTTATCTTGTTCAGATAGTCAGTAATGATCGCATTATATACCAATCATATGATGTGAAAAGAGAAGAAGTTTGCAGATTACCTTTCTCATTCATTTGGCTTTCAGCTGGTTGCAAATAAGTTTTATATATACATATATATCAGTCATATTTGCTAAATGTTTCTACTTACTTGAAGTTTTAATGCATGTCTGCATGATTTAAATACATGGTTGCATAGAACAATTTAGTTTTTCATAATGATTTGGACTTTTACTTTAAACAATTTGAAACAATTCTCTATGTTAGATATATGATGATAGCATGTTGTATATTGATTTTTTTTTTTTAGTAGATACATACCAATGATACAATCCACCCTTCTGTTACATTGTGTAGATCTGTGAAGAGGATTTATGTGGCTGTCTAAGCAATACAGTTTTCAGCTTCATTTATGACAATAATACAGCAACAGAGCGCCTCTTTTTGGGTGTCTTTTCTCCTTGATCTATTCTACTGTTTCACTTATGAAAGGTCTTCACTGTAGGCAAAACATGGTTACAATAGTGTCATGCTGTGAAATATCAAAACATTGCTAATGCTTTATTTGAAGGGCTGTGCATAAAACTGACATGACACTGTCATAAACATGACATAGCTCTTGTCATGAATCAATGGAGCCTTCAGAGAATTTACTCATGTCATGGGGACGATTGTTCCTCTGAACTATGCTCAACTGCAAGACCAGCTGTTTTTGCTTCCCAAAGAAATGTATCTCAACAAAGAGCTATCATTGATGAATTTGGGCAGAATAAAAAAAACAGCCCACTGAATCTTTTTGTGGCTGTTTTTATATAAATCTGTGAGTGTACATAGGAGCTCAATGGGGAGTGTTTTTGAAAGTTCTCCTGATCTGGTTTCCCAGATTGTTTTGCTTTGCTCCCTTTGACTTGAACATGTAAAACTGAAACTGTTATGCTGTGACACGAGTACATGAGGGATTTCTGTTTGGTCGTATTCTCCAGGTGGAATCCTGTGCAGTGGAAGTGTGCCGCCATGCAGCCTCGCTACTGGCCCGTCTGAGACTTCAGCGAAAACAAGCCTACTTCTGTGACTGTGTGCTCCGACATGAGCAGAATTCAGGTCTGCTCTACCCTGCTCACAGGTGAGGGTCACAAACTGATTACCTGGATCAGAGATATATATATGCGCGTTGCAAGCTTCAATGATGTGGATGATTTAATGCTTTTTTGAGACATGTGGGTCTTTTCTCTACCAGGTGCATTCTGGCAGCCTCCAGTCCTGTGTTGGCGTCTCTCCTATCCTCTAGTGGTGCCTTGGTAGAACTGCAGGAGTCATGGCTCTCCGACTCGGTTTTAGCGCCTCTTTTGGACTACATTTACACCGGGACTTTGCCACACACTCTCAACCAGGGGCAATATTGCAGACTGCTCACGGCTGCTGGCCACCTGCAGATGAATGAACTGCAGGAATCTCTAAGAGAAGCTTGGCGACAGACTGAGATGAATGCTGCAGATGACGTCAGTGCTTCCAGTTTAAAGGCCTCTGGTGACCCTCCATCATCCCCCGGCACAAATTATTTTAAAGAATCAAGTAGACCTTGTTCATCTGAAGAGAAAACGTTTGATGAAGCACAAAAGAACTCGGCAAGTATGGATTCCAGCAGAGTAAATACAAGAGACTTCAGACAAATGACACAGCAGAATTCTGTGCAGAGTTCCCCTCTCACCAAAGGAGTGCGTGAAGGTTCTGTAGATAATAAAGAGGTGCTTGAGGACCAGTTCCATTCATCTGGTTTAATGAGACCAGAGGCCTGGCAGAGGTACACAGGGGAAGAGCTGTTGGTAACGTGTGAGGACAGAGGAAGCTCATCCTCCTTGTCACATCCGTGCTGTGGGGCAGTACCCGTCATCTGTCACGGCAGCAGAGCCACTGCCTGCCAGCTACCAGAGGTCTGCTCTGTGCTTCCTCGCCTACCAGCATTCCAGTCCTCCGTCAGCTCCACTACAGTGCCTGACACAAATTCAGCCTCGTCTGAAGATATTACATCCAGTCACAACAATCTGGTTGGACCACATTATCAGGACTCCGACCAAAATGAAATGCACATTGTATGTGATCCTCGTCCTGTGTTGAATCTTGGCTACAAAAGAAGACACCACCGGACGGATGAGTTTGTGATAAGTCACAGTACGGCTTTGGCTCACCTCCCAGTTCAAAATCATCAGCCTAAGCATTGTGATTCATTTCAGCCTAACACAAAACCTCTTTTGGAGGATTTGGTGCCGCCCAATAAGGACTGGAGCTCAGATGGTGTTCCTTCCAAACACCAACAATTGAGCTGTTTTGAAATCAGCCATGTCTCCACGGCAACTTCAAAAGAGGAAGAATCACAAGACTGGGAATCTGATGTTTCATTTCCTACTGAGGACTCAGACACGGGAAACGACTCACTTTGTGAAGACTTGTGTATCGAGATGAAAGTGAAAGAAGAACATGGTTACTCCTTCACCACTGACATGAATGTGCACAGCAGAAGCTATGGGAATAAGCTGAATAGATGCCTAAACATGTATACGGCAGAAAAAAGCAGAACAGATGCAGCCTCTGGTCAGCATGAGTTCGATGCAAATACTAGACTTACAGCTATGCAGCACAGAGGGCAGAGAATGGATTTGTGTCTGCCACTTACCACGGCACTGGAATCAGGTTTGGACATCCCTGAGAGCATCACATTTCTGGAGCCGAAACAGATCTTGGGCACTAAAACCGTTGCAACACCCATGGACACAGGAACATCTGACGCAGCAACTAGTACCAAAGTTCAGCCGTACAATGAACATCCTCATTCTCACTGCCAAACACAGGAGGAGACACACTTTTCACACAGATACTCTCAGCATGCTAACTCCCATCACTCACTCGAGCTGAATGATGGGAACCAGGCTGGTTCCTTTAGCATTCCAAGTCAGAGTTCCCCAAAGCCATACTCTTTTACGGAGATTCCAGACCTCGTGGCTACGATCGCTCAAAGCCCCGGGCTGCCTGTGCCCTGCGAACACAGATCTGACACAGAGGAGAAAGGAGTCGGTCAAAGAGACAGAACTGAGGCTGTGATGGGGGTCCCTGATAAAGCCCATTGCAGTAAAGTCAGAAAAGGGACTAAATTTGACTCTGACTGTTTTGATGAGACTAATGGGAAGATGAATGTTCAGGGAAGAAAATTTGTAGGGAAAGACCGCAGCAGCCGAGGAGGGCAGGTCCCCCAAAAAGCCAGGTTCATGGAGGCCCCCCCTCCGACCACAGGTGAGAACACAGTCAGCACCTGCCCAGTCCGTCCAGCTCAGAGGGGGCCAGCCTCTGCACAGGCCTCCATGTGCATACCCTCCACCATTTCAGCCCACATGCCGGCAGACAGGCCAGCACATGTGCCGTCCCCTTCTCCCCAGCCCTTCCAGTGCTCTCTGTGCGAGCGCTCCTTCAGCCAGCGAGGCTCTCTGAACAGACATGTGCGGAGCCATCTTGGCGTACGGCCCTTCTCCTGTCCCTGCTGCCCTATGACCTTTTCGCGCCAGTACCGTGTCACCGAGCACATGCGCGTTCACCAGCGCTGTGCTCTTGGGAATGACTTTCACAAGTCTGCAGACTCTTCCATCAGAGACAATAAGCACAACTGAGGATTTTTTATCTGAATATATTTCAACAGTGCAGCAGTGAATCTTATTCGAGGATGCAACCCCTCCAGTCCACCAGTCCCTCAGCTCTAGAGAATTTTTATTGATCTTTTACTTGGTTTGCTTTTTTAAATTTTTAAATAAAGATAAAGTTTTGTTTTTATGTCCTCTGAATGCCCCAGACGATTTCAGTGCTTCCGATGTGATATGACACTTATCAGCTATGTAAACCAAACATTTCTGTCCAGCTGATTTTTTTTAAAGACAAAAAAACACAGGACATAAAAAGTATGTGACTTTTAGATATTTTAGTTCAGTAAATGATAGAAAATATTCTAATATTGAATTCACATCTTGTTATCTGTGGCCAACAGACTTATTAAATCAGATTGAAACAAGGTGTATTTTGTTTTATTTTTTCATGCTATTTTAGTGTGTTTCAGACCAGTACAATTCGAGATTTTGTGGCTTCGTCATATTTTTGGGGACATTTCTGACCCCATTCTTTGGTTGATGTTACCACTGGTACTAAAAAAACAACACTAAGCGTTATCATGTTGTTGTCAGAAATCTGCATTTCCTTGTTTTGTCACATTTCAATTTATTTCCTTCCTATGATTTAGACTTGTTTGTTGTATTTAATGTTTATCCATTCCATTCATAAATGTAGCATACCAGCATTCAGTTGTTGTCATCTTACATTAAAGTTTACGCTGTGTTTTTACTGATGACGGTACAGGCTGATGGTTCCTTCCACACTTTGATATGTGCTTGAGGCCGGTACACAGTGTGTCGCTGCTGATGTTGTGCTTTGAAACATGAGTAAGTTATGTGAATGTTCCATCTTATCTATGCCAGACTTCCTCCACGAGGTTTATGTTACATCTGACCGATGATTGTTAAAGTTGCTAATATCACTATTATCACTATCTAAGCTTCAGATTGAATCAAAATCACATAAAATATAAAAAATTTAGCATGTTTCTGTTTAGTAAACCCAGCATTTCTACAGGAAATGTTAGTAAACCAGAGGTACTTTAAGAAATGAAGTGTCACGTCACAAATAAACTGAAAGGATTTTATTACATAAATTGTGGTTGCAGTCCTCTAAGTTTATCAGATCGCTCAGATATAGATATTTCAATTATCATGCTAATATTCATTTATAGGTTAACAAACAAGTGTTAGTAAATGGCCTACACAAAAATTATGTATCCAACAATCAAAAAATTTGCATTTTATAAACCTCTTGTTTGTTATTTACTTGGCACAGACATATAGAAATTATATCTCAACGTTTCCTTCAATTTATTTGGCTGGATGTACTGCAAACATTGTGAAAAGGTCAGCTCACTCCTAACTGCCCCATGACAGTTAACGGCCACTGCTGTAGGGAAATTAGGCAAGTGCAGTACTAACACGGTGGTGGAACAGAGTAATAACAGAATCACCACAAGACTGTGTCCGGCAGCAACATCCCAGAAAAAAGTGATTCATATTTTGAAATCAAGTATGACTGGATCCCCAGCTAAGTGAGATACAAATATCTTTCAATACATTTCAGCACTACACATCAGGTCTTCCTCTGCCACGTCTTATTCATCAGGTGGTTCAGTTGGTGTTGTGGTCATCACGACAACAGCCTATAGGGAAGAAGCAGGAGAGCGTGAGTGAACTGGCCCACATGTTGCAACTTTTTTAAAAACTTCGCAAACGTCTTGCAAATTATGCAAGACGGCCTTTCAGTGGAACATGCACGCTTGATGACGAGTCTTATTACCTGACTTCTTGTGGAACGCAGGGCAGCCCCAGCATACACTGACATTACAATGAAAATGATGGCACCAACGCAGCTGTGGAACAAAAACACTGCTTCCATAGATACCCCCATAGCCTGAAGAAAAACAACCAGTGTGCACTCAAAAAGTGTGTTATCAATTCAATCATTCAAACAATCAATCAATCAACCTCTATAAAACACTGTTTATACAAATAAGCTGCATCACAGTGCTTTACTGAAAAAAAATTAAATATAATGTATTAAATCCCATGCCCCCCCATCCAATTCCCAAATGCACATGAACATGAGTGTACCATTCATACACATAACCTAATGAAAGGTATCAATTACCTCAAAATATGAAGCCCATAGTATTTCAGCGTCTGTGACGTTGTCGTCATAAATGTTCAAGTGTCGGTGGAAGTGGAGGCTGGGCGGGACGTGGAGAAGTGTCCAACAGATAACCAGTATGGACACGATGCTCAGAGCTAATGATATGGTCACCTGCACGCAGACACCAGCAGAGATAAAAAAGAAAAATGCAGCACAGTGACAGAATGGACAGCGCTGCAAACAAATACCCGATAAAGCTAAGAAAGACTCCTCAATGTCACAAGAAGCAGTATCTTTAAATATAATCGTGTATTCTAAACTTCTAGTGCCTAACCATCATTTGACATTTATCATTTAAGAAAAAATATCACGCATGGATCTTTTACAAACTGCTTCTTTCGCAGGGCTGTCTATGTTTTTATTCCCATTTTTCCAAAAAAAAGAAAATAGCAGGAAAACTTACTGTCTTCTTGGTGGGGTGTACCTCAGTCAGGATATACAGAATCCCACTTATGACGAACTATGTGATGATGAGGGGAAAACAAATGCTTCAGTTGCAAGTCTATGAAATGTTTTGAGTAACTAAGAGGATGAGTATAAAACGGTAAACAAAGCATCCACCAACATGCTTTCCTTTTGTGACCGTTTTCATAGGATGATTAGAGTAACTGGGTTTGTCCATTACATGAAATTCAGAACAAAATGCTATCAATACTTTCCTCAAGACACTTTAGCCACGAGAACACTGGTTGCCATAGATAAATATGTTGCATCATCTTGATGAGCTACCCACCAGTGTTCCCAGTAAGAACCCTGGTGGGATGGCTGCCCATAAGGTGTGATAAGACTGCCCTGTTGTGACAGCGATGGAAAAGATGAAGAAGGACACCCCCATGATCAGCACAACAGTCTAGGATCAAATAAAAAGAAACTGTGAGCCCATCAGACATACTTCCTCCTGGCATTGGATCATTTGTGCATTGGCGTGTGTGCGTGTGTGTGTGTGTGTGTGTGTGTGTGTGTGTGTGTGTGTGTGTGTGTGTGCTTGTGTCTCACTCCCATAATCTTGGGTTGCCCCTTCAGGAAGCGGTGTAAAGGCTTGGTGCCTCCTAATGTGGTACCTTGAAGACTTCCATTATTCCCTCTCTGTTCACTCGAAGTGTAGAGCTCAGCAGACATCTGAAGGAGCGTCAGACACATTTCACACAGTTATTGCCTAATATATAGAAAGTCCTCGTCATTCCACCAGAACAGCCCTTACTAATCAGTGTGGACAAAAAAATAAACATAAGAAAAAAGGTCACAACATCTGTAGGTGTCCTGGACAGAGAGGACATTAGCAATGCATTATTTGGAATCTTGGCTTGTAGGGGGAGTCTTTGGTGGCAAAAATATACAGAGACCTCTTTTTGATATTTTTGGGAGTTTTAGGAGGCCCCACTTCTGTTGCCATGTTATCAATGCAACACCCAGCATGCCGATATATGGGGTTTTCCAGGAGAGCCCTGAACGTGAACAGGCTGAGCTGTGTTGCCTCACCTGTCCAGGGTTTGAATGCTTTGGCCACTGTAAAACCGGCATAGGTTTCATTTTCCATGCAGAAGGGCATTATGACAGTGTTTTAGTTGCACAAAGCATTGGGGCTTTACAACACATATGACGTCAAATCCAATACAAGGTGCTGTCACCTCAAAAGTCTCCATCTGTATTAAAGTACACTTGTTTGTTTGACTGAACCAGGAAAACAATTCCCAGATTTAAAGGGGAATGTCAAAGCTATGTCAGTACGATAACAGAGAGACTTCAACAAAGGTAAAACAGCTGTAGAAGCTCGCAGTGGGTTTTACGGTTTGGAATTTGTTTGCTTTTCGCTTTGCTTAACGGTCAAATGGTCAAACAAAGGCAAACAAAGAGTCCAGATTTCAGCCTGTTTAAAGCTACAAGGAGTCAACCCCCGCTTTTCGGCTCAAACGGCGTCAGACCCAGTCGGCCACAGAGAAAACACCGAACCTTTCCCCTCAAAGCAGAAGTCTGTTTTTTCTCCCTCCGCCGAAATCGCGAACACGAAACAGCATCTCGTGAGTGGAAAGTAGTTCTTATTGCGCTGAGACTAAGTTAACCAGCGAGAGCAACACAAAACAGCGACACAAAACAGCGACACAAAACAGCGACGTGGAACTAAGAGTCGTGAGAAGACAAGATAAAAGCCAGACCTTGCGGGTTGTGTGGTCGGAGCTGCAGAGTTGGGGCTGTTGTTGCACATCAGGCTCACATCTGGAGCAGCGTCACCGCGGTGGGCGGACGGTCTCATTCAGTCAGACACATTTCACCCTGTGGGCAAAGCCAGTGGGGTTCAAGGTGTCCTCAGTCCGCCCAGAAACGTGGGAACAAACCATTCGAGTAATTTTTTAATGTGGTGGGCAGCATTTAAAAACGCAAAACTATTGCCTTTTAACTGTTAACAGTTTAGCTTATTGGGGACAGGGTTAGGCTTTAGTGATGACCACAGGTCACTGCCTTGCTCCTGATAATTTGCCCCTCACTCCTAACAATATTTGCTTGGTAATGATTAAGATTTTAAAAGAAAATCTTACATGGCATCAAATAATTTTGATACCATCCCTACCTGTTTAACTGGGAAAATAACCATTAGCACACAGAAAGCATGTTCACACATCTGTGACTTTCTTACATCTGGCCTGTGACCATATATCACATGAATTCAGAAATTTAGTCATTTCCCCATTAAAAGTGACCTGTCTAACTTAAATAGTTTCAAGAGGAATATAATCTTAAATGTGCAACAACAACAACAACAAAAAAGAATATTCTACCAAGTGAAAACATAAGAGAGGAAGACCACAGCTGTGCTGTGAGTGACAGGAGAGGGGGAGTATGCAGCAGGGCTAGACTGAAGAACCATATGGAATGTAATTAAAACTACTGCATGAGTGCAAATCAGGGAGACACATTTCCTGTTTTTCCTAAAGACACACAGCTGTGTATTTAATGGAAATTCTAACCTACAGACAAAGTTTGATAAAGCAAAACTAATTAAAAGTGAGGAAAGGAAGCAGATGTGCAGAAAAGAGAGATTTAATCAGCATGGGATTATCCCTTATTGAAAAAAGACATTTTCAGAAATTATAAAAAATGTTTTCCATTAGACTCAAAGGTGAAAACACCTCACTGTCACACAGACCACAAACCATTATAAAGAAAAAAAATTTCAGAAAGGATTGATTGAGGATTTTACTTTTATTTTCCTTCAGCAAAGTCTTTAGGTGTATGAAGTGAAAGCCCTAAATAAATAACAAAAATATCTTTGCAGACTCAAACAAAAAAAAGCAACACACATTTAAAAATCAGCTTTGAGTTTATTGCAAAATGTTTATTTCATTGGCCGGAGAACATTATTAACATTAGCTTGCACTGCACGCTGCTTAGTAGACGGCCACTTAGTGCCAACACAAACAAGTTTTACATGAAAGCAAAAATAATAGAGAAAGACTGAAAACTAGTCAAGAGTTGTAACTCCTCTTTCACAGAAAGAATTAGGTGTTAATCATAATAAAATAACAAACTCTGAAAACTGTAATTTGATACTTGGTAACCACTCAGCTTATTTTTTATTTCCTCTTTCAAGAGCCGAGCACCCACCCCTTAACATTGCACAAACCTGTTCTTTCAACTCTCCAGAGGCATGAGAATGCAAACACGTTTGAATTCCTTTAAATTTTTCCACTTTTCCTTCAAGCAAATCAATCATAATAAAAAAATGAACGTGCAGCGGCCAATCCTTTGTTTAAAGACCACATAACAGAATGATAGACTCACCATCTAATCATCTGAGGGGTTTTGGACCTAATCTGGCCTCTCTTACTATGGCGCACACCAGTACATTTGTTAAAGGAAGGAGACATGAAATGAGGAAAGAGGCCATGAAACCATTTCCGTTAAATTCTGCATGTTGTGCTATTGGTTTAGTGGTCACAAAATGAAAATGGCTCTTCATTCGGCAGCACAGCGAACAGTTTAAAAAAGACACTTACAGTTAGCCACTAGATGGCTGCACATGCATTTGAATGACTAAGCACCAGTAACAGAGTATTTCACACATCCAATTACATAAGCTTAATGTCACCTCATATGATCACACACATTAACATTCTTCTTATTTACAGTGCCCCCCCCCCCCCCGCCTGCTTAATCTATACAAATACACAGAAGGATTCCATCTAGAATAATAAAATAAATAGTATACAGTAAGTCATAATTGATCAGTGGCTAAAAAGATATCTTAAAAAAGTAGCAAAAAATGTCTGTGATAAGACTTTTTCACAGCCTCTATAGTTTTTCTCCATAATAGGACGGTTAAGTGCTGCACATAATAGTGTCCTGGTCTATGCAATACACACATTAGATAAGCAAGACAAGTCCTCTCAGTCTTATAAAAGCTTCTGAAAAAAATTGCATTGATGAGCATTAGTTCTTATTAGCGTGGTTTCCTTATTACATACACACTAGATCACTAAAGTCCATTTATTTTCACATTTAAAAACAAGGAAATAGCAAAGGTTGAGTTAATTCTACATTGTCCTGCATTTATCTGGAACATAGTCACTGAGCACTGTAAAATGTGTCATGGCCATGTGTTTCACAGCACTCGGTCGAAAGACCACGCATATGTAGCTAGACCTGAAGACAAGTTTGGCACAGAGGATGCCTGGATACACTATCCATGCTATTTAAAAATAAAAAAACTTCCTGCATTATTTTTTTTTTTTGCATCACCTGGATAATTTTTGTTATGTAAAGAGAGGCTTTGACTGTATTCCGCTGCTAGGTGTTGACTGTGCTGTATACAGTCTGCACATCTTTACCGGGTGCAACTTTAGAAAAAAAACTATTAATTGCTTAGGTTACGTGTAAATAATACTTTGCACAAACATATTTAAAAATCAATACTACATCAGGCTTATCTGGGGTTACATGTTGGTAATTAATGTTTTACGTATTATAAGTGAAACTGGTGTTCGATGATGGAGAGAATAATGACCAGTTGAAGAAGTCTCTCACAGAGGTAAAGAGATATCATAATCCAGTGCAGTGCATTGTCAAAAGGATATCTTAGTAAGTGCATACGTTTGTTAGTCAGTGCACATGTAGATATGTGATATATGTTTAGGTGTTACTCTGTTGTAAGTCCACAAGACTGCATTACACTTATATCCACCAGGAGAGACAAACCCACTCCAAAACTACCTCCTCATTTTTCTTTTTTTTTAATCCGAAACGTTTTTTTCCCTCATTACCATGACTAATATTTTGGTTTACAAGACTGCGTGTTTTCACTGCTGAATGAGAGCATGATTACTGACATTCTATTACTCTGTATCAGTAGTAACAATTACACATCTAAAGTTTCAGAGCTACTTCCGTTTGACATGTCACAAAAAGCTTGAATACTAATGCCCAACACAATTACTGACAAGACAATTCCTCCTGACAAGGCTGTCAGCTTCACGCTGAATGACTTTGACCTTATTCCAGTCGATGAGACAGGTAAAAGCTGGTCTGTAGCTGTAGCTTGCAATAGGATTTTCAGCTGGTCTCCAGAGGCTTTGGGTTGTCTTTTTCCTGGTCCGAGTCATCAGGAAGCTGTTTATTCCAGTAACTGTCCTGGTCAAACTTATCAGAACTGGGGACGCCAGCTTCCTCATCTTGCATCAGCACGGGGAAGACATGGTCGACCATCTCACACAGGCGCCCAAAGCTTTGAGAGACATACAAATACTTTTAGAACTGGCAGTGAAAAGAAAATCCAACACTTATGGAGCATGCTGCTTACGAGGAGATGTTGGTTTTGGCGTGCTCCTGGACCAGCTCCCCCTTGGGGTTTACAGTGAAAATCCTGTTTAGAGGAATACCCACCTCTTTATAGGAATACACATCCTGAAATGAAAAAATAAATCATCACAGAGTAAAAATTACAAACAAAAAGATCTGCAATAGAATATTGTAATGCTATCATTAGAATCATCCCATTAAAATGAAATAGGTACTTGACACAAAACCGCCACAGAGAATACATTAAGGCAACAGCATGATGTAGTAGTTAGTCTGCGAATGTGCTCAAAGCAACCTCACCGTAGCTCTGTTGCCAAAGGCCGCATAGAAAGGTTCAGTGTTAGGGTAGAAAAGGTGCTTGATGTCTGTGAGGCACTCGATTTTAAACTTCTCTGGTTTCTTTTCAATCACCTCCCTGCACACACAGCATATAAAACATTTTTAGCTTTTAATGGTTCAGTCCACAGAGCAAATATTTGTGTATTTGAGAGAGACTGAGACAAGTGCTGCTAAGTAAAGCTCACTGATTTGTTAGGAAAAAAATATTCCTTGCACAATGACGGTACTCAGTGTGTACCGGAATGACACGGCTGAAAATACAAGAACATTTTTGTACAGTTGTGTGTGGCTGACCTGTGGAAGGCAGAAAAAAGACTGCTGGGGCTGAGCAGTACCGGACCCATTGGCAGCATGGTTCCCCTCTCATTGACCCAGTGCAGGTAGCCCCGTGTCATATCTGCCATACCGATGGCCCTCGCTGAGCAGTACATGAACTTATATCCATTCCTTTAACAGAGTAATAAAAAATGCTAATGAATAAAAAAAAAAAAAACTCAAATCAAATTTTTAAGATAACAATATATATACAGTGGGAAGTATGTATATATATACAGATAAATCTGTATGTAGTACAAAGCAACACTCACAGGCTGACTCTGTGGTAGAGCCGTGCAATACCCTGGTGGGTCCAGTCTTTACCCAGAGTGGGGAGGATGTGGCCCAGGGTATCAGACCTGAAAAACAACCAACATCCCAGACTAAGTGCAAATGTTCCAGAGAGCGGCTTTCCCACACATACATGGGCATCTCCCGTTGTTCCCAAGAAAAAAGCGAGACCCAAATATGTGGAAAGCCTGTCGCCTAGTGGCAAAACGATAGAACTGAAGAGGCTCTCACCGGGTGATTGTTCCATCTATGTCAGAGATAACTATCTTGTCATCCCAGTTCCAAAGATAGATTGTGCCATGACAGCGACAGGTGCCTTGATACTGCGTGGTTACACTGAACACAACCTCGTTAGGGCCTTCTTTCAGCTGCAGGCTCACCTGCAAACACACACACACAAATTTACTGTAAATGGTAAACACAGCGCTATTTCTTACATTTTGAGATATTTCCAATGCCCCAAATAAGTAAAATGTGGTCCATAATTTCAGAAAAGATCACAAAAAGTACTGGCATAGTTCATTTCATAATTTGTTTTTGTAGACAGTAAGAATTTGATTTTCGGGAACTGATTTGTCTCTTTAGTGAATACAACTTTTTCCGGCAACCTTTCAATATAAATCAAGTGTAGGAATATACACTTTACCAGCTGATCTGAAGTGAGCCGGAGAGTTTTCTTATAACAGACACTGCCAGGGCTCTGAATGGGCTCTGACTGACAGGTTTCTAACTTCTGACTGGATGATCTGTGGTCCTCATCACTTGACGATGATTCATCCTTCATCCTGAAATTCAAAGACATTCAGCTCAAACAAATGCAACAATAAAATGATGAAACATCCCAATGAATGAAACAGTTCTTAATAACCTGTTGACTGAAGACATGTCGAGTGAGCTCTCTTCTCTGTCTCCATCTGTTTCTGTCACAGGGTCCTGAAGCGAACAAATCAAATCTAACTCAATCACCACAATAATAGAAAAGGTCTACTTGAATCCTTTTCTTTACTTTGACAGTAGATAATCCAGTTAGCACAAGAGAGGCTAAAGACAGATTCTAATTGAACTGACCGACTTGGAGTCACTGTTCCTGCTTCTCCATGAGAACCACCAGCGCCCGCCTTTCTTTGGCATCTTCTCCTTCATGATGTTCTCCACTGACGCCTGGAGACAGTGATTCACATACAACTCAAAACTGAGGGGAAATGAAAACTCAAAACCGACAAACAAAAAAAGATCAACGGAAAAGGAACAAAATACAACAAACACCACATTTTAACAAGTCCAACTAAGCAGCCGTAAAAAAAAAGGCAGCTAGGGGCAAAACACAGAAGCATGCAAACTAAAAGCAAAAAGTGAAAAAAAAAGTAAAAAAGCCTGCAAAGTGGACACTACTGAAGATTATGGTACATGCCTGTGGGGTGAAAACACCCAGAGAGGCCACAATGATAAAAAAAAACCTGTCAGGCAGGCAAACACATGCTGTGAACAACATCAAGCAAAGCCAGAAAACATCATACAGGCTGAGAAGAACTGGAGCCAAACAGGCCGGGGAGGCAGTATGAGAAAAGGCCAAAAGCAGAAAACACATAACTCAAACACCAACACTTCATAAAAACAAAGGGGAATGGTGGATGAGTAAATGTTTAGAAACAAAAGGGGGAAAATAAAGAAGGGGATAGAGACACAACATTATTCTAGTGTTAGGACAACAGATTGAATGCAGCAATTCAAAATTATTAAGGATTAACAGGAGGTCAAAATGCAATCAGCCTTCTCACGTGGGACAATAAAGAGATATCCAGTTATTTCAGCAACATATACTTTTTGCTCATTTCCATCAATTTGAGCCAGAAATGAGTGTGAGTTTATGTATGTGTCAGAATGTGGTTCAGTCTTCCTGACACAAGAGGGGGTGTCTGCAAACAACAAGACTGAACCGGAGTGAAGCATCGGATTCAGGAGGATTCAGTGAAAATGCTGAAGGTGCAGAGGAGAGACGTGATGCCAGGAGTGCAAACGGTCCAAAACATACCAGTCACGAGTAGAACTTAGATTTTGTTAATGATGCTGTGCAGCGTGTGCCACATGCATGTTATAGTTAGAAGTTACACATTCTTTGTCAACAAAGATGTTCCAGGACTAGAGAACTTTAGGGACATCAGTACATTTCACAGATAAATTATCATTAAAACATTTACTGAGATTGAAAGAGCTCATTATGCATGCACACAGAGTTGCACAGTGCATGTGGCTACACTATTTACGTCCATTTTTATCTTGAACAGCTCAAAATCATGTTGATTCATAGATTCTGATGTTACAGATTAAGTGACACAGGAAGGAAATTACACTTCTGTGTTGGTCTCACCTGTGGGAGAGGTTTCTTATAGACCTGCATGGCCAACATGACGGGCGCAGCTGTGTTCCAGTTGTAATATCTGCCACAGACGACAGAGAAAGCTAAAAGAATCTCTTAAACACATATGACATTTTTCATTCTAAGAGTGGAATAACTCCGTTTCGTTAAAGACTGTGGAAAGAATAAATGCAGATTTTCTCGTCTGCAAGTGTTTTTAGTGCAAAGTATTTCTTTAGATTTACAGCACAAAGAGCAAACATTATTCTCTAAACACAGTTATCACTTGACATCCTGTCTGGTGTTGATTATGGAAGCACATACTTGTTGCCTATCTTGACCACCAGGTTAGGGTCATCGATAATCGAAGGGTTTTCTGAGAATTCTTGGTAGGAAACAGCCCTCTCCAAGAACTCCTCTGTGGTATGAAACACACACAGCACATTAAGAACACACACATAATACACACAATATGATGAGATTCAGTTTTAAGTCAAATGCTGTCATTTATAACTGATCTGGTCATTTGTCAACAAACTTAAGTGAATGTTCTTGTCGTCTTGAAGCATCCTTCATTAAAAGCTGCTATACTGTGCTTTCTGTGCATTATTTACTTCAAGCCTTCTTTTAATTCAGTTTCACACACCCATCCTTCTGTGGACACATCTTTCCTACCTTTTGTGATCTCCTTATTGTCTGTGAGTCCTCCACACAAAGAGATAGCCACATGAGGCAGGTCACCAATTTGGTCCAAAGTGTCCACGCCACTGTCCATCCCACTGCTGCCCACTGACTGTGGGGACTGGTCAGTGCTTCTCATTTCCAGCAACATCTCTGTGTCTCCCCTCATTGAGCTGATGCCTCCGTCACTAAGAGAGGAAAACACACAGCTGTCTTGAAAATGATGTTTTAGTCATTTCAGTGTAGTCAACAACTCTGACCTAAAATGCTCTATTTTAAAACAGCAGCTAGCGTACCTTAAAATACCTAAAGACTCACAAATACACAACTGTGTTTACTTAAAAAGAGTAAATCCATACAGAGATTGATAGTGGTTCCATTTATCTTTGTGACATTTAAGAGCCTCCATTATGGCATTACAGGGGGAGAATTCCTTCCTCTGCATTAAATATGTATATCTGTGGATTGGAACGTAATCGTGTTATTACTGTACCTCTTAGGGAAATAAAGAGCAGCAACTTCAGGCTCCAACTCTGTGATGTCATCCAGATATATGCCATCAGTACCGAGGTGCTGGCTTCTCTTCTCTGGAGAACACAGCATGGAACTTAATCAGCAGCACAAATAAAAGCTAAGACTGGCATTTTGGCACAGACACACATTCTTTGAACAGTTAACAGAACACACACAATACCTTTTTTCTTGGATGGTGAATCCGTCCTTCGGATTGGACTTCCTCTGTGCTTGCTTTCATCCACGTGATCAGGCAAAATCCTTGGAGACACTGAACATACTGTTAAACCCTCCATTTCTGCACAAGATGGCCCCCCACTCTCTACGGCATTTCCTAAGGACAACACAAACAAGGAAATACGCAGGGGGATCAAAACACACTCTTGGATCAACCGCATGTGCATGTGAGTTTAGAATGCTCCACTAAGAAACGGCAGTCACTGTAACTACTGTATTACCACTTGAGTAAGAAAGCTGATTTATGGCCAAACTACATACAACTCAACCATCTGTTCTGTTCTCTAAGATTCAATATTTAATGAAACACACATAATTGCAAAGTGTGAATGTATAAAGCAACCACAGGAGGTCACTAAAGTTTTAAACCGAGGTGTTGGGAAACCATGAGCTATTTTCAACTTGTAAACTGGTACAGCTGTGACCCAGGAGTGTTCTGGGTACCCTGGCTTCCTCCCACCACCCAAAAACAATGTGGGTGTGTGTGGTTGTTTGTGTCTGTGTTCCCCCAGCAATGGACTGGCGACCCCGGTGGGAATAAGCGGTATAGAAAAAGGATGGATTGAATGAAACATCTCCATCCCTGTGCAGATATATTGTTTTAGCTCTCTCACTTGGCTGTCATAATTATTCAGAGCATTGTGGAAGTTAATTGTTTGATTACCATGTTCTTCCCTGGATGTGTCCTCAGACTTGATAGTTAGTCCTTCCACTGCTTGGCTTTTGCTTTCTTTTGTCTCCTTGTCCCTTTCAAGAGCTGCCCTCTCACTTTGCTGGGGACTATAGAGAGTGAGGGAGGGAGGCCCCGTGGCACCGATGGCTCTGAAGTGAGTGTTGGCCGTCACAGGGATGGAGACTGCTCCAGCAAAGTCTTGCTTCTGGTGGGAAGTCAGGAAGGATGGCTGTGGGAGACAGAGAGGTTTCACACACTGGAGTGTGATTCTCTCCCCATCACTCCTTTCTGTGACATCTGTGGTCTAATATTCACTAGTCATATCTTGCTTGCTTAGTCTGTGAAAAAAATAAAGCACTAAATTCTCTCGACCGGGAACTGTAACATCTTGAAAGAACAGCTTGTTGCCTGGCGACTGCTCATTACATAACTGCAAAGGTTTAGAGTTGATTTTTGGTAGCTTTTGCTCTCACTGCAAAGAATGAAATAAATATTTTTTTGTCTCAGGTTGAATTGGAATAAAACGTGTAAAGAGGCACACTGCATGGTATAGTCTTGCATCATGGCCCCTGGAAATCACCTCCCACACTGTGTGCTGCATAGCACATATCTTGCTGCTACAGCGTTGACAGGTTTCTGTTTCTGACATGTTATGGAAGAGTCGCATAGTGCATAGTATAATATACAACCTCATGTGAGGATATGTGTGCAAATACCTGGGCAGCCTGAGGCAGCTCTCCCCAGGTCCACAGCATCTCAGGGTTGGTCTGATTGTTCAGCTCTGAGTCGCTCTTTGGTGTTGACGACCGTGAATCATCCCGACTGCGGGAAAAGTGGTAATTAGGCACTTGGTAAAGATCATGTTTCACTTTGAATACTTAACAGATATACAGTCAGAAAATAAAAGCTTATTATTGTATCCTAATGTATTCTAATCTATGTGTAAAAACAAATCCATTTTTGGTGCATTCTATAATTTTCCTGTTGTTTTAGTGTATAATGTAATTCAGCGGAAAAAGCATGGAAATGAGGGCAATACCTAACAAGGGAAGAGAACTGAGAGGTCCTCTGGGGACAAGAGATGGACAGACCACATGGTGGAGGTATGGAGAGAGTATCCTTGATCACATTACTAAAGACATACAAAAGGTAGAGAAAAAAAAAATTGGAGATGAGAAGAAAAGAAACGGTGAAACACGAGTAATCATCCAGAAATGCGAGAACAGAAACAGTACAAACTATGAGCACTATGGATCAGAAAATGTTCTGTGTCCAAACAGTACCTCTGCGTCCAGCTGGTGATGGAGTGTGCTTTCGTTGTACATCCCTGATGGCTGTACCCAATTCTGCTCACAAAAACACACATGCAGAAAGATGTCATCACTCCCAGAGCTCAAACTCCTTATTTCAGCTTTACTTTACACCTCATGTTAAAATCAGCCTATACAGAACAGCTCAGCAGGTACAATACGAAGCATGACATGAGCCAGACACACATTCTTTCATGTCTTTAAGGGATTCAGGAATTTTCCCGACCCACCATGTGGGCAGCCTCCAAATAAAGGCCCCGAACCCCTGCAGTAAAGTCGGCTCTGAGCCATTATTTCGAACAGACAGAGAACACTGTGGGAACAGGACAAACCTCTGGAGCGCGTCCAACAAACAGAGATGCTTTGCAAAGGGACTTACAAATAAACTCAGACTTGTCCTAACTCGCAGTCTCTTACTTTAAATACCTTAATACTTTTGGAGGTAAGTGTTTTTCCTCATAATCATAATCTAACTGAGGCTACATAAAGCTCTGTGTTATAGGGAAGTGACTTAAGAAGTGGCTCTTTCCTTAACTGCACTGACAAAATAACTACTACTGTGATTGTTTTCTCTCATCAGTGTTAGGCTGTTATTAAATGGTAATACAACAAGAGACTGATGGTGGGGCTGCGTTTTTATATCCAAAAATAAAAACCAAAGCTCCTAAAAACTTTAGCAATGTTCTTCTATGATTTCAGTGATGTGAATCTCAGGCATAGTGAGGCTGTTGGCCACAAACAATCTAAAATGATCTGACAAATCAAATCAAGATGAATGCTTAAGAACCTGTAAACATGAAAGTCAATATGAAATGATTTAAATATTTCTACTGAAATATTTTTGACACTAAGGAACAATACCTTAGAGATAGCCATATATGCCAGCTAGGACAAACACAGTGTCTTCATTTTTATCTGTCTTGTTTCCCTATCTATGAACCATGTGGCGCAAAATGACTCAGAATTATCCTTTTTCATTGAGGTACAACAAAAACACACGTCATGCATGAAAACATGAACACACACATTTTCTCCCCTTTCAGAGTTGATGTTTCACTGCCTCTTAAACAACACTGCACCGGTCTTCCTCAGGAACAGTAGCGGTTAACAGGCATGTAATAACCTCCATCTCTCTGCCTTGAACAGAAACAGTTACACACTTTGTCGTGCCTGCACACACCTGCTGCCGTCCCCCTCCTTCTCCTCATCTGAGCTCAGGTCAATGGTAAACATGTCCTCGTCCCCTGAGAATTCGTCTGCACTGTCTTCTCTCCTTCCTCCCACTCCGGCCCCTGCTGCCTCTGGCCTTGCCTTTCTCCGTCTCTTCCTTCTCTTTTTAGTTGTCCCAACATCCATGTGTTGGGATCCCAGGTTGTGGATGGGAAGTGAACCGCAAGGGATGGTGTCTATGTAACAGAGACATCAGCATTAACACAGTTCTAAAGAAACAATCAGGCAGTCTGATTTTTTTTTTCCTACACTGATCTGGGCATACCATGAAGGTGAGAACTCCCCCTGCCCAGCTGGGACTCCATCAACTCCTCCCCCGTCGACCTGATGGGCGATGTTGCAAGGTAGGCCGGAATAACTTCCTGTTGATTAGGCGGAAACAACATGATTGTAGATCTGTATATGATCAACATATGCGATTTACTTTTTAATCATCTAAAAGGATAAAAATCACACTTGATTTCTCTGGCGTGACCTGACATGTGTGAACGTTCCAGTTTCAGACAGTAAGCAGACACACATAATGATAAGCTGACTAAAATTTAAGCATGTGTGTTGCTGCTCAGCTTCACACAAACTGCAGTGAAATGAGCTGAGGAGCATTAATTTAGAGTTAAAGCTTTTTAAGGGCCGTTATATCACTCCAATGCCATTTTCAAGCTACGTAAATGTTTTTAAACTAACTAAAATGTTTATTCAGTTTTGTGAATATGAAGTATGGGAACAAGAAAAAGTAATCAATCCCTTTCCATCAGTTACTCATCAAAATGCCAGGCTAGTGGATCACCTGGCACACCTCAGTCACAAAACAGTCAAATGCCTCTCCACTAGTTTTGGCAAATCAGCTAATCAATAAAAATAGGCTTCACCTTTTAAAATGCAAACCCTTTAAGAACAGACAGCATTGCAGAAGATAAGAATATCTTGTTTTTGGAAAAGAAATAGCTCTGTCTAAGTAGATGGACTCAACATAAATGCAATGTTTTGTGAAAGCACACATGGTGGACGAAGTAGAAGCTCACAATATCTGGTAAAACGCTTCTTTTCTCCATGTAGTTCTAGATCATCTAAATTTGGGCTTGGGCACAGATTAGTTAAATCAAACAGATTTAGGCATCAGAGTTGTAATGCAGTGATGATGGCTGAGGAATGAAAAGAGAGACTGAAAGAGGGATTGCGATAAAAAGGCCTCTCTGTGTTATTTCTATTAAGTGAAAATCATATGCAGAGAAGAAAACATAATGATAAAGCGGCTAACATTATTGAGAGGAATAAAGAAGGGCAGCTATTCAGATCTATAATGTTCGTCACATTCTTCTAAACGTTGGTCTAACCCTTTTCTTATGAGAAATAGCTTTTAGAATAATTACACATCCTTTTATGGGATTACACTACATGACACATAGAGATCACTTAGGTGTTTTGAGTTAGTTTTCCTCAGGCAAGCAAAGCCAGTATGAGGATGATAAAACTGTGTTTCAGGAGAAGAAAATTATGTGTAGTATTGTGCCATATACAAGCCCAAACAAATCCCAGAGTTTAACATCACACCCTGAGGCGCAGACACAGAGAGAGCACATTTACTTGAGTAAGCACTGGGCTAAAGGGCAGATAGTAATTTAAAAAGCCATTGAGCTTTTCAGATCAACAATGATAAGACGATAACATCACTGCAGGAAGGAACAAAGACACCAATGCAAGACAAATAACTTAAAAAAAACAATATTGAAATAGGTTAGCATTTAATTCTGTACCCGTTCATCTCAGAAAATCCAGTTCCTTTTCAACGTAATACAACTTCTGAGAAGTAGTATTGTATTTTGGTCTTGATCCCCTTTTAGAACATGTACAGTATGCCACTCAGTCTGTCCTCCAGACTCTAGTCTCTCTGGACTGGACAAAGTTGAATGACCAGCACATTTCTGAGTGTAGTGTGCGGCACATTCTACTTATGGTGAACTGTTCAAAGCTATAAATAGGTCTGTTGTGGTCTGTGGGTTTTCCACTGTTATTTTACCCTCCGTTTAGGTTGATGTCTTATATAAACCCAGGGGGATGACATTCTCAAAAGCTGCGAAGGATATCCTTGATTTGCTTCTTGTGGTAGATTTAGACATCAATGAATGGACAATTAGATCTGTAATCCTTCACCTGAGGAATTATGACAAATCTGTATATTTTGTCTGGGAAACCAGGCGGCTGACAGAAGCTGAGCTTGTTTACCATAGCAATAGGAAAATGTCACCCTTTAAGCCCCTCTTCCAGTTCCCATGAATCCTTACGTATCACTTTCGGGAATCAGTTTTCAACGCAAACAGAAACGTCACCAGTTTAGTCGATTTCCTGTTTTGCTTTATTCTGTGACAACGAACATAAAAGCAGATTAAGCTGCTGTCTTTAATTTGTGTGACTCAGGTTCCACATAAATCAAGATTGGCAGATAACTTCTGCTTGAGGAGATTGAGGCTAAATGGCCGCCAGAAGCTGTCATCTGAACTGGATGTGTTCCAGCTACGATATCCAAACCTGTCACGGCACAGCCAGCATTCAGCTAACGTTTTCAGTGTCCTTGTCACTTTGTCACAGGTTGGGTGAGTAAATGAGTGTCACAGGATGAGTGATACTGACTTTAATATGCAGGATAATCCCATCATACTTCTGTGCAACAACAAATAACAAATAAAATGTTGTTGAGTTAAAGACAAACAACCATCTATTTGGGTACAGTAATGCGATACAGCGTTACAAACACTGCCCTGCAAGGCTGTTTGTTGGTAAATTTGTCTGACTGAAAAATGACACGCTATTTCCAGGAAACTAAGGTCATGCTAGTTGACAGGCAATAATACAATGAAAACGCCATCTGAGAGAGTCCTCGACTGAAACCTGCGTATCCCTGTAAATGTGTCACATTAGAGGGAAACACATTTCTTCCCATTGTTTATGCATATTAGAAAATCTTTTGATTGTAATATTCAAGTAATATGAATACGTAAAGTTTAAGTTTAAGTTCATTCAAATGATGCAGACGCTCAGGAAAAAGCAAAAGGTAGTTATCGTCATGCTGTATGGCACTTGGCAGAAACTCATCTGCCTCCTCGGGGCTTGTCTGGAAGAAAAACTCTGATGAGCTATGATCTGAATGTGAATTTAAACACAAACTTTTAGTTAACGAGAAAGTAATAAAACCAGTGGTTGTTACACCAATAAAAACATTTTACCTCAGGTTATATAATCTCCAGATCTGTGAGTTACTGTATGTATGTTCTGTTCTATATCTGAAGGTGTTTATCGATGTGCAGTCATGACTCTGATGATTATTACTCACTAGTTTATTCTCTGATTCTTTGACGAAGAAGGCTTCCCCATTCTCACCGAGCTTCATGTGCAATCTCACCGGCTCTCCATTAATCTCTATGTCCACCTGTGAGGCAAAAGGAAAAGCCTTTTAATGGGAGCTTAAAGTAATTTTACAACTTGCATATTTGGTTTAGAGCTGTCCAGTAATATTTTACAGTGCAGAAACCAAAATATTATTATATGTGCAAGATCTGGACAAAAATATCTCCCTGGGTTAGTTACACATGAGACAACACAACAATTTGAACACAGTTCCTGTGCAAAATCACAGAAAAGTTAACATGCAAAGCTTTGAAGCTGATTAAACTGCTGCTGGGACGCAGGTTCGCTACATGTAAAGGGGGAAGCGGCAGTGTTGGGGTAGAAAGCGCTTCATGATCTCACCACTTTCTCATTGGATCGCAGCACACCCATCTTTCCGAAGCGGACGTGGAAGGGGGAGCACTGCAGGGTGCCATCGGGCGCCCGGACCACGATAACATCGATACACCCGGACAGCGTGGCAGGGTTGAGTCCTCTGTACAGCTCCTTGACCTGCACAAACACCTGGCCCGCCAGCTGACCCACATAGTTCATGGTCTGCAACTGGTCACAGAAAAAGAGGGACATGTTTGTTTTCATCTTACTGATCCGTTAGAGAATCTTTATTCACGTTTTGTGCCTGTTGGGTCAGATAATGAATTGGGGCCGAACTGTTGTTGTGTCACATTGAAATTGAGATGAGTCTGTTCCAGGAGTTAGCCAAACCCAGACCTCAGCAGATCTGAGTGCCAACCGACTTTTTCTCATCATCAATCAGTCGACTGCCTTCCATTCTAGCCTGAGTAAGCTAAAGCCTCAACCTCAAAAACGCCCACCGAGGCAGAAGTCTTAGCTTAACTTGACAGGATAATGGACTGAAGGAGCGCCTTGCTTTTTCAACATGCTTCCCCCTCAGCTCCTGTTTTTTAAACCATAAGCAACACATTCCAGTTGATTTATTTGGTTGCCTTTTTTCAGTTGTCTTTTTAACCAAATGTTCATTTTTCACCAAATGTACTGAAAAAGGGGCGATGATGTGGAGCTGAAAACAAAAGCCATCACCAGCCCCCAGTGAACAAGCCTGTAAGCTCTGTGAACATGAAGGGAGGATATTGCACCGTGTCTTACAGGTTAGAATTAAGCTTGTTAAGGCGCTAGCAGCTAAAGGTAAAGGAAATCTTGACAGACTTCTTTCCAAGAAAGAGCTGGTCCCACCCCCCAAATAAAGCGTCCTCATTTAAAATTTGTGTGTGTACCCGGTTGTAGTGTTCCCCTCAATGTCAATCGGAGCCAGAGTGGATAAATACCAATGATTACAGCAGAGTCATTTAACGCAGGACTGAATACCAATGAAATCCTTTCCCTATGCACAAAAAAGCATTTCTGAGAGCCAGTGGGTGGTTTAACCCGCATAACAGGGCTTTGTTCACTGCCATGTCTTGGCTGCTGCTCTCCCTGAAGAAAGCATTTATAAACATTATACATAATCAACTATAATAATTAGATTTTTATATAACGTTTATGGCCACGTGTGCTATAATGGTGAGAAGCCAATAAGCAATTTTTTTTAAATCTCATCTGAGATTTCTCTGTAATAGATTTGGTAGTTTTCTTTGCATGATAAAGCTTCCTGGCAAACTGTCAAAAGTGGTCTTTATTCGACTTGCACTGATTGACAATAAGGTATAACGGATATAACACCCCTGTTGGACTGAAATTGTAATCAAATTGTATACGGCACAAGAAGGAAAACAAATGCTGAGAAATTACTTACGCTTGGTGGACTCCAATATAATGGACTGACACCCGAGCTTTTATTTGGTGTGCATTTTTGCTTTTTTCAAGATATATGGGATTAGTAGGACCTATAAAGTTTAATAACTGGACTTTGTCATATTACAGGTAGTTTTTTTTGTATAGTCTCAGTGGGTTTATCTTTCTGTTTAAAATGTTAATTCAATGTTTTTGCAATTTGGTTCTGACGGTCCAAATGACTTATTTACAAAATCTCTATTACACAATAAGAACAAGTTTTATTGAAAATGTATAAAACTGTTTTACTTTAGATTTCAAACAATAGTGTCTGATACTATGAGGTAAAAGTCGAAGGAAAGCAGCCGTATCATGGTAAAGAGAAGCAAAGATGCAATGTCCTCATGAGGCCACAGGGTCTCAGGAGGTCAAGGGGCAGGATAAGGACTTACTTTAAACAGACTAAATGTCAAGGTACACAAAATGCCAGTCCACAGCTTAACGGTATTAAAAAGTGTCTGAAAAAAAATCCACCTGCCTCCTGTTTGTGCCCGTTCAGATAGTGTGGGGTGCATGTGCATATACACACACACACACACACTTTGCACAATGAACAGATGGCCCATGTTTCAGCAAACTGTAAGAAAACTCGTCATGACAAGAATCCCTGTTTGGTAATCTTTGCTGCCAGCACACTGACCACCACTCTGACCAGGCAACATTTTGATACATTTTCAGTTACTTTCCTGAGATTAGAAAAATATCTTCCAGTGAAATTGTTTACACTGCTTACATGGCTATTGATAGAACTGGAGGAAAAATGTGTTCTTCCTTTTTGGGTATACATGTTCCTATCTTAGGCATGTCCTCCCCCTTGGGAAATAGAAATGGGATTGTTTGAGACTGATCACATTATTATTTAAACTCTATTACAAGCCCCTCCCGTCCTTGTCCATTCATTCCCTTTGTTTCAGTGGCAACAACATGAAAATGTGCTCTCTTACATACATACCAGCACCCTGATCTCACAGTCAACATTAACCACGTGCAAACTTCCACACAAACGCAGACACACACAGGCAAAGTCTTGCCCACTGTCCCATGACATTTTTTGTGCAACTGCCAATGCAATGTTTTCCCATTATAAACCGTAATAACCAATCAGGGGACAGTTCAGAGTGTCATCTTCTGTCAGTGAGTAAATCTGTAAATCTGTAAATAAATGAACTATAATTTAAATACAACATGAACAGTAGCCTACTGTGTATCATTTTAGGTCCCACATGGGGCAACTTTATGCAAGGTTGACCAGGAAAAAGCCCCACATTCACCATTCCAACAGAAAAGTGTGGTGACTAAAATATGTGTGTGTGAGGAGAGAGAGAGGGGGGGGGGGGTTACAGACGATGAAGAGAAGGATTATCCCATTAAGTCTAGTAAAAGTGACTGAAGCAGCAGTCTACTATTCCCGGATTAATGTCTGTCATAAATGGAAATGAAACGGTCAGACGAACACAGAATCCAGCAAGGCACACCACAAGCGACTGATAACTCTTGTTTTCTATACAAGCAACACAGACAGACCCAGCAACTACTTTGGCTTGACATTAAACTACCTCCTTGGAACCTAAAAGAGCAGACAAGAAAAACTAAATAAAGACGCTAGGGGGTCGGTGGCGTCCTGCGTGGCCTGCGTGGCTACGTGTAAACATCTGCACAGGGTGAGGCTCTGCAGGCGGCCGTCACTCAAACAGCTGCAGCAGCAGCTGGATGCGCAAAAACCAGCCGGTTCGGGTTCACGCCACGCTGGGTCAAACACCTTTCCACAAACGTGGCCGTGCCGCAGCACATAACGCAAAGGAACACCACCAAAGGCTGTTCTCGCTTACGTTATTTACTGACGTCGATCTTCGCTGCGGGACCTTTCGGACATCCAAATGTTCCAGCCAGACTCTAAGCGTTTTCCTCGGAGCGTTTTTCAGCGTGCGTCACCGTCCGTATCAAACATCATTCCGCCTTTCTGACATCTGACCAGCGCTCCTGAGCACACGGTTGCTTCTTAAAGCGCACTTAAAATATTCCTCCCTCCACTACACAGCGGCCAAAAAGAGACGAATCCGATTGGCTGAGCGAGTCCTGACGTAGCACATTGTTTACGGAATAGACCCTCAAAATCACCTTAAAATCAATGTCACTGTACATTTGTCTCTTATTGTTCATTTTTTAAAATGTAAATTATGTCAAAATGAATATTTAAAAAAAATGACAGTTGATAAAGTAGATGACTGAAACGTACAGCATTTGGTCATTTGAAAACGAAAACTCCACCCAGTATTGACTTTTATTATTGGTTTATAACAGTAATTATTAAGTATCAGAGTGTTAACTGTAACTTAGAAACCTTTTATACAAGATTTTCTAATTGTGAGCAGCAACAACAACAGCTTTTTGCGTTTCATATGTTTCAAGAGGCAATCTTGCTGCAAATAAAAGCAGATATCGCTCTGCTTTACTTAATTTTTTTATTTTTAATCTATAGAGAGTCTTTGTTTTGTGTCGTATTGTCCTGGAACACAGAGAGAAAAATACAATCATCACTCATTTGTCTTGTGGAAAGTCTATTTATCTGACTGGTATCCTATTACTCTTATTATTTGTTTTTCTGGCTGCCATGTTAACTAACTTATAACTTATAACTTTACTTATGTGTGCAAGTAAAATAAAATAGTTTTAGAAGACATCATTAGAATAAGAAATACTTCATCTGTATGCTCCAAAATAAATGGATTTCATCACACCTTCAAACCCTTTTTCCCCAGAAGATCAGGCGCCACGTGATGTTGCTGGCATAAATAAACTGTTTAAGACTGACATATGTTGCAGGCATCCATTAAAAAACATATCCACATCATTTATATACTCCTAACTCACAATGTTCAAGGATATATCAAGTTACTCAGCGCTTGCTTAATCAGAAAATTCCACATGCTGGACACGCTGTACATTTCTACTTGAGTATGTCAGGGGAAGGGACAACAGGATCAAGTTTCTATTCTGAAAAATGCAAATCAAGTATATCCATCTGAGGAGACAAGAATAGAAATGACTTTCAGACAGCTCCAGGTCTGATTGTGTCTGTAGTAAAAATCACTCACCTACACACAAATCTTAATGTGTGGGTTTGCTTAGCATGACTCTTCAGCACAGTGATGCTTTAATAAGACTGCAACAACAGAGACTTTAGATAACATCATTTTTGTATAACTTGTACAGCATGTTGCTCTGATATAATTTTGTGCACTTGGAGAAGCTATTTCTTTCTTTTGGAATGTTTTCTTTCTTTTTTTTCATCTTTCTTGCATGTTGTTTAAATTAGAAAGACTGAATCAACAAATTGTTAGTTCCTGATTTTTAACTCAGATTATGAGAAGCTTATGTAAGTTGTATGTGTTATCTGCTGACCCTAGAGTCAACTTTGAACAGAGTTCCCACTTTGAAAGGAACAAACACAACAGTTTGTCTCCCCACAGAGGCTCGCTTGGCTGGGCCACACGGCATTAGCTATTGCTCAATGTTTCTAAGAATGAGCTCACACGTGTTGCACACACATCTAACTGGTCGTGCTTCAGTTTGTTGTTGTTGACCGCCTTAAAAAGCGACAGCAGAATATACGTATGTACATGAAATATGAGTACCAACATGTGATCTGTTAAATGACGCTATGGATCAAACTCTGCTGTCATTACACCCGTGCTTTGCACTGACTAACTGCTAACTGTGGACCATGTGACTATTAACTTTGGCCTTTTAGCCGATGGACACACAGACACACACATACACACACACAGACTGTCAGTGCCAAGCAGAGGGAGGAGGGAAACATGTGCTGGCTTTTCTAAGTACTGGCCCATTCAGGGGGGTGCAACAAGCAGCCAATTGGAGTGAAAGAGGGAGGGAAGAAGAGAGATGAGGGGAGTATACATTTAGAAGAAGAGGCCCGAGGGAGAATTGACTAGATGTCACAGTTTCTGGATGGCAATGTATGACAGAGGGAAATTTGTGGAGGTGGGACAAATAAGAACAACGTGTTTATTTATCGCAGTTGTCTGTGGCTTGGAAAAGGTTTCTGGCTTATTTACATGGTAAAAAGGGGAGGAAAAATTACGTAAAATTCTCTCATGGATAAATAAATACATTTTCTACGTTTTTGATTATTTTGCTCTTAGTTCATATTAGTCGGGTTTAAAATAGACATTGTTTAAAATGTTATAAAAGCTAAAAAAAATGCATATCATGTTATACCTTCAACAAAAACAACAACAAATATGTTTGCAGCATTTACTTTATCAAATAATGTGAGATAATACCTCAAAATATAATACATTCTGGAGGATTCTCAAACTTTTAAGCACCAATTTGTATGATGAATGTACAAAATAGAGTTGTATTGAGTTGTGCTATTTGATATGTTTTCCATGCTTTGGCTTTGGGAGCCTGAAGTGAGACACGTGAGAGGGGAGGAAACAGGATGGTTTGCTCAAACGGGAAGGCTGATCTGAATCAGGCACTCCTACAGGGGTCAACAATGCCTTCATTTCATCACCACAGAGGGATGGGTGTCTGTTTGGGGGATGGGCTGCATCAGCCAATCACAGAGCTGCTCCAGACACACACTACAGCTGAGCTTCTCAGTCCCTCCAGACACACTATGTGGTTTTAGAAAATCTGATTTGTTGGTTCATGACAGTCAACAAAAAGAGCAACGACAGAAGCTTGGGGAAGAAAATGTGATTTCTAAGCTTAAAAGCTGCAGGGATATCATGTTGTTTATCAGCCCTACACGTTTTTTTACATGTTTTCTCCTACTTTTTCCAGATAAGATTTTAACATGCACTGTCATAGGACTAACCAAGTAATGAAGCTAGTGAAACACTTTGAAGCAGTCAGTTAATCTCCTTAGTTAGGCTTCATTTGACTAAGATATTAATTAACTTAAATAATTTGGGATTTACTGAGTTAGATTTGATGGGATGATTCTAATGATATAATAAAGAATTGGACTGACATTGGCTTGAACTGGAGAGTATGTTTAAAGTGTCTTGATATGATTTGTGCTATGATATCGTGCTACATGAATAAGACTGAACATTAAATTAAATGTCAAAGCTATTGCACAATGGTTCAAAAACCTTTGTCAAGTTGAGATCAGAAGTAAATGTTTAACGTTTCACACTGGGTCAAATGAACAAATCCCATTAAACATTAACTCTAGCCAGAAATAATGTTAAATAAGATAAATAAGAACCCTCTGAGCTCAGAAAGCTGCCCTTGTGTTTCCAGCAGGGTGTTGTTATGTAATGCCTCTCAGCTGTGGTGTAATAGGCCTTTATTTGTACCTGAGTGAGCTAGGGGTCATGCATGGAGATATTAGCTTGATGGATATCAGGCGCATTTCAACTGTATGGATATACAAGGGTTCATGAAGTCTCTGTTTGGTGTCTGTCTGTGCACACAGACACAGGCCAGCCATAACATCATGACAACTGAGAGGGAGAAGAGAGCATTTTTTAATCTGATGCGATTCTCAAGGGAAAAAAAACAATCTGACACATACCTAAATGTTTCTGCAGCCCCCCCCCCCCTTCAGATACCTATCTGATGGCATCTGATAGAAAGTCCAATGTCCAATTCAACAGGACCCTACACCCAACCCACAGGGCCAGCAGGATCCGTTGCTAAGGTCCCATTACAGTACAGTCAGGGAGTGAATGTCAGATTGTGGTTTTCTCTGTGGCCCTGTGACAAACTGGCGACCTTTCCAGAGTGTACCTCGCCTCCTGCCAAGTGGCAGGTGGGATAAGTTCCAGCACCCCCAAGACCCCATTAGGAATGAGCTGGATGGACAATGGATGGATGGATGGATGTAGTGATGCCTTTATCTGTGTTAGTAGAAGTTTGTGCTGTAGTTCCAAAACGTGATCAAGAAGTACATTTGGATGCATTTCAGAATTTCTTTTTTTTAAACCACTTAATGTACAAATTCATAGTATTTGAGTCAGCACAAGAAACAAAAACATCATGCTGTATTTGATTATTTTAGTTACCCAGGACCAGCTGTCAGGAGGGCTGTCATCCTCACTGTGGCTGCTGAAGTCTTCCTCCTCCATTTGGGGCTCCATTTTTGGACCAGTTACAGCACTAACGGCTTTTTAGCCAGTTTAACAGAATATGGTCCCGAATCTCAGTCTAAGAAGTCTGTAAAAAACTTAACTAAAAAACTGAAAAAACATCTTGAAAATGTGTTGCCTAATATAACTAAGGGCTAGTAAAGAGGGTTTGACAACATCTCAATCAGCATCTTAAAAAAAGGTTTATTATCTCAAATGAATTCGAGCTCTTCAAGATGCTGTAAAAGCTCCTCTGGAAGATGCATGTTGTAGTCTTAGAGTCTTAAATCTGTTTTGAGGGAGCAGTTAGTGGGACCAGGCAAGTGTTTTAGACTAAATTTATCAACATGTGTCTTCTTGGAATGGAGTTCTGGGAGGAAATCTGAGAAGGTCCAGAGTTGCTGGACACTCCCTGTACCTCAGGTGCAGCACTGACACCACAAATCTATAAGTTACACGATTAAGCCTTTTTTCTCATTTTAGAATATAGACAGCTATGTTTGTATATGGTCTGTGCAGGTTTTCTTTCTGGTGAAGCACCTGATGTGCCAGAAGCAAAAATAAAATGCTGAGTTAAATTTACACAAGCCCTGTGATGAGCGTGCATCACACATAAACGCCTCAGCGCGTCCATGTGAGGACAGAGGGAGTAACTGAGAGCAGCAACGTGGCCTGTTGTCGAAGGCTCAGAGCTAACGTGGACACTGAGTGACATTCAATTAGGCGCTGAACTTTCAGACAGCCTGACGGTTACTTCAGTTTCACATTCAAACACAAACACACAATGGATTCCAAATGTCTTTACATTTATACACTGAGGGCCATTTAAAACTGTACATAGTAAAAGACAGGCAGGAAACAGTGGGGTTATATGGAGCACTATTAAAAAATCATGTTGGACCAACAACTCAATGATTATTTTTTATACACTTTGAGAGTAAGTACTTCTTTAAATGTTACAAATCTGAAAAAATATCATTCAAATCTGGTGTTCTGTAAAGAAACAAAAAACAACATACTAAACTGAC
Source organism: Menidia beryllina (assembly GCA_013363375.1). Classification (NCBI taxonomy): domain Eukaryota; kingdom Metazoa; phylum Chordata; class Actinopteri; order Atheriniformes; family Atherinopsidae; genus Menidia; species Menidia beryllina. Next base: position 11,563,616 of record JABUIW010000020.1, on the reverse strand, counting down.
GCTATAAAAATATTGCCTAAAATTGGCGTACATTGCACACAAATTATTGTGTTTTCCCTTTTTTTAAAAGCTTCTGGCATTGCATGCATACACCAAGAAGTCTGAGGACTCTGCAATAGGAAGTCTAAAAAACAACTAAGCCTGTAAACACATAGGAGGAAATCCAAAGACAGTATATTAAAACATACTGTTCTTGAGCTTAGGACATTTTCTTTAACACTTCATTTTCTTTTTCTGCTAATATCTGTGCTTATTGTGTTCGCCAAGAAAAGAATAATTATGATTTCTTAGCTTTTTTGGCATTCAGAAAAAATAAAATTCCATTATTTTAGGAGCATTACATGGAGCAGTACATATTTTCATTACATGTAAACATATCTTCTTTCAGTTTTCACCTTCAGATCCTATTTTAGGTAGTAATCAATATTCTATACTCTGTCCACCTGTCTATTGGTGATCTGTAACGCCATAAAATGATTAAAAAACGAGTGCATTGCTCCTCTGCGGCGCGAAAAGAAATTTCAGTCCTCGTTTTTGTACACCTTTCAGTCAGATGTGTTTTCCGGTCAGGAAGAAAAGCGGTCGGTCTTCTTTGGCATTTGCAGTCTGAAATTCATCGCTAAGTCTGAACCTCCATTGTTCCTCGAGCTCCAGCCTGCCTACTGTCTGCCTCAGTGAGCTGCGATCTGCACTGATGACACACAGGGTTGCACCTACAGGAAGGCAGACAGGAAAGAGGGAGAGAGACGGACACTTAAATCATGTAAACATGTAGGTCCAAAGGAGTTTGAACCATGATTGCAAATGAATACAAAGTCATGAGTCAGTGGTCAAGAAGTCTGTGAGCCTTGTACATTTTTCAATCTCAGTGTGACTATTTGAAATAAGGTTGTGTTATGTTATTGCTTTTTCTACTTTATTTCCAAAAACTTCACATGCATACCATTTAGTGACAGAAGTCTAATCTTTACTGCCTCAGATGGAAAACATCAAATCAATCTCTGTCTGGCTAGAGGTAATTAAGGTGTGTTACTTAAAAGCACTTAATATTCTTCAAAACAGGCACAAATTACATCAAAGCAACCCTATAAACTTGTTTATCTGTTCAATAGTTTTTTTCAAAACAAAAAAAAATCCACATTTTTCAATCAAATGTGGAATTGACAGAAATGGCTGATAGTCTAAAACAATCTAAAGCTTGTAAAAATAGAAATTACATGCACCATAACAATATTGGTGAGGGTGCAGCTATTTTCAAACCTCTTAACTAATCAGTCATCATATGGCCACATGACATTTGCTTAAGTGTCACATAAACACTCTTTAGCATATCAGGTCTCATGTAAAGACTTATTATCCTTACTATGGGTCGAGCATTCTGTGCTGTATTTGATCAACTGCTGTACCTTTAAGGAAGGTGAACTTTTTGAGGAACGTGGACGTCACAAAGGCATCAGCAAAACAGAGAAGGAGGCCACTGAACAGCAATCCTGTGGTGCTGATGTTGACAGAATGAGGTCTGGAACTCACAAAACACACCGTCACCTGCAGGAAGCAAGTAGAACGCTGAAACGTAGGTGTACATGAACCCACACTGATGTTCAAAGGTTGATTATCCACCACAAAGAGAGAGATTATTTTGACGGGCAAATGAGTCGGTACCTCCGGTCCCAGGTTGAGGTAACAGTCCACGGACAGAACTGGGTGTGTGTAGTTCTTTGTGCTGAGTGGAAAGAGTTTCTGGCTGGTGTGCTGGAGGTATTTTTCCAGGAGGAGTTGAGCAGGTGTGGCCAAAAAGAGGTGCTTGCTGTCTGGGGCACAGATGTATTGTGAGGGCCCCACTGAGGTGGGAACATCTGTCATCTGGAGATATTAAGGGTTTGGGGAAATCTTAGCGGCAAATATCAATCACAGATGACTTTTTTTTCAAAAGCAACTTCTGTGCTATGTTTAATCTTTTACAAGCCCCTACCTTGGTCTTGATAATAAAGGTTCTGTATCCTCCTATGGCGATCTGCTTCTTCATGACGCTAAAGCTGTTGAACCTGCAGACCAGCAGGCCGGCACTGTGAAGCCTCAGTGTAAAGTCTACATCATGACAGGTGAAGCGTTTCTGGTCGTACTGGACATTCTGACTCCGGTCCACATTGAGGAGGATGAAGTCATGAAGGTGACCTCTGGAGAAGGGCTCCCACTGTTTATTATCTGATTCAGGAGAAAGAAAGAAAAAATCAGTACAATAACACATTAGAGATGTTTGTTGAACTTCTGCTAATTCCATTGTGATCATACCAAATAATATAATACTTATTCTTTACAATAGCTGCAGAGTTTAGCGTGTTAATATTCTGCTCTACACTTACAAAAAGTTACAAGATCTGAGATACACTCTGGCTCAAAACAAAACAAAATATAAAGATAAATATTAAAGGTAAAAGGAGAAAAACAAAAAGAAATTAAAGCTAAAATCCAGATAATAGTTTAGAAACTGCCATGTTTTATGGATACAATCTCAGTATTTTCTAATCTTAAAAATGATCCCTGTGATGTTGAGCTCCTCACCCGTGACTCCTCGGCTGCTCCACTTCCTGATGCCACATAGACCATATTGGGCTAAATCTGGACACGCCTCCATGTGCTGTAAGACCTGCTTGAGTGACACTGATTGCTCCGCAGGACCACTAATAACAGAAATTGAAGACGGGCTTGTTAAAATCTGATTGTAAACATATCAAAAACGTCTGTATTCTTTTCAAATATGAAACAGCTGTATTATCCCTTACCTTCGTCCATCGAGGTCCACTGCGTTCCACATAACACAGGAGTCATCAGCTAGAATGATGAAGGGCCACACATCACCTGCTGGGCCTCCTCCCTCCAAACGCCGGCTGCGCTCCAGCTCCAAGTTGTGATATGAAAGTTCTTTAATCAGGAAGTGAGCTGCACCTGCAAAGATATTAAGAGATGGTGATTAAGGTCAAGGACAACAAAGATGGTGAAAATAGTCAGAACTTGGGGTATCAGTTTACTATGCAAGAATACCTCTTCCTGTCTTAGTAACATACCTATTCCAGCACCATTGAAGAAAGTGGGTAGCACCAGCATGATGTGGTTGGGCCAGTACTTCTTGTAGACAGCCATCTCATACTCTTTAACCACCAGGATATGGAGATGTGAGGCTCCATCCATAGCATGGTACAGATTAAACAGTCCGTGCTCGTGACGACCTGTGGTCGGGGTGAAGATTGGACTCTTGATGGAATCTGGGCTCTGTAAAATCAGAAAGAAGGTGAGAAAAAGGGAAGGAAAATATTGTAAGAGCTTTCAAAAGTGAAAGCTTTTAATTATTTTTCAAACCTTTGTAAATAATGTTGATGAACCAGATAAGCAGATACTAATATGTGGCTTATTTGAGTAAAGAGGAATAATCTACTCCATCAGTTTATGACACTGACTGAGAATTCCTGAAATATTGGAAATACGAGCTATGCTTTTCCTTATTGCACCACCTAGTGGAGACACCAGGCAGTTGCAGCATCTCTATGTGGGAAACTGTGAAAATCATGACCGAAAGGCACCCATGATGTATCTGTTTTTTTTCTAGCACACAGCCAACTGAAACAATACTGAAACTACAAGAAAAGAAAACATTTCTGTCTTTAAATCACCAACAATGTTACTCCTTCCTTTAGGACTGAAATTATTTAAGACTCATCAAATAATCAGTTGGGACCAAAAAAACAGCATGATTGTTTTCTTTCTGAGGTATAAAACCTCAACTCTCTCTGTTAATTTTTGTATTTAATGGTACACCTACAAAACTGATGTTAAACCAGCCAGACTAAATCAGTGTTAAATGGTGGTGCTGATGTAAGGAAATGTAAGATTGTTTTGGAGCAGACTTCGGATGTGTTAAGGGACATACCCATTCAGACGCGAGAGGGAGCCGCATGCTCTCCAGCTGGCCGCCCGGCTGGCTGAAGCTGAAGTAGTGCTCCTTAGATTTTGGGATGATGAAATAGAGCTGGATGTCTTCTCCAAGAAGCAGATGGGTGAACGTGAAGGCATGCAGCGTTGACTCATAAATCTGAATTATGATTGGAGAAGGCTCAAATTTAAATTTCAGAAGATGACTGAGCGTTGTTTCTCACAGGGATGATTTGTGTGTATTTACCACACTGACCTGGTATCTGGGGTTGAAACCCAAGTACTGATGACACTGCTCACAGTGATGATAGGTGTTGTATGCTGCATACTTAGACAACTTAATCCTTGATGTCCGCCTGCGGAGGTACACATCCTCCTGTCGCACCGGATTTCCTTGAAGACACAACATAGGAAACATCAGATCAGATTACATCTGAATAATTTCTAAAAGAAGATTTGATTTGCTCTGAGAAAGAACAATCTGCTCTGCTGGTAGACTTGTGGCTTTGATTTATTATGCTGTGTCTGTTTTCTCAATGTGCTTACCCTCAACAGTTGGTTTAAATCCAGGGCAGTACACAGAGCTGATGTCATCATATTTGGAATCATGGATGATGTAGTCAAAGGGAATGGCCTTCATAGTATCTGTGGTGGGCCAGGGAGCATTAGGTAGGTGGTACTGCAGCCCTTCTGCCTGGACATCTAAATATACGACACATTTAGGTGCAAACATTTAGTATTACAGGGAGTTTACAGGAATAAGAATACTAAAGTTTATGAGAACACATCAGGACACATCCTGATAATTGCTGGTGATGCAATCACATGATCTCTGGAACAGCCATCAACAATTAAAGTTTAGAAAAATCATGTGAAGAGTCCTTTTGCAAAAAGGCCTCATAATCATTGTGAGGTAGCTAGGAAGTGGATTGGGCTAAAAATATACTAACTGCAGTTGATGTCTTCCTCATCGTAGATGTCAACCTCCATAAGCCTGATCAGCATACGAGACAGGATCCCCAGAAAGTGCAAATATGCTCCTGTTTTACCCACCTGAAACACAAGGGGAGGATACGACAAAGCTGAAATCATCATAAGAAAAGAAAGTTCTGAAAACTTGAGTGTTCCAGAGTGAATGTTCCTTGAGTGTTAAGTCGTTGACAACGTTCATCCAACAATAATTCAAATCAAACTAGTTTGTGCGAGCTAAAAATGATACAACTGTTCTACATGCACACAGAATTCTAAAGCTAGTTTTAGCTCAAGTCCAGTGAGAGCATCTCACTGATGACAAAATTAAAGATAATGACAGAACCTGTGGGGGTCCACTGAGCAGGAGCCTGCGGGGGTGAAAGTTGTCGCTTCGCCCTTCAGTGCGATTGCTGCTGTCCATGTGGTAGGATCGAGGCACTGTCCACTGACGGTAATAGAGTGACTGCTCTGTGCATGTCATCATTTTACTCAGCAAAGGCCTGTGTACAAAAGGCATGTCTCATGTTAGCCTTTCTAACCAAACTATTGATCTCAACAATTTTAAAAAAGCAAACACAGAAACATTATTGTACCTGAAGCTGCTTGCCCATGCAACTGAAATGTGTGGCAAGAAGGAGGAGAATCGTGGAAGTCCGCTGCTGTCACTGGCTGTGATTATGTCATAGAGAGCACGAGGAAGGAGCACGGAAGGGGGGCGGCTGACTCCTCGCACCCACGAGCAGCTCAGATGAGGAGAGGAGGCTCTTGGAGTTGAGGAGCCTGATGATGTGGATTTGGAGGGAACTTGTGGCTGGAGAAGAGGCTGCTGCTGGGTGGAAGTTTGAATACAAGGTTGAGAATTAGGCTGGAATGACGGCTGATGGTGAGTCTGAAGCTGCGAGGTAGACTGGGCCTGTGGTTGACTTTGCACTTGAGGTTGGTGTTGATGAAGCGATGCTGTTCGGGCATACAGATATGGCTGAGCTGAGGTCTGGGGCTGAAGTTTAGTCTGTGATTTTGAGGGAGACTGTATTTTGTCCAAGGTTCCTTTCTGGACATTTGGAGATATGACACTTCGACTTGAGAGGGGGTCTACAGCTCGACTGTCTGGGCATGGTGGAGGTGGCTGGCTTGAAGGCAGCGGAGATTCTCCTGGAAATGACAAGAAACAGAAAAACGTTTTTTACTTTTTATTTGAGTGAATCAGCTGAGATTTAATTAGCATCTTATTCCACGTCTCATCTCACCGTTATCTTGTCCCTCCTCCTCTTCATTGTCGGTGCTGCTGAGTTTTTCAGCATCGCTTTCAATCACGTCGCTTCCTGGTCCAGGATTAAGAGGTGGTCGTGACTCTGCCTTCACAAGATAAGCAGCCAGTCCCAGCTCCTGCTCCAGTGTGGTGCGGTGCAGATAGGAGCAGCTTATCACCCGAAGGTCGCAATACTTCAACGACCTGTATGAAGAGTGTTAAAAATCCAAATAGCATTTTACTTCAGCTTCCTTGTAAGAAACAAGATGTTTCATAAAGAAGTAAACATTTCAGTTAAGTTTGAAAATTGTGGTTAGAAGTCGTGTGCACCTGGGCAGCGATTCCCCGAGTGGCTCAGCTCCCGACAGGATAAGGATGCAAGGAAGTGCCTCAAGCTCTAAGTAAGTATGAGGAACCCAGTCAGAATCCTGGATCTTCAGCCAGGTCTGCAGAACACAAATACCCACATGAGGAAGTAAGCAACATGAATCATAAAGTTACAAATGCAACCCTAGGTATGGGCCCACAGCAAAACCACAAACTATGTTAAAAGAAGAAGGGACACCAAACCTTTATTTGATCAGTGAAACCTGGTCCAATTGTCAGAGTTTGACTGGGATTCCCCAGTATGATCTCAAACTTCTCCTCCAGACCCAGCTGCTTCCTGACCGTGGACAGCCTTCTGTGGGCCCATGCTGCCAGGGCCAAAGAGGGGATCCGCAGGAGGACCATGTGACCATGGTGGGCGGGACACTGCTGAGCAGCTGTGAGCAGGGATTGTACAATTTCCATGGTCTCCACAGAGGTGTGTTTGTGGAGATTGTGTGAGCTGCTGATTCTACCAGATACAGCCATAAGAGCTACACAGTAGTGTTGGATCAAGACTATAGTTCGGATGACAGCACTGTGCAGCTTTGGAAACCTGTAATTGAGTAAAAGGAAGATTTCCTGATGTATTTTTGTATAATGTGCATGCTTTTTTCAGATGATGTGACTGAAGATACTGTATTCAGACACGGTACCTTTCTTCCAGGGTAGTTGCCATGCTTTCAAAGGAGGAATCATAACGCATCAGAGGGAGGCTGCCTCCTGAGCGAGTTGACTCTAAAAGCTCGGACACACCAAAATACCGTGTCCTCTCATGATAGAGGTCTACATCCTGCAAACACATGCATCCATGATCAGATATGACTCCCAGACAAAGAAGTATTTCTATATTACACCAAGAAAAGGATCTGTGATAATCACGGTAAAGTTTAGACATACATTACTGAATGCAGAAGGCCAGTGTATCTCGTTATAGGGGCTGATACGAGTGCATTGTGTCTGGAGAGCAAAGGGGAACGAGGTGACATGGAGGATCAGGATGTTGGTAGCATCCTTCACCTGTCGAGAGTTTAATAGCTGATCCACCAAACCCAAACCGCTGTCTGAGCGGCTGCAGGAGGAGCTGAGTTAGAGAAGGACAGACAGAGACTGAGTAAACACAACTGATTGCTGTTTATGTTGCACCAGATAAATAAAGGTGAACTCTTTAGCTATTCATATTTCAGTAAATTTAGCACTAACTTGCAAATGTCCCAGTGGGCGTGGTCATGAACCAAGATGTAGAGAGTGTAGGAGTTTTTGTGTGCTTCCTGAAGGAGGTTGTCAATTCGAGCTTTGGCACTCTGGTCGAACTTGACCACATAACGCTCAGCGTCTTGTTGAGACACACACTCATCCTCTAAACTACCCAGCTCTCGAAGAACACCTGAGATACACAAAGCATCACCGTGGTGCAGGTTAACACTATAACATCAAAAGCATTCAAACACACTCCTTTGTTACTGACTGTTACAACACAGATACAACAAATCATTAATACATTTAGTGAAAAATTATTTAAGTCACTAACCAGAGCTCCACAGATGGAGGACAGTCTGCTGATAGGCCACTTCAGAGGGCGGGACAAGGATGAGGAAGCTGATCCGGTCGAAGGAGCCAAGGTCCAGGTTCTGTGTACTGGAGTCTGCGATAGCACAAACGTGGGACAGCAGCTTTCTTGCCACAGCTAGCTGGATGGGACGGACCTCATGCCATTCAACAGAATATTCTATAAACATAAGTAACATTGAGATTAAACAAAAAAAAGAGGTCTATGTGAAAGTTGAGTCTGGCTCTGAACTCACCTGAACAACTGTCTTTGGGACTTGAAGCTGCCTGTTTAGGACTGGGTACATCTTTTGAACCTTGCATCTGTGAATCTTTTGGACTCTGTTTGTCTTTGGGGCTTAGAGTATTTTTTAAACTCTGCTCATCAGCAGATCCCTGGCTGCTGGATAAGGGAGATGACTCGTTTGTGTCGAAACTGGCACTGTCCAGAAGGGAATCCACATCACCATCTGAGAAACATCAAGGCACTCCACATGTCAGTGAATGATTGCTAAAACCATAACAACGATGTGCCACATGAACATGACAAACACAGTCAAACTCACCTGGTCCGAGGCAACTGCAGTGGTGAATCAGTTCCTGGGCAACCCCTGTGGAGAGCTGGTGGTTTATCTCTTTCAGTCCTTCAGTTGGAGAGAACATGCTCTCTGCCAAGGCTCGACACTGGTGTTTACCTGCAATGATAAATAAAAATCTATTTTAATACCAGTACCTCCCCAGGACAACTTCATCACAGCCTCACTTTACAAATGAAAATAAAGATCTCACCGGTAACCACAACGCAGGATTGTGTTTCCTGGCCCTGAGAAGTCACAATAATGACCACATAGTTGGTGTTTTTAAGCCGCCCTTCCATCAGCCTGCTGAATGTTTTCTGGAGGCCCTGAGCCAAAGATCTTACTTCTTCCCCCAACACTATGACCCCTTCTCCACAGGAGGATGCAGCTAGCTGAGCGAGCCAAGGAAGTTGGCTGGGGGTCAGGGGTTGTTGGCTCTGCGGAGGTAAAGAGAGATGCTGGGGGAGCCCAGGCAAAGTAGAGGAGGTCTGGGGACGATAAAAGGTAATAATTTGATCATATATTCAGTTTGGCTCTTATCATCTGCGTGAAGTTAAACAATGAATTTATTGATTGATGTGTAATGTTGCAACATAGCATGTTTGCATGGGAAACGACTTAATCTAAGGTATATTTTTTTCTCATCATGCCTGACCTCTATGCCATAGTGCCTCCCTTGGGTTCCTGGTGTTTGTGCCTGTTGGAACTGTCTGATCTCACTCAGGTGAGACTCCCTCCAAGATCGCATGAAAATCTGTTCAAGATCTTCAATCAGAGGAACCTGCTCAACCCCTGGAATAAAATATTATGTGGTGAGTGTGGTATTCTTTTTAATTTACTAAAAAGGCTTTACATTCATCTAATTTAAGAACGGACGTATAGATTTTCCATATTCTGCCATGTCAAGTTGGAAGACAGCTTTTTAGTAGAAATTACTCAGATCTACATGAAAGCCACCACATTCTATAGGGTTACGTAATTTGTAGGAATCTTTTCGGCTGACCTAGCTGAACGAGGTAGTAAACCGTGAGCAGAATCTGCATCTCTGTGGAGAGTGGCTGAATGGGCGATGGTCCATAGTGTTGGTACACTCTGGGTAAGGTTTGTGAGCTCAGATAACAACTCTGGAGCAGAGAACTGACGAGCACTTCCCTCACATTCCCCGTCAGTTGAGGAAGAGGGCCGTGACCTGTGTAAATGAAAGGCAATGAAGAAATAAGTAAGAAAGTTTGGTGGAAATTAGAGGAATAAGAGGGGAAAAACTAAGACAAATTGACAGCCGACACAAAGGGATTGAAAAGCTGATAAACCCCCGCCAAGTGTAGTCTGACCTCTGACCTATGTAAAAATGGGTCTGAAACTGCCATCTGTTGAGTTATGATGACAGAACTCACAGAAGGGTCCAGATTTGGACTATTGGTCACATGTAAAGTCTTGTGAAATCTGAATTCCCTTCGGGGTTTTGCACATGTCTGTTTCTGATAACAATCAATATCATTGTTTTCACCTTTGAATATAACAGGTTGCAGTCTGCAATGGTTTAGCAGTTGATCAGGCACCGTCACAGACAGCTCTGGGGCAGAGAGCGGAGTGGAGGACCCCTGTGATGTACTCTGCAGCGATGCAGTCTCTAGTTACAAAACACAAACAAGCAGAGAAAGACATCTCTGTTCATTACACAAGCAATCGAGGAAGCACAAATATTATGGTGGCTTAATTAAAATGATCATGGATGTACCTCTACAAAGCATTTCTTTTCCCTTGTTTGTACCTGATCTGGCTCCACTGGTGATGACAGAGGACGATGGTGGTGACTTTACAGTGCTTTCCGGCACGTTAGTGGCAGAAGATTCAGGCGACCAGCCTTTGTGTCGCTTTTTAGGGGGGCCGGCATTTGGATGTGGTCCTGCAGGATTAAAACAATTACAAAACAAATTATAGATCGACTTTAATAATGTGGCCTTCGCCGTCTATTGTTTCGTGCTTTTTCTGTCTCATTGTTTTGTTCAACTCGCGTTAAGTCAAAGCAAAGTGTCTTTTCAGACACTAATAATAATAATGATTTCCTGAGAAGCCAATGAGTAGCATTTCTCATTCCAATACATCAAAATTAACATGTGCCAAAAAGAGTTTTAAGATGTGAAACGGTGGACACATTGATGCAAAGAGCTGTATTTTAGTCAAGCAGCTATTTGTCTTTCCCTCTCAAGTATCTGCTAAAATGAAGCAATGAAGACACATAAAGAATCCACTTGTTAACGAGGGCAATGCAAAAACAACATTAACAGGAAGGAAGCTTTTCATTCAGAGAAAAAGCAGGAAAAAAAGATGAGACACACAGGATTTTTACAACCTTGGTTTATAGAGGAGACAGACAGAAGGAGAGGGAGGGAGAGGGACACACATAGACAGAGGAGAAAAGAGGAATAGAAGTTTAGTGCCCCACGTGTTGGTAAATGAAAGCCGGGAAAACAAAGAACAACCCCAACAGACAAAGTAGCTGGCTGGCTCCTTATAACGCCTACACTCACACAGACACACATACACACACTTTGAGCTGCTGGTGGCGGGAGCCTTTCCAAACAGAGGTGTGAAGACATCAAAGGGTGGAGTTTAATGACAAGAGACACAAATCGATCTCGGGGTTAGTTAGTTAGTTAAATGCATCTTTTGTAATTCATTAGATCAGTAATTAAATTTAATTCCAAACAGAAACCAGATCTCTTAAGAGGTGAACTCCACTTCCAACTTTAATACAAAGTTTAAAAATTGATAAACTGATTTTAGTGGAGTTTTGTGTCTTTTTCCGAGAGATGTACAGGTTTCCTCTCCACTATTTAACCTATTCAAAATAATGGAACTATGCAGCTAAATAAATCTTTGAGAATAAGATTATATAAAGGACCACAGTCACCCGTGGGCAGAATTAGTACCTGTGGCAGAAGGTCTCCCAGGCCCTGACTGTTTCAAAGGTGGCTGAGCTGTTGAGGAGGCAGCATGGTTACCGTTTATCAGCGTGTTGGGAACATCAAATGCTGCATGTGACCCTGCCATTTAAACACAGAAAAGACAAAAATGAATAATTAACATAAACAATGTGGACCCTTGTGACAGTTATTTGTAATTAACATTCAAGAAATGTGTTAACAGCTTCTCTCAAACACTGCTGGAAGTGTTAACGGACAATAATGCTACTCAGTTTTATGTTCAGACAATCCCTTTTTTCTGGTACAAAAAAATCATTTTTGTTTTCTGCAAGAACTCTTAAAGGTAACGTTTCTCTTGTGTTAGGGCCGGCATTGAGACATTTTTTTAGGTTTAACACAAGAGGAACACAAAGGTTAACACTTGAGGAAGTTTAAGACAATTGAACGTTTCTGACCAACTGTGTGCTTCTCTAACCTGTGTGGATAGAGGGGACATGTGAAGAGTGAGTCACAGTCAGATTAGGTGGCTGTTCATCTGATGCAAGGTGGCCTTCTGGGAGACTAGACCTTATCTGTCTCATCCTACCATCTGAAACACAACAAAAGTGTAAATCATGAAGACAGGAAGAGAGTTGTTTTATTACATTAATATAATTATTTTGCATGTTTGTGTGCGTGGACCTCTGGGGCAATAACAGAAACTTATTTTAAGATTTACAAAATTCTAATAATTGATCAGCTTTAAATTTGTTACTGTGATGATCAAATATTTATAGACCCACTTAAACTATCTGCACTGATACATTAATACTCACTAAATAAATTTACAATTGAATCAGAAACCCCTGTGGCACTGGAAATAATTTAAGACTGATAACAGGTAACGAATAGATGCTGTTTTTGTTTTATTCAGGTATTTAACATCCATTTGTCCAGTATGAAAGGGAAAGCATTAAAAAAGAAACCTTAAAAGATACACATGCACAAAAATGATCTTGGGTTATAAACCCTAAGTCAGACAGTGCTTCATGGTGAAAAACTATTTCCAGAAGGAAAACTTAAACAGCAGAAATTTTACAGTATCTATTCCAGTTTCTCCATATCAACATGTTGGCTTGCTTTAAAAAGAGAATTTATAAATTACTTGAGAGGCTTTTTATCTCTTTTTCACTGAACTCCTGAGCCTTGCTCTCTCCCTCCCACCCAATACGTTTAATAGATTTAGAAGTAAGCAGAGATAACAAAGCGAAACTATATCACATTTAGAAGACAACATATCTACGCAGTTAGTGTTCATTAGCACTGGCCTTTTCACAGCTGATAGCCTTTCATAACAATACAACCCCAAGCATGTGGCCTTTGGGTAAACTGTTGTTGTCTCACCTGTCACCCCTGCATGAGGCTGTGCAACCAGTCCATCAGCGAACTCCCATACACTCATAGCTTTGCAATCAACTCAAGTCAGACTATTGGACCCATTTTTGTGGAACAATAAAGGAACTAAAATGCTACATTATTTCAAATCAAAGCTGAGAAAAAAATTGTAGGCAAAGCAGGGATTGATTATGTCTGACCCTCCAAAAATTGCTGCTTCTTCGGGATCATGTAAATGTCATCTCTTCTTTTTTCACCTGCACAGCATTACCCTTACAAATAACCCTTATAATGTATTAAACCATCAATTTAAAATGTGATCACAGACAAACCAGGAACACTGCATTGAAGTACACTCCCTTCTCGCAGCCGCTCTGTGTCTTACCATTTCCCCTCCAGCAGATGGGAGCCCCTTTGACCAGGATGCCCTGGTTGTTTCTGTACAGATAATACTTCAAGTGCTTCTGTTTCTTGGGCTGGGTGCTGAGCTTCAGGTTAATGTGGTTGGAAAACTCAGTGAAATAGCGGAAACCTTTCTCTCCACATCCCATACAGTTTCCTGAGAAGCCTGGAAGAACATAAGATTGTTGGTGACCAACAGTTCTGTGCACCCTATACCTAATTGTTTCATATTACAAATGCATTGAGTTGCAAAATAATGTCTTCTGTCTCACCAAGCAGGGCATTGAGACCCCGTTCGTCTGGCAGGAAGCGACGGTCCACGGCACAAACTAGTAGGTTGTCAGGGAGCGAAGGGGACTTTACCCCAACTAGCATAAACCCTGGTGGAACATCCAAGGGATCTGATGCAAGACAGGACAAACGCAAGTCCTTACCGGCCTGACAAAAGCCTGTTAGGGAGACACGATCACAGAATATAAGACAACAGCTTCCTAAATATAACAATTTTAAATCATCTAATGGAAGACCTTTAAAAGGTCTATTTTCAGATGTTTTCTGATCAAATGTACGTATGTATGTATGTCCACGTGCCATCTGTAGTGCAGCAGCCCTCAGGGGGTGACTTCATCTGGTAAGGTATCGGTGGGCTGTTAGACTCTGAGCCATCATCATCATCTTCATCATCGTTCTCTGTTCGACCTGTTGGAGACAATACAATATCCAGTGTTAAGGGTGAAAAACAATACAGGTAGATTTCTGTTCAACTCAAAGCAAGGTAATTACATTTGTATAGCGCTATTCATACACATGGCGATTCAAGGTGCTTTACAAGAACATGTGAAAGGAACATTAAAGGCAATGCTGAAAGGATGACATCACATGTAACTCACCATCCTGCACCAGTGACTGCTCCGTCTCAAGATATAGCTGTGAGAAAACAGGCCGCGGCACAATGGTGCTCGACCTCAGTGATGCCTCGATGGAGTTATGGAGGACCTCCTCGAAGCGTGTGTTCCGCAACTGGCCTGCGTAAGAGTTCCCCATTTGGTGTCCTGCACAAACAAAGCCGCCACAAATAGAACATCCATAAAATGTTGCGTCTGTCTGAATTTTTGCATAAAATATTGATTAAGCGGTCTTTCATCCATCCATCCATCCATTTTCCACCATGTGGTCTTTCCATCATCCACTGTTAGCCCGCTATTAGTCTGCACTCTCCAATCCAGTTGTTTCAAAGGAAGCAACAAACACAGTGACTGTTGTGATTTCTACAAAAAAGTAGGACGACTCTTAAGAACTCTGGTGGTATATAATAATAATAAAAAGATAATAAGAAAAGATATATAATATAAATATTTTAAAAACTCAGAAGCACACTTACCCAGACATAAGCACACACACACAAACAAACACAGATCCCAACAGGCCCACAGACTGTGCTTACTGGGAGATGGCTTACACCCAAACAATGTAATTTAAAATCAGCTGCACTGACAGTGTCAGGGCACCCTGACCTAGACACAACTCCCTCCCTGTTTTTCTACTCTCTGTGCATCACTGTTTCTCTCCCTCATTCACATCTAGCCCTGCTTAACAGATCAGGTTTTAGATTTTTTTAAATACGCTAAAATACAAAGTAATACAAAGTTAAACAAAAGCTGCAACACTGTCAAAGAGAAAGACAGACAAATGTGTTATGGAGGATACAAACTGGTTCAGAGAGGATGGAATTCTACAATGTGGATGGATTGTGAACACCAACTTAATGCTCTTTTATGTAAACTTTTCACTGCCCACATGCTATATATGCGGGACTGACTGGTCAGTGAGCAACGCGATGAACCAGCTGAAGAAAAGCACATGCAGCTCAGCTGAAACATATTTAGTCATGCTTTTAAATATGAAAGTATCTTGATTTATGTCCTACTCTGACTTAGCAGCAGTAAAACCGTTTATACTTTTACCACAGAAGGTGGACAAATTAGAAAAAAAGCTATCAACAGCCTGGCTCACCATCCTTTAGCAAACACAATCTGACCAGAAACCAATAAAGCATTGGAAATCCTTACTTGGAGTCTTTTAACAACAAGACTGAATCTTATCAGTTGTACTACACCAAGGTTATGCCCCACATCAAGCTGTGCAATGGATGCTATCAGGTCTCTCCTTTAATGTTATGTAAAAGGGTTATCTTTAAATCAGACAAAGCACATTAAAAAGCTTATTTTTCATTTTAAATAGAAAGGGAACTACAGTTACTGCTGTGCAAGTGATTGATGGGACTCATTTCCAGTTTTACTAAAAACCAAAACGCAGTCAAACAACAATGCAGCCTGCCGGACCAATGGGTCAGACTCAGCTTTACGTTCTCTTGACAAACTCCAGCTGTAGATGAAAACACACCTTTCCAGCCACCTTCCCCACTCCACACTTTCATATGTAAAAAGGAGTGCAGACTTTAGGGCCTTGCACCTTGTAGAGAGACACAAAGCCCTGTCATAACACAGCCAGCACTGAGAGGAAGCAATCACACCTTCCACCAAAGAGAGATCTTTTTTACAACCAGAACCAGAGGAGACAGGGAGGGAAACAAAAAGAGAATAGATGGAAAAAGTGTATTCCACTTTTAATGGGATCCAAGCCCCTTGATCAACCACATACCAAAGACGTACAGTGACTTGTGTTGCCACTAGAGAAAAATAGAACTTCAAAAAAGACAGTCATGTGTCACAGGAGATACAACTAAATATTGTCAAATCAACAGAGCTCACAACACACACACACACATACACACAAAACTGGACCCATCTCTTTCTCTAATCTCTTGGTGCACATTTGCTGTGTGATAGATTCTGCATACATCTGCAAAGAAAGCATTCCTGACTAGACCCAAAAGGCCTCCAACACACACAAAAGGAAGATGGGCAGAAATGGCAGAAATAAGCCGTAAGTAAAACTTTTGAGGGCTTTGTTGATCTTTTCTCCTCCCAAACACCACCCCCCTTTCCTCTCCTTGACATGGAAGTGGGAGATCCTTTCATCCCCCCTACTTCTTCTCTTCTTCTCTTTTCTAGCTCTCTTTCACCCTAGGGAGAGAGACACCATTGTGGTGTTTTATGACCTCTTGAACCCCTTTCCCACCACCCGCAAACACACACACACACACAGACTAATCTACACATTTAAATCTTATACTCCTCTAACAGCTATTTCAACAGGATGTAAAGCAACTGAAATAAACTGACATTTGGGAAATGTTATGTTAAATGTATAAAACTGGATGTAGCTTAAAGTAAAAAAGAGAGATCTCTGAGTTGAATATAGCAGATGTTAAAGTAAAAATATATCACTGTATCCCTTGGTATTTAACAAAAGATTAATCTGCACACAAAGTTATGGCCACTGGAATTCCTTTTAGTACTTTAGGATTCAACTTCACGCTAACATATGTTCACATGCATAAAATCTCTGTTTTTATGGAATGGATGAATTAGTTTGAGGGATATCTCATGACTGCAAGGTCAAAGGTGAGTCCAGATAACAATGTTTAAGTAGGACTTTGATGTGACCTCTGCTTCTCATGCACAGTCTCACATACATACACACACACATATACACGAGCACCCACACACGGTCTCCAATGGTCTCAGCTCTGCGGACACAAAAGGCTTGTCTTGAGAAGGGAAGAAGGTCAAAGGTCAGCCTGGGAGAGGTCAGATAAGAACCCCCGGCTTTTTCCTCTGTTGGCCAGCCCCACATACCAGTCACAGACAAAACCATGCAGCATCCCTGCTATCCTCTTCCTTTATGCTCAGTCTGGCACGCGCTCCCGCCACTTAAACATATACTCACGCGTGCAACCGTTATTGACAATTAAATGTGACCAGGAGGTTATCAGCAGTAACAGCTGAAATGAAGAAATCTTCAAACTGTTTACCTGATAACTTTTAGGTTAGGTACGCAGTGCAGTTCACCTTAATCAAGGTCAATGAATAACACATTTTCAAACATTATGGACCTAATGACTGTCGGTGCATTTTTGCTAGTTTGTGCTCGTGTGTCTGCGCGTGTGTTAGAGATAAGATAATGAGGTGAAAGAATGTCGAGCAGTGGCAGCTGGTCAGTGCAGCATCTGTTTTAGCCCCAAAAAGCAGACTTTACAAAGAAAAACTAGCACTTTTGCCGTGGCTAAATGACCAGGACCTCAGATGGGAGCACCACCAACCAGTGACCCACAGCAAATGCTTTCATTCACAGTTTACTCAACAGACACTGGGATCGATGGCCAACCAGTAAACGGGTGAGGCACCCTTTCAGCTAGCCATTCAACTAAACATCTACTCACTCATCCCCTCAGCTTACCAATCCCCCCCCCCACACACACACACACACACCACACACACACAGAATTCTAATACCTCTTACTTAGCTTAGGTGCACCATCTTTTTAAAATTCAATTTACAGTTCATTTTATAATTCAAGCTTTTTGCTTCTGGTCTGTTTATAACATAGAAAACACTTTCAGCTGTAGTCAGACAATGCCAGCAACACTGTGCCCCCACAGGCCACTGTGCCAGGCCACATACTGAACAAAATATATTTCAACCTCAATGGTGGCTCAGTGTCTCCCACTGCCATTACTCCACTATCTCAAAGAATGTCCTTGAGCAATTTTTAGCCTTCTTCTCTCCTCAGCCTGCATTACTCTACAGACACTTGTATAGTCTACAGGCATAAAAAATCTGGCTTAATGTTAACCATCATTCCAGCTGTCTTGAAAAACATCACAGGAACACGATTAAACACAGTCATCTTAATGACTTCCATTCAACTTTGAGAGATTTAAAATGAATGAAGTGTAGCTGAGTTCAGATGGGACACATCAATGCAAATCAAATTTGAGTTAATGGGATCAATACGGCATGCAGACACAGGGGACATTTCCCCGTCGCTCTTTGAATCTTTTTGGTTTAAACTAGCTGCTGCAAGATAAATAAATAACTAAATGACATAAGAAAGTGAATAACTTTTATTACTAAGAACAGGAGCGAGATTATAACTGTTTATATGTTCGTTACATTTGCATAAAAAGTCTAACACAACTGTCAACCTGTTTAAAAGAAAAGAAAAGATTTAAAGAAAAAGAAAAGAAAAAACTAAAGAAATAAAGATGACAAAAGTTTAGAGAGGTTTCACTGAGAAACTGTAAAAATTAACTTATATTTACACTGACACATAGCAGACGTGCAGCAAAGGCCGAGCATAACTCAGAACTTGCTGACAAGTTACCTGAGATTTCTCGACTGAACAGTCATCTCAGTGGAGACATTTTGTCTTCAGCTGAGTTTAGTGTCCATCCTCAGTCTCCACGTTACAACGACAACTGTTTTTACAGGGTTATGACACTAATGGAAAGCCAGAACAAAGTTAGGAAATAAATAAATACCAAACACTTAACGGCAAAGCAGCCTTTCTAAACTTAAAGGGCATGGCTCTTTTGGCCATTTCCCCTTTCGGACATCGTTCGCAGTGATTATTTCCTTTGTGTTAGCAGCATCAGCAACAGCTGGGCTGGCAGGGTGAGGGTCACTTTTCCATCAATAAGGAGTCAGGGCAGGTAACGCGTTCCTGCGCAGCAAAACAGTCAATGGCCGCTGCTGGAAGGACTTACCTCTGCAACCGTAAAAAAGCCGAACAACTTCTTTTCAGGAACAGCTCGCAGGCGTGCTGTCACCATATCACCGGCAGCCGGACTGGGCAGTGTGTCGCGCGTGTCATCACCTCTGATCCTCCGCGAGGTTCCTCCCCCCTTTCAACGCTATAATGGTACAGTCCGAGCCAGCCACTTGGTTTGACTATATTAGTTTTTTTCATTTTAATTTTTTTTTTTTTTTAAATCCCCCAAAACAAAACAACAACAACAACGACCACAAACACGTCTTTATTACAAGATTTTTGTTTTAAGAAAATGTAACAGCGTAATCTCCGACAAAATAAAACAGGGCCTAAATGAGTTGGACATCAGTGATTAAAAGACTGTTTTTTGTTTTTGTTTTTTGAAGGATGATGTCGTTCTTTGCCATGTAGCCTATAAAATTCGGGCGTTGGAAGTGTAGGATATTTTGATTACATAATTGTCTTTTTTGTATTAACTAAGTTTTAAACCTTCCTCATCAATTTGGATAACTCGACAGATTCACTGACAACGAAAATAAAGATTTCGAATGATGTCTGGAAACAAGCGCAATATACTGAATTCAAATGTCTTCATATAAAACATGACAACACTACAATGAATGCAAATACGCGTTTTGTTAAACGTGGGACTTTGTTTTGAAAGATACACATGTTTTATGGCAAAAGGAGAATACACTGTCCCAGGGTGTTTAATCTTTAAGTAAATGTATTCTGATTTCTATTTAACAGCAATATCTCTAACCAGTGTCGCTCACATTCATGCTCTAAATTAAATTCAATATTTATCCATTAATAACATGAAACATAAGATTTCAATGTTAGAAAACAAGATTTTAGTCGCAGTAAAAATTCAAAAGAATATCACTAAATTGTTTAAACGTATCCATTTCAACTGACGGGAATACCACAAAGGTCAGTTATAGGATTTTTTCGCCCTCTACTGGACACAAACCGGATTAACAATAAGTGAAGAAGGGGATATCCGACTTGCCTCACACCAAAATGTACACATCTTTATTCCTGATGGAATTCAAACATTGAGCTTACCACGCCTTGATTGTAATGTATAAAACCTTTGACGCTTTGTATAGAATATGAATCAGGAACACATAGAATGATTTGTAACAGTTAAAAAAAGTGTAACAAAAATATTCAATAAAAAAATAGATAAAGAGATAAAGTTTTGATAGCTATAGAATTGCTATAGCTATAGTTTTGTTGAGCTAAAGTTTTGGAGTTGTGAGGATGAAGTTACTTTTAAAAAATGTTTACCATTAATGATAAGTCTGAACTGGTGTTTTTGCTAAAGAAAATGTTTTAAAGTCTTGCTGCTTGTACCCTTACGACTGTTGCAGAACTAAGCTGCATAATTGCTGGTGAGGACAAGAATTTGAGCACATATTACATCAGCTTGAATATTTCCGAATTGGCTTTACTGTGTCTTCAGATTGATTTCAAGATTGTTTTCTGGTTTTGAAGGCTGTAATGGTCCAAATCCAAAATATCAATCTCTTTTGCTTTGGGTTTATGAACCTCTTTAATCTCAGGTTTTAAGACGCTGGTATTTAATTAATTCCTTAAATTCAAACCATATGGATGAGACTGACTAAATTACCAAGGTCTTTAGGTCTGGAACAGACTTCATGGGGCCCTGAAGCAGCTGGGAGTTCTGTGACAGTTTTTAAAAATATTCTTGGTGATTTATTACCAATGTAATGCACTTTATAAACTCTTTGTGTGAAAAGTGTAACACGAAAAAGATTGGTTGTGTATTTTCAGTAAATTTGTATAGTCTTCCATTAAAAAAAAAAATGTTTAAAGTATTTGTAGGAAATTTTACTGGCAAGACATCTGTGTATGCTCCTTTACACCTTTAGGGAAATATAGATAAAAAAGTATATCTACAGTGTCTTTTAATGAACTTTTACCAAGACAATTATTGTTCTGACATCAGTGAGTAAAATGCACCATGATTAATAAATACAATAATTAATTCTTGTAGTGAATCTAAAGCTAAAACTGAGTTTGAGAACTTGGCATTACCCAAACTATAAAGCCTTTATTTTCCAACATTTTTACGTTGCAGTTATC
Organism: Menidia beryllina; assembly: GCA_013363375.1. Taxonomy (NCBI): domain Eukaryota; kingdom Metazoa; phylum Chordata; class Actinopteri; order Atheriniformes; family Atherinopsidae; genus Menidia; species Menidia beryllina. The sequence continues at coordinate 11,542,484 of JABUIW010000020.1, read as the reverse complement.
CATAGAAAATGTTTTTACAAAAAAACAACAAATAATCTTGTTTTATATTTCAGTTGTCAAATGTTTTTGGCCTCTTTCCAACTGTTCCTTTCAGTTATGTTAAATTCAGTTAATTCATTTGATTTCTTGCATTTTACATGTTGTCCATACTTTTTATAGAAGTTATTTTTCTTTAAATGGCTAATCTCATACAACAAAAGACCTCTGCCATGTGAAACTGTCCTTTGTTCTCAAGAGCATGGGTAGAATTATGAATATGTGACAATAGTACATCACACCTGGATGAGAGCCCCCAACTCCACAGCAGCGCAAATTTCTCATTCAACACCTCCCCCCTCTCAGAGGCAATCTGTCATGCTGATGGGACAAAGAGACTCCCCTCTGTCCTCCCTGTGTAAAATGTCCCTGTGGCTACAGCAGACCAACAGAGAACAGAAGACTTTGTCAGGAGGGTTGTGTTCCTCATGCCATGGTGGTAGAAACATATGGATGACAACTACTTTTATTTTCCCTTTAAAATACAGCAGAATGTCACACGTGATAAATTACAATGAACAATGCTGTTTATTGCATCTTCTTTTTTAATATTTTTTAAATGCACCATTTGGCTGAGGAATTCCATAGTAATGTAACAAAGTCAATTCACAATATTAACAGTTTATCAAACACAATCAGTTGGTTTTACACTAGCAGTAATTTTTATGTGAATATACTTTAGACAATGTACATGGACTGGGTTCTTTGGCCGATGCAGACTTTTCTTTTATTTATGTGAGTTACAGGTATTTACTAAAGTTTTACTAAACAGTTAAACTGTACATATTTATAGATGTTAAATGATGATTTAAGAACTGACACACATAGTTTTATATATATTCTACCATCAATTACCAAGTACTAACAAATCTAAATTTGTATAAATGAATGATACGACTTAATTTGAATCACTTGCTTATCAATACGACCAATATGAAATAGATTTGAATCAGTTACAGTCGGTCAAGATTTTTTTTGTCATCTCTCCTAGTTAGGGCTTAAAATTTGTCACCGGAAATTTCATACTTCATCCTTTTCTCTGCCTCAACTGGGCAGTACCAATCTGTACAGTGGCACAACCATGCCATGCCAACACAACATCCCCTGATGGGAGAACAGGTGTTGGACAGGGTCCAGTGGAGCAGAGCGGAGCGGGCTGCCATGATATATCAGATGAACCGGCCAGCACTGACTCCTCTGGCCCGGGGGAGGGGGATCCGGCCATTTATTAAGGGTGTTTTTGTAGAATGTGTGTGTGTGTGTGCGTGCAGAATCTGTGAGGACGGCAGCAGTACAATGATGAACTCCCACAAAAGTGATTGTAACCCAAACACTCAATAGGGAGCCAGGCTAATCTGGGAAATCCCTCAGCAAAACCTACATATGTTTGCTTGAAGCATCAGAAGAGACAACGGAAACAGGACAAAAGAAACAGGACATCTGACTTTTATAACAGGATATGTGAAATAAAAAAATACAAACATATTTTGTGTAAACCTCTTCGGAATTTTTACGAGATGAGAATCTACCCTTTATATCAAAGACATTGTAAGATAATATAAAATAAAAAACCGAGGCAAATGTTTTTCCACTTATTTGGCTATGAAATGAGTCCTCATCAATTATATCTGTTTTCTGACTCAGACCTAAAGGAATTGGTTTATGTTTTTTATAGTGTAGTTTTGACAGCCTCTTTACTGCTAATTTTACCGCCAAAATAACACTAGATATGATGATTTGCTAAGTCGCCATGGAGCCATATTGGTCTAGGCAAGGCTTGTAGTTCCTGTTAATGGGTTGAAAATAATATTTTATGTCCCGTTGCTATAGCCACGGTGCTTAACTTGAGGTGTAAAAATAGTCCGGCCCATTCATTTTTAGTATAAAAACTTCAGTTCGCTTCAAGACACAGACAGAGGTGTATGTAAAGCATGTCTGTTTGAATATGCCCGGGCAGAGAGAAAAGGTATTGCTACCTTACACATAATGATGGCCGAGGTCGTTTGGCTGAGAATAATGGTGGTTTTGCTGTAAAGCATATCACTCTCATTAGGTTTTTACACACTGGTTGTGCCTAACTGGTGATGCGCTTGTCTGCATACACACATGCAGACTCACACAAACTTGCATGCTTGCACCCATTCAGTGCGCTCGCACACACATACCCATCTCCATCTCCAAAGTCATTAAAACCCTTTGAAAAGAGGCCTCATTTGAGGGAAGCAATAAAATTTTTAATCATTTTATTACCAAAAGAGTATTTAACAAGTGGGTAATGAAACGCCAAAGGCAGGTTAGCTGAGTTTAACCTTCATAGAGGAAGCCATGTATCACATGCTGCCCCCAGGCATGGTGGGACAGAAATGTCATCCTCCATTATCCACCATACCTGAAGTGTGGCGTTGTGCGGCTGGCAGGCAGGCGTCTCGCTCTGCAAGGCGAGGCTGACGGGAAATTAGGGGGAATTCAATTAATGGACGTTTTTTACGCACCAGGGAGAGGGCACTGCCGCACACACACGTTACTGTATGATACACACTCTTTGCAACAAATGAACACATACATACCTTGAATGTGTGTAGCGTCACACTTTGATGGGCAGTTGCTGGGACAGGAGAAAACATCACTCCCTCGTGAGCATTCGTTGTCTTGCCTATAAGTTTTTCTTCTTAACTTTGCCCTTCCTCACTCTGCCGGTAGCAAATCAGTTCTTTGGAACCCAGCGTTCTTTAAATCTTTCTCCATGATTTGACAGTACGGCTGGTCGCTCTGCTGCTTTCCCTCACTGGGTCAATTAAGAGGAAAAGGAGGCAGAGGGGGACACTCCAACCTGCTTGCCAGTTGCTCATATTAAACAACTTTAAATAACGCTACAAAGTAAAGACAAGTGCATCTGTGTTTGAGTGGGAGAGGGCACAAAATGAAGAAAAAAGGGAAAAAAAGTGCATCACACCTGAGAAATCTAAAATAAGTGGATTTCGAGAAAAGCAATCATGAAGTTCTTCAGGGAGGCAAAACACACCCCCAACCTGTAGTGGTATCAAATACTGGTTCATACATTACATCTTGCAATTTCTTTGACACACTACAATAATTTATGGCTGATAACAAAAAAACTCTTGCTTTTCAACATAACAAGCCTCTGAGGTACTCAGAGGGACTGGCCCCCAAAGTTAATTGAAAAGTGTCCTGGCTCTCATTTGCATAAGAATCACATTTAAAGGTGAAAAATTATAAATAAATATACAGCCACCTGTGAAATATGGCTTTTGGCCTGCTGGTCATTTATAACTTTGCCTTTAATTACGCGACAGGCTGGGTTTCTGCGGCTGTAATGAGAGGCTGGAGTGATGAAGAGGAGTGTGTCAGAGATAGAGGGCTATAGGTCATTTTGTGTGAGTGAAGGAAAACATACATGCAGACACTCGCGAATGGACAGACGTGCATACATATAGAACAACACTGTGTGAGCACATACATAGCTGTACATGGGTCTACACACAAATAGGAGAACAGACATCCACATGGTCAAACACAAAATACATCTACAGATTTTTAAGTTCTTAAAGTTACTTGTCAATTTTTTTTCTTTTAAAAGACAGCCAGGTATTTGTGTAGATTCAGCCTGCTCTGGATCAGTTAGACCTGTGGAGAAAAAAATGATACAATTAATTGAAAAACTCTTGAGTTTTACCATCAAAGAGACTGTTCGATTTGCTCTGTAAGTCTTAAGAAAGTTGTATTCTTCTTCTTAGATATTTTTGATGGAACTTACATGTGTTTTATGAAGTTGATTTAAAATAGAATTCAAATGCAAGTTGCAGGGCTTTTATATTTTTGGGAAGTTTTTGTAATTGAATATAATATCTCTCATACGGTAACACAAAGCATCTGTTATAGCTGTTACACATAAGTTGTATTTGTTCCAATTTCAGACAAACAAACTCTATTGCTTGCCAGTTAACTAAGATGTTCCAGAGCTTCAGACAGACATACTTAAAACCACACAGTGGATGATGTGCAAAGCTTGGCACTTCAGTCTCTACGTCTCCTCTCCCCCTCCGTCGATCCCACCCCCTTCTCTTTTATGCATAAAGGAAAACAGCTTGCATTGCCCTGCAGGTAATACCAGAGCACTGTGCCGCCTCGCACCGCTTTCACTTTCACCTTCACTCCTTGTCCCAGGTCACTTCCCGGCAGAGTTTGCTGCGCAGCAGTGGTGCTTGCTGGGGTGGTCTCTTTCTCTGCCTTTAACCCCCCCCCACCCTCCCATTTCCACCCCCCAACCTTTTTAAAACTCTTTCTCCATCTCCGTGGAGAAAGGAAGGGAAGGGAGGGAGGCAGGAAAGTGGGGAGGGAGGCTATAAGCATGCCCCAACCCAACCCAGTAAGTCCTATTATAAGCAGAAGAAGGCCATATTTCACCATTTCACCCTCCAGAAATATTACAAGATAGACAAGCAAGCAGGGGCTAATCCCTAGGATGAAATTAGCAGTGGAGGGGTTAGCGGGATGGAGGGATGATAGAAAGGGTGGTAGGGGGGTTGGGGTGGGTAGCTGAGCCCAGCTAGAGGCAACTGGTCCAAAGGGATAATTACAAGATGCTCCTGGGGTCTGTCTGTGTGTCTGTCGGCTGGCCTTCATTTTTGATGGCTCTATTTTCAACAAGAGGGACTCGTTCTCTCCCTTACAATATGTGTGTGCAAATGTGTGTGTTGCCCTTTCTCTGTGTGTCTCCAGTGCTTTAGATACATAGTAAAAGCTATTAAAATTGAAATTGTTCTAGGGGCGGCGAGCGAATGAGGGAAAGAGGCGACACACTCAACCCCCAAGACAGACTGTTTAATAATGGCTGTATTGTACTATATGTGTGTGGCTATGTGTGTGAGGTCAGCCTATGACCAAGCCGACAGGCCTTGTGTAAATTTGAGTCAAGCAAAACTTGCGCTAGTGCCTAAAATACAGATTTTGACACAGTTATTTCTCCTTTTTTTAAATTTTCCACGAAACAAAGGAATAACATAAACATAAAAATAAAGGACACTAGATTTAAAACATATGCCGCTGATATTTTTGGGATAGTTCCATTAGTCAGTCTAAGGCTGGAGTATGTGTACTATTTCTTAACTTTTCAATCATTTTAATATAACCAAAGATAAGAAAAGAAACAATGAAATTATTACTTTAATTTCCCTATGCGAGCAATGGAAGTGAACGAGTTTCCCTCCCTCAATCGTTGGTCAGTGGAGGGAGGTGGGCAGAACGCTTTGACCAGCACACTGACCCTTCTCTGGGGAAACAATGACTTTGAAACTGCTGGAACACACATGCACAGAGCCACAAAAACAAAAAGAAGAATGGAATGGGCCGACTCATTCATCACTTTAACAAATATAAAAGGCTACTGTATGAGCTCAAACCACAGCAGACACAAGTTAAAGCGGTTACACCGAGGCCAACAGCTGCCTGCATCTGTGTAGTAGGCCCATCCTCAAACACTTGCATACACATGCATACATGCATGCATAAGAGTTATCCTGATTCTCACTATCATCTAACCAGGATTAAATGTCATTGTGATCAAAGATCTATTTTGCATAAGCATACCAGCAATGACAACAAAATCAGCACAGTCTAAAAACACAAAATGTGAGGTCATCAGAATAGCTTACTAAAGTGACTTGATATAAAAATGTGAATAAAACCGATAGGAAAATGGTCTAAAAATCATGCAAACACAAGATAGATATTATATGCAAAAACATGATCAAATCCAATCTTTCCATCCTAAAATATCTGCCTCTTTGTCAAAGAAAGCCAATCAGCTAATCTCTTCATGTTTAAAAAATTGTGAATTTTGAATCATCAATTTTCATTTCATCCAAAGTCAGCAGCACTTTTTCAGTTCCTTACTGGTTCTGAGAACAGTCAATGAGAATAAATTCTCATATACAACAAAACTGCATCAACATGCATCTAAAAAACGTAAGTGTAGCTACTGAATGAAAACTTCCTGATTTTGGTTTGTGAAATGCATTTAATAGACCGATCCAGCATCCACTCACGTACCTAACAGCAACACAATAACTGCAATGCGCTCATTGCTTAGTCAGTTCAGAGGCCGATTCAATGAGAAACTGCCTTCTGTAGAATTAATAGGATTCTTTGGTAAAAGTTGTCAATTTTAAGTGATCATTTGCAAATTATTATATCCCATGTGACATCAAGCAAATCAGCCTCTCACTGCACCTGAAAACTATCTGTTCTCTGTGGGAAAGAGGAAAACGGGGTACAGTCTTGAGCAGGAGCTGATGCATTCCTTACGGGTCCTGTAGATGGCGCTCTAAACCAGGAAATGCTACCAAACTGCAGGCATGCGGACCCAAGTGCAGAGAAACGGTGGACGCGTGTGGGTCAGTGAATGTGTGTGTGTGTGAGTGTGTGCGTTTGAGGGGCAGAAATAGAAAAATAGAACAAGAAAGATGGAAAGTGTGTGCGTGTGTTAGAAAAAGAGCAGCGGGAGAGGTGTACAGTACCTGATGTTACAGAATAGTCTAATGACCGTCCTTCTTTGTCTTTGAGCTGGCAGACAGAGTCATCCAGCACATTCAGCACCAGAATAGCCACAGAACACCCGCGCATAAAGTGAAGTTATAAACAAAAAAGAACACACTAGATCATCGAGAATGAGGGGGCCAGCCTTGCAATTTCCTTCTGATGAATGCAACCTCTCACATAATTCACAGACTCACACAAATACTTTGACTGGAAGCTCTGGTGGGTTCACCTATTGTTTGCAAGCGCCTAAACTCCTATTAACTAAATGGAAAATGTTCGACATGTGGAGCTACTTTAGAATTATTCCCGCAAAATAAGCCTGCATTACCAAGTTTTATTTAAAAAATGTAAATGTGTGCAAACACTTCAATAGATGATTACTTTTCCATTCAAAGTTAATTTAATTTAATGCATTTTCTAAACATGATATTAGTCATTTTCCAGAAGTTGGAATGATATAAAAACTGCATCAAAATATTGTTTCCTTTATTTAGTATTTATGTTGTAATTAGATAAGAGAATATAAGAGAAGTTTGACAGAAATGAGTGTGATGAAGAAATTTAGGGTTTGTATTTTTTTCTTCTTTCTGTTAATGGTATCTAAATACGTCCAGTGTCAGGATTGTTGGTGCGACAGTACCATCCAGCTGTGTCACGTTTTGTTTAATTGTAATTATCCTGTAATTAGAGAAGATAAAAGGCATCCGCAATGCGCTGGATGAAATGACTCATTGCTTTTGTTATGCTGAGACATGAAGAGTATGTTGTGTTGTATCAATAAATGTTTAATTTTACACCGTCACAGTCCTCTTCACAAAAAAATGAATGAGCCTTTCAATGATTTTATTGGTGCCGTCATGATGTTTTTTCTTTTGTTTGTTTTCAGCATTCTGAAGGAAGGTGTTTGAGGGTGAAATCTGTTCGTGTTGTTTTGGTGGCAATGACAATAATCTCTTTAGGTTTCAATTTAAAAATAGAAGTGCAGATGTGACCAAGTAACATGCTCATTGCTTGTCTTGACGGAAGCTAAAGAGAATTTAAAAGAAAGGCAATGTAAAAAGAAGTTTTATATAAGTCAGAACAGATTATTGCTTATTAACACATATAGGAATTTATCTCAGTTACAACAAGTATTATTTAGAAGCCTTTTATTTAGGTTTTTTGTAGAGTACTGGTATGTTTTTACCCCACATTTGTCTTAGAATATCAGACATCTGGCTCATTATCTATGCACAAATCCGCCCCATTGAAAAGGTACAGGATGAGTCCCAATCAAACTGACTTTTTTCCCATAAAGTCTCAAACATTTGTGTGAAATAACAAACTGTACATATGGAAAAAATAGATGTCAAATGATCAATCTTTTAAGTATTTAGTAATTTAAAAAATCCTTTTTGTAGACCATATGATCTTTATGCAGAATGTACAGTTATATTTCAGTAAGAGTTGGAGATGCAGGATCACATTTGTTGTACCGGTACTTTGCTTGAAATGAAAAAAGGTGTCCTTGACAATGACTGCCTCTCAGTAATGATGTTCTCCATGATTATTAAATGGATCTTAATTTATCTTTTTGCTGATTTTGAGTAAATTAATTTTCAGAACTATCAAAGATAGAATCTATCATTTTCTTGCATCACCACTGACTCTGATCAGTGTTTCTCCTCTATATAGCTTATTGTCATAGTGATGAGAAATGTAATATTGTGTCTACTCTGTAAGTCGCTTTGGATAAAAGCGTCTGCCAAATGCATAAACATAAACATAAACATCTTCTAATTTGTGATTTACATGTTAATCCAATATCTGCAAAAATTATTATTCAAAGACAATTTCAACTTTCTTAAAGTTTCTCTTATTGGTATTTCTTTTTTCCCCTCGGCATACTTGTGTCAGGGCTCCTTTCAACCCTGCCATGCCATCTGTACAAACACATGCTTTACTATTTAGAGGTATCTCCTCAATTAGACATCGTAATCTCTTATTCTTGCAGATTAATAATTTTTTGTCACTGCTTCCAAAGACGTCAGAGTGAGGTAAACTACAAGGAGCCACTCGGCTATAGCGTCTTTGTCAAGGACATTACAGCTGAGGAAATTCTGTCTAAACTCTTAAAATACAATATTTTTAACCTCTCTCCGTTATAAAAGTAACAAGGGAAAAAAAGCTAATATGTCTATGAATATATAAGTGTGTGTCTGTGCGTGTGGTTCATGTCAACCATTAAAAAGCATCAGATTTTTACATCATTTTCTTTTAAAAAGGTAAATGAGTGCACGTCAACAATGATAATGTTATAATTTCTATAATTTTCAGGTCAGTTAAAACAGGCTTTGACTTAGCCATCATCACCTCCACACTCCCCCCCCAAGGAGTCTCACACATATAGTTTTACATGCACACACATGTGCACAGACTCCTGGCTCTTTAACACTCACCATTTCACTGTTCTGCATGTCCATTTTAGAACAGCATGACAATAAAGACAGCGTCCTTGGCAAAGACACCCCAATGTTAAGAGTCAGTTTTTTTTGTTCCTCACATGACTTCTGATTGGCTTCTGCAACATTACATGGTGACAAATCTTTTATTAAAAATAAGACATCACATCACTTCTCACTCTGCTCTTCAGTTAAAGTATTGTCCTCAGTAAAAATGTTCAATTCTACATTTATATGTAAAGTAAAAATATGCATTTGATTGTCATAAATGTCCCTGCGATGGACTGGCGGACTGTCCAGGGTGTACCCTGCCTCTCGCCCGTTGACCACTGGGATAGGCTCCAGTTCCCCCCGCGACCCCATCAGGGAATAAGCGGCATTGATAATGGATGGATGGATGGATGGATGTCATAAATGTAATATTATTTATTGCTCCTAAACACCTCTTAAGAAGCTTGTAAAATGTTATTTACCTCAATGGAGGGCAGGCTAATGAAACTTAATAATAATATATAATTTACATTAAAGTTGCATCACATTTTTACAAATGTTTTTTCTATTATTAGAAGGCAAGAATGTAATGTTTTCATTTTTTTTCATGTTCAGATGAAGTAATATTCAGAAGTCATTTTTTCATATTTTGCGAGTATTTATTCAACTCCATTTTTATTGTGAAAAACATTTTAATTTATTCTCCTGTGTCCTGTCTAACTTGGGAAGACATTGGTACAGGCGCACACATACAGGAGCTTAACATCTGACTTTTTTGTGTGTGAAAGACTTCCTCATGGTAACAACTGATAAACTGACCAGCCTTGGGGAGGTATACATAAACCTATTAGCTTTCATAAAGTTAAAAATGACTGAGGTATTTCCCTCCAACCTGATAATAGCAGCTTCTCTTTCAAGTTCACTTTGGCATGGATCTTGTGGCCATTCGAGCTGTTTTTATTTCAAATGATTTCATTATATCACATAGTCCAGAAGAAGTAGAGGAAGGGCAAAAGGTGTGCATGTGGTGGATGGGTAACACCTTAACAGGTGAAAACAGAGTACGGAAGACAAGGACTTGATAAAGAGAGAAGGTGACAACAATGAGAGACAGAAAGACATAAATACATTTAGCTGAGTATGTGTACTCATTTGCTGTCATCTAATCGTTGATTCAATTTCCATCCTTTAAACATGACGAATTACATTCCTGTCCTCACCTAATGCTTTTAACACATCCCTATAAGAGGCCTTAATCAGGTAAGATGGAACCAAATGCTGCTAGATGTGCGCACACTAAAACCCACTGACAGACATAAACATGCACATTACGGCAAATTCACATTTGCACCCATGCAGAGAGTGCAAATATTCAAATGACTGATTTCACATTCACACACACTTCCAAACACACACATAGGCTGATTAGCCTAGTCGTGGTGCTATCCACCCTGGATAAGCCACCAGGTGGATAATGTGCTGCTTTAGCGCCTTAATTACGCCATAATCTGTTCAGCGCCTCAACCCCCTGCACAGAAGGACAGAGAGTGTGGGGGGAGGTACGGGGACAGAGGTACAGGTTAGTGGGAGGTAGGGTAGGGGGACCGAGAGACGGTGCAAGAGAAAGCAGTTGGGAGGAGAGAGCGCAGTGGAGAGAAAGAGGAAAAGGGGCCCTCAGGCACTCTGCTTCTTAACCTATACCGTTTCCCCCTCATCTCATCTCTTGCGTCTCTCTGGTCTCTCTGTGTTCTAGCTGCGCGACTCCCTCCTTTCCTTCTCTGCACTAACCTCTCCTCTAAATTCCTTCATACACCCACAAGACAGATCCTTTTTGCTGTCCACATGAGAGTTGGTTTCTGTGGCGGGTCCCACTGTGGTGCTTTTTCTCTTGCTTCTTGCAGCCCTTCTGAATTTTACCCTTTTTCCCGCTTTCTTTTCACCTCCTCACTAGCCCTAGCCGACCCCCCGTCTCCCTCCATCCTCCTCTCCCTTTAAGTTTGTGTGTTTCCAGTTCTTAGGTCCTCCTGTACCCTGTACCTGTCACTGTGCATACCCCTTTGACAAATCACGTGAAGGGCAGACGGAGTTTTGTAGGACGAGACAAAGCTTAAACATATGGCTACAGTGTCCCCAGGTGCTCTGCTGTGTGCTGCTCCAACTCCCTTTGAGTCCTTATATATAACATTAGCTACCTGTCCCAGGTCAGATCCCTCTCTGTTTGTCAGTCTGTCCTGTGCTTTTCTGTCTGCAAAATTCTGTTTCAATATCCGCAGAGATTTTTCAAAGGTGTTTATTGGTGTTTTTAAGGAGAACTGAACCATCTATTCGAACATGCAAAGATGAATCTACAAGAGTAGATTGTAAAGAGTAATATCAACAAAAATCGTTTCAAAACTCAATTGTGCTTGATAAGTTTGCTTTTTGGAGTTATATTGCATCTCTGTGTGATGATAAAAAAAGCACGGAACCTACATATGGTGTATACCCACTTAGCTGAACTTGCTCTGCCGCTATCCTCACATATAATGAACACGGTAAGATACACACAGTCGCACAGATCAATGCATGACATGGTGCACAATTAACCTAATGAGGCACTTGACTTCTCCCACTAATTTCTTAAAACATGCTTCATGATGACAGAAGTTACTATTCTTTGTGTGATTCCAAATTTGGGATTTTGGACCCCTCACGTCAGGAACCAATCACCTAAACATATTTGAAACTGGAGGTTCTTAAAAAAGACAAGGCCTTTAATTTTTTTAATTTACTCATATGTACTATAAAATGAAAACAAGACTTTTTATAAACAAATCAACAATTTGACAAATATATTTAACAGCATTACACATAACATTTTCACAGGCAACACTGTACCAAAATGACTGGGTTGTGTGCATTTTACCCTATGATAGAATTATTATTATTGCCTGCTGTTTAGTTATAAGGCACACACACGTACACACACACAAAAGCAAATAACATCAGTTTTCCCTGCTAATGAAGATGAAGTGAGATATGAATGTTTTCTCACCGTGCTTAATGCCAATTAAGTGCCCAATTTAAGAATAATTAGCCACTGAGCCACAATTTGTGTCAGGTTATTTATTTAAGTTTTCTTTCTTTTTGTAGTGATCAGAGGCATGTTTTTTCTTCTTCAACAATGATATCCACTGTATAATATGGAAGACCTTAATATGAAAAATTAAAGAATTAAAAGGGTACCTGAACATGTGTATTCAAGCAAAAGCTTTAGAGATCTACCATGGATTTGGATAACATATGTTTGTAAAGATACAGTCAAAAGACACACAAAAAAATGATCACACCACACTTTACTTGTCTCAAACTATCGGAAGTTTTTGAAAATGAAAGTTTACCCATAAACTTTCTTTTTTTAATTCTGAAGGGATTTGTTAAGAAAACTACTTGTCCCATATTAGGTGAGCAAATGCTAAATGATAGGTAGTTTGAAATGAATTCCCTTTAAAAACATTAGCCTATAGTCTAAAAGAAAATAAATCCTCTACAGTCATCAGAGAGCATTCAGTCAGCAAAACTACAATTTGAATTGTTCAATTCAAGTTGTAGTGTTGTTGACTGAATGCATTTTGGTCTCAATCTAACATCATGCAATAACGTGATGGTTAAAAACTTTGTGTTCAACTTCTTCATTTTGCAATCTCATCTTTTAATTGATGACAATCATGTGGTTTCTTAAATTAAAGTTCAGTCTGGTCCTATGTTTAAATGCTCACATGATTTGTATTTGAATTTACATAAGTGATTACTTATTTTTGAGGAATTATTGGACATTTGTTTTATAGGAACACAAAAACTATTTTGTTGAATTTCCTGACTAACTTTCCTAAGACCTTCTGAATTTCATAAAGTAGAATTTCTGTTGAATAAAGTACATAAAGTACTAATCCTTTAAGTTATGATATATCTTATGAGATGGGTTGTAAAATGTTTTTACAAGGAAAAACGCTCTGTGGTGACATATTGTAAGTGTAAACAGTTAAAAAGTAGCCAATGTCTAAAGTAAAACTTTGAAATATCATCTGAAAGCCTGAAATAAACTGTTACTAAAGAAAGAGTTGTTCGCCACAGCTCTTGTAGTTATGAATGCTATGTCTACTATGTCATCATGACGACATTGAAGTATCTATGGAAGAGCAAAGGATCCGCAAGAGAAACTGAAAATATGAGGGGAAGACAATGTCCTACAAAGTTCTGAAGTTGATACTTTTTCAACTTTACTTGCATTTGCTGGTGTGCAGAATAATTTTGGGCTTTGCTTGTCTCCAGGGCAGTGGCCTCAGGGGCATGCAGACCCCTTTAGGGAACAGGTGTCAGGCTGGTGTGTACCGACTGTGTGTGTGTGTGTACGTGTCAGTGAGTAATGGCGCTATCAACTGGCCTCCACGATCCATCATGCGCGTCCCTGGCCCTGCACCTTTAGGGCCACCTCACAGACGCACACAGTCACATTTAAATTAGCCCATGCACACATGCGCGCAGTCACATACACGTGCATAAATACACGCCCACACAAGCAGAAGGTACTTAAGCATGAAAACATTTGACAAACCAATAAGTGGTTTCTCATTTGCTAAGCAGTGAAAAATACTAACACAATCTCTCAGAGTCACAGCTGTTAAATAAGAGAGAAAATTGGGCAAGTGTTTCAAGAGTGCTTTTGAAAAATTTTCTAAAGCAAAAATTGTCCAAATAAGAGGCAGTAAGAGTTTTATAGATTCTAATCACTCATGCCAGACACTTGCTACTTGAAAAAGTTTAAACATAAATCATGAATTCTAGCAACTATTACATCATGGTTATCGGACTCCACTCGCTGCTGTTTTTGTCTGTATTCATTTATATTTTTTCTTTTTTCTTTCCGTTTTTCCTCTTTTTTCTTTCTTTGCCATGCCAGTTCGTCTGTCGCCACTCTTCCTGTTGCAGAAAATTGGCAAAAGTCTGAACAAATTGCTTTCTTCAGTTATTATCTCAACGGGGGAGGGTGGTCTCATAATTAACAAAACAATAAAAGTTTATTAATGAACATAAAAATGCAAAATAGCAGGAAGAGACGACGTTGGGTGCTATCAATCAAAAAGAAGTGACTCCCCCGCTTTTTGGAGTCTTAATTAGCCGTCCATTCATTAATGGCTTGAGTGTGTTTGTGCGTGTGGGCACAAGGGAGGTCACAAAAGGACTTTAATTGATCGGTGGCCCCAGAGTGGCGTATCATCAATTTAGAGAGAAAAATATAATTCGTTTTATTTTTATGCAGACTAATGACAAATCCTAAAGAATGTACAGATTTTCTCTGGTCAATGTATTCAATCTTTTCAGCATAGCAGGGATTAAACATTAGGATAATGCTTATAACTAGAGCAATAATTGATCTCTATTTAAATAATCATGAGCAAAAAACATCTGAGGCCTGAACAAAGGACCATACATTTAGAAGCATCTATTGTGGGCAAAATGTGGGAAAATAAAATAAAAAATTTTTTTTTGAGTTTACAAGAAACAATGAGGGATCAAAGTATAAAGAAAGAGGGAAAAGTTTGTGGCACAAATGATTTTGAAAAATAGTACCCTCAAAGTTGCAAAAATTTACGAGAAACTTTTACCTGAAACCTTGAGTTAGAGTTAGGTTTAGGGTTAGATTTCACCTAATAACTTAAAACCTGAAAACATGGAAATAATATATAAAATACTACAGAAAAATTCACTGGTCTTACTGTAAAAAAACAAAATCTTGACATTACAGAAAAAAGGTCACAGGTAGCTAAATTTAAAAAAGGAAAGAAAACAAAAATGGTGGAAGACTGTGACTAATTGTGACAAGAGAATTTGATTTACAACTGTCAATAAACAGACACCACTGTGGTAATATGAAAAGTAATGTAATCCCATATCACATAACTGTTATGGGTTGAATTCTGAATATATTCAAACGGGCACGCACCTTCAAACCACTGATCCATGAGGCTTCCCCAAAGAAGATACATTTATAAATAAACTTTAAACCAATCAGAAATGGCTTGGCCTCTTCCTTCTATATCTCTCATATGCATGCACACATGTAGGCACACAAATGCGCACACACACATGAATGCGTATACAACTCCGCTCAATTTATAATAGTTGGCATGACCCTGTGCACCCTCTCAGGGAGGAACTAAGAGAGTTCAAATCGTGGCCTAATTACGCACCGCTCTGCTTCACTCCCTCCACTCCGTGTTCTAAGAAAAAGTAGAGCGCGTGGGTACAGCACACACACACAAGTGGAAGGCGGCATATGAGCACTGCAGAGCAAACGACCTGTTTCAAAATGAACTCCCCTGCTTTTATCACACATACACATATGTGCAATCAAATACTCTCCATTTGCAAGTGTTACTTAGCCCCTTCCCCATAAATGTTTTCAAGCGTGGCACTGATTGTAAATCAGTTGGGCACACAAACGCACACATAAACATTTCTTAATAATAATAATACAAATATACAAACAATCTCCTGTCTTTTAGAAGTTGTGAATGCTCCAAAGAGAAGATATCCTAGTCCATGATTGAACGTATAGCAGTTCGATATTTTTAAAAAGTTGCCAGGGTAGAAGTTGTTGAGTGAATTGTTACTGAGGAGCTATGACCGAGAATGAAGGAGAAAGGGTCATGGGACATGACATCGAGAAACCTGGTAAAGGAAAGTAACAGGCCTAATGATGTATGGACTTCTCAGGAGCAGAATCTGGTCAAACATAGGTGAGGACTCCCATGCATCTTTGATATTTTGCGGTGGTAATATCATGACAAACTTGAAAAAGAGGAACTATGGAGCCAAACTGTCTGTGAGCCAAACAGACTGAGTGACCAGGAGCATTTTGTGTCATATTTGACTGTATATGAAGAGAGACACTTTTCTGTAAAACAGCTGGAAATGCCTGATAAAGATCTGTCAGACAAGTTAGTGTTTCAGGGGACTTGCCCTCATTCTCCCTGTCGCACATTTTCTTGACACCCACAGTTACCCCAGCCCACCTTGCACCAGGGGACTCGGAACTCCTTGCCAGGACACATTCAGACCTGTTCCTGCAGGGTCTTGACAAGAATACTTCTTTACTCATGTTTTCCTCCAAACAGATATATCTCACTTTAGATGCAAGACATCTTCCAGATGAAGAATCAAATATCTTAGGAGATGGAATCACTGGAGGCATGAAACATTGCAGACCTCTCAATGTCACAGCTTTCCAGGCATAAAGCTTTTGGTTTAGATCACCTGAGCTTGTTTGAAGATTGGCAAGTTTGGCGTTCTGCCTGCAGAACTTTAATTTTCATTCCATTTCAAACAGACTTACACAAACAAACACACATTGCACACGCATATAAGTGAGCTCTATGCATGAGAGGAGAGCCGCCCTTATGAAAGAGAACAGCCATAAATTGGATTGTGAGCATTTGATAACTCCATTTCTTATTTTCTTTAGATTTCTGCCATATGGTAAGCCCTTCTCCCACCCATGCTGCTCACTGATATTCTGCATCTGTTCTCACTTGTCCCTTGATTAAAAAAAACTACAGCAAAATAAGATAAGAATAAAGATACGGTGAAAGAGAGCTGGTGAGGGAAACTGTGTGTGTGTGTGTGTGTTGAAGGTTGGAGGGAGAAAGGGAGACGACTATGAACCCGGTCAAGTCACAAATACTCAAAAGCTTCATTCTATTTTTGCCTTTTTTTCTGTGGCCAGACCCAAAGGCCTTTTCCGACTGAGCTGCCACAATACATGCCACACTACCTTCTCTACATTATCTGCATATGTGCCTGTGTTTTTGTGTGTGTATATGGGTTAGTGTGCATATTGATGTGCACAACGGTGACCTGTCCTTGAAAAGATGTTTCCAATCTAACTGCAGGGAAGGAGAGAAAAAAAGAAGAAAGAAACAAATAAAGAAAAATGACTTCCAGTCTTTTTTATTTTCTCATTCTCTTCTGATGATTTAAATGTATACTTTTACACCATTTAGGGTTCTGACCTTCTTATTTTGTATGGACATCAGATTGCCAACATTTTGTTGTACAGTTCAACTTATTTGTAGAGCTACATTGAACCACTGCACAACATAAAAGACAACGGACATGTTGAATATGAGTTCATACATCTATTTTCTAAACGTGTTTATCCAATTCAGGGTCACAGTGGAAGGCTGGGGCCTTTTCTTAGCCGTCAATGGGTAAAGGGCATGGTGAATCCTCCACAGCAGGGTTGGGTAACTCTAGGCATTGTGGGCTGCTGTTCTGCAGGTTATGGAGGTTTCCCTGCTTACCCTAACCTGTTCAAATCAACGCCATTCTGTGCAGATCTCCATGATCTTTAGAGGGGATCCATTCGAGAATACAATCTGAATCAGATGTGTTGAAGCAGGGAACCATCTTAAACCTGCAGGACTGCGGCCCTCGACCTCCAGCGGGGTCCACCCACGACACACAGATTTATGTGAAGTTTAACCAACATCAGTAAAAGAAAGTGGAAAAATAAATAACAAATAACAACATTGGAGGATTAAGAAGAGAGGAGAGAAGCAGAACAGTAAGTTGTTGGTTCTGGTCTTTTTTCTTTGGTGTCCTTGGTTCAATTGTTTGATGGTGTTCCTCGCTCTGCTGAACTTCAATCACTGTCAATCGACTGTCTACATTTGCTTTTGGCCAACCAGAAGTAACTTATTTAGTTCTTTGTAAGAAAACATGTCATAATGAAGCAATGACTTCATACTCATGGTAATTGCAAAGATAATAAACTTATGCTTTTTTCCCTGTCTGAAAGTGTCTTTTCACTCATTTGTCAATTTGATTAATATGCCTTTCATGATAACATAAGCAAAAACTTTAGCAAAGCCATACAAACGACCAAGTGAACCCCCCTTTTTTGTCACTATACTAATCACCTGACAGTGTTTATGATTATGTATTTCTCATGCAGGGAGAGCATTTGTGCTGAACCAGAAACTTAGAAATGATTCGGGTCGTGGTTGTTTACTATAGACGTGACAGGATGAATCAGAACAGCTTCGTTTGGGAGATGTAGCATTTTGTACAGGTGTGTTGGGAGGTAGACGAGGTTCTTTTCACTTTCACTGAAAACAGAACAACTCTGATCTCATCTTTCACAGTCTTGACATGTTTAGGTGTAAGTCTGTATTTCAGTGTATGTGTCATTAAGGGTAAAAGCCTTCATCCCGCTGCTGATAAGCTGTCTAGTCTGGTCAGATCCCCATGAATGTGTATTTCTGTGTGTGTATTAAAGAGAGACAAAGTGAGTCTTGAAATGTCTCTTGGCACTTTTCCCATAGCTGCATCTTTGACCTCATTGTAACCTCAGCACAATGATAGGAAAACCGTCATGTATAGTCAGATTTGCCTTACCTTACCTTATTCAGAATATGTAAAGAAAACAGCCATTCACAATTTTTCTTCTAAAATCTGGTGTTAACTGCAGATGTCTTGGCAACTGCTGTTACAATACTGACACGGGTTGGAAAGTCAGATTATTGCTGTTGTAAGGGTAGTAGTGGCCTAATTGATCAACCTCCTGCTTACTGTTGACAACATTAACAGTTGGAGCAACATTGCAAGAGTTTCCTGGTCATCTGGATCACTTTCTGGCTTAACAAAAACCTTGTCTTAAAACTCAAGTCCAATGTGTCAGCGTCTGCTCACTGTGCCAGCTGTGACAGGCACATTCCTGAGTGATCAGGTGGTATCCATACAAAACTGAATAAATCAATTAAAATATTACACAATCTCTCCAGTGAATGACCAGATGAAGTACCTTCAAGGTTCCATACCTCCACCATATAGGTCAGATGTGTTAATGCGAATTACAAACTCACATTGTTGAGGGGAAATGTGTTGTCTTAGTATTCCATGATGGAAGATGATGCTTAGCTGAAAGGGAGATGTATGGTACCTTGTGAGCAGTACACTTTATTCCCTCCCTTTCATGAGCTCTTTAGCACAGAGGAGAGCAAAGACAATATTAACTCTTATTTTGTGCCCTTTTATATCACTTCAGCCTGGACTAGAGACAATAAACAGGCTATGACCTCAAGTGGAAGAAAGTATAAGATGAAATTCTTTGTTACTGCAGTAGATGTTACCTCGATATGACATAAAGACGTC
Organism: Menidia beryllina; assembly: GCA_013363375.1. NCBI lineage: Eukaryota > Metazoa > Chordata > Actinopteri > Atheriniformes > Atherinopsidae > Menidia > Menidia beryllina. Next base: position 11,523,264 of record JABUIW010000020.1, on the reverse strand, counting down.
TTGATCATCATCATCATCATTCATCCTCCACTGATACCTTTGGTCATTTTTGGTATTGCAAAGTGGAATTTATACAACTTTTAAGGTTGTATTTTGGGTTATGGATCTCCCAGAATTTTGGTGAGAAGAAAACTTTCCATTTTGTTTGGTTCACACCATAGTAAGATGTTAATACACCTAAGAGCATTTTATCTTGCTAAGCTATCAGTTGCCTCCCTGTCTGTGTCCTTCTTTTTCTCAGATGCCAGCCATCGTGGCAGTTCCAGGCAGGTTGTTTAGATTGCGATGCCAAATCAGAATGACGCGCACAAACACATACACAAGCATGCAAAAACGTCTCCCCATGGACACTCTTAATTAGACTCCACCCGTCCCCCACGGTCCCTGTGGCAATCGAGACAAAGGGAGGCTCACTCGTTTGGACGTGTGAGCTTTTGTGTGTGTGTGTGTGTGTGTGTGTGTTGTGTGTTTTTATCTGAGGGGCCTATCTTTAGCAGATGCTCATACCTCTCCTGTCTCTCTGTGTGCGGAGCAGCGGTGCTATCATTAAAGTGTCATTGAGAAGTGGCACCACTTAATTTTAGCTGCTCTCACTGGGGGCGCAGAGGAAACGGCTGGAGACTACGAAGGAGGGGAAATGGAGACAGAGAGGGGGGCTAGAAGTTAGATACAAAGGTTAGATAGAAAGGATTAGAAGGAAAAAGACAGGTAATTTTTTGAAAAAAGGAAAAGAGAGTTGATGAAACCATGAAAAATAAAGAGCTATATGCTGAACGCTGTCCAGTGAAAAACATAGGGAGAGTTATAGCTTAACTTAAAATAAGGTTTGCTTATTGTTACAAGACCTAATACTCATTTGTATATTTTCGCCTAATAATTAAAAACTAAGTTTAAACACTACTGTTCAAGTATCTGTTGTGTTGTGGAACTGAACTCAATCTCATTCTTAAAGAAAACTTTATCTGATTTAGACTTGGAAATGACCCGTCCGCTATCGAATGAGGACAATGTCATTCCTGCAGGCTGTTTCACTAAAAGCCACACAGTGGATTAAAAAAGTTAAAATAAGAATACATTTTAGATTTTCATCAATGAATTAATTTGCATTAAGAGAATGAGATGTAATAATTAAAGGAGGAAAAATGTGAATCCCATAATTAGCATGAAAGTATATTGCTCTCAGCAGTTGTCCTCAGAACTGATTGCTTTGACATGAGTTACATGACACACACACACACACACACACGCATACACACACAGCATCGAGGTGGCATAGGGCTCAGTAATGAATCCATGTCTCAGGGACGTCAGGTGAGAAGCTGCACTTCCTAGTGAGGACCCAAAATAACCAAGTGGACGAGTGTTTAGAAGAGAGAGCAGACAGACAGACGAAAAGAGAGACATTCAGAGATCATATGCACCTGTAGAGCCCTTCTGTGGATACCTGAGCATATCTTAAGCCATCTATAGAGGAATGGCAGAATAAAAAACTTTGTTTCCCCAGAGACATGCGCATGACTGGAAATATCTTTGCCTAGAATTGTTCACAGGGTTTTCCTGATTTTTCTCACTGACACAATGACCTTAACCTTGGCTTCCCCACACTTTGTCTCCTTCCTTCTCATTAATATGTCTGCCCAATGTGTCAGTGAAATGTTAGCACATTGTCGTTGTCTTCACGAGCAGGTACAGACTTGTTAATCCTGCTCCCACCCCTCCAACACAATCTGCTATTTAAATTTTGTCTGGAAGGGCTATGTGTTTTCATAAGGCAATTGCCAACACATACAGAACATTCCACCACAGTATTTAAAAACTGTTACTTTAACTGGAGGGACTTCTGAAACTGGTCTTGGACTGTCCAATATAGCCACATATTTTCTCTTTATCACTTCTGCAGCCTGCCATCACCTCCCTTCTATCTCTCCCACATTTCAAGGTCTTTTATATTTTTAAGCTGGAAACTTTATCAAGATTTAATTAAATAAGTAACATGGGGATCTCAAATTTTGAGTTATTGGCACTAACATAACACTACAAATAACATTTCCCTTCATGGCTTTGCGTAAAACTGTCCTTCCTAGTTTATAATAAATGTGTGTATGTTTTATGCAAAGCATATGCAGTTCATGAAAATGAGTGAGGACACACAGTTATTCTGAGTTGAGTTTGTTTGTTTAAAAAAAAGATCCAGTATGGTCAGAATCAAAATTATGAATACAAATTATACATCCAAAGAGTGTGTGCCTTATCTTATTCCATTGGCTACATTCTACTTTCTCTCACCTTTCCTTCCAACCTCCCACTGCTCCCTCCACCTTTGCTGTCTCCTTGTTTGACACTCACTGTCATACAGTCTTGGCACCTGCTCCCTCAACCACCTCCCACATGTCTTTCTACCTTGTACCACCCATTACAACTCCATATATCCTGTTACTCATTTTACATCTGTGTCCTTCTCCTCCTTTTATTCTGTCTACATGCTGCGTCTGTGTCTCGTCTCATGCCATGTGGTGTATTTGATAGGGCAGGTCACTCCACAGTCCTTATAAGTTTCTGTGTGTCGTTGGCAGGGACAGATTGCGGTGCTTTTCATGCTGGGGACCCTTGTAACAGTGTCTTCTCTCAGCTGACAGTAACCCTCTTTTTTCAACTTTATTAAGTCATGCTTTAGTCCATGTTGACTTGTAATGAAAGGATTCCTTAAGGTTTTGATCTTTTTTCATGCAACTGTAGCCTAATATAAAAAAAATGACATCTACTCACAATAAGCTTAGACAATGTCAAAGGAATTCAGTTTTCCGAGTGGACTTTTGGTGTCTTTGGCAGCAAAACAAATCTGTGACAGTCCATATTTAACACAGTTGAAAGTAATTTTTAAATCCATCTTTAAATATGCATTGAAATGTAGACATTGTTTGGAAAGCTTATTCATGAAAGATTTTCCATGAAAGGAGGGGTCATAATATTTGACTGTGCCAAAACGTTGAATGGAACGGAAAGGTACATTAAAGAGCAACAATTTGAAAAATAAAAGAGGAGGAATCAAAAAAGTTGCAGGTAAAAACTACAGGAATAGAGGATGAATTTATAAGAAAAAGTAAGAAGACCTAAGGAGGGAGGACTCTAGAGGAAAAAGAGAAGTAGGAATGAAAGTAGTGGGAGGTGAGAAAAAAGACGACAGGAGACCTGAAGAACGGATGAGAAAGAAAAGAATGAGGAGGAAAAAGGAGTGAGGCCCTCTTCATTTATTGCTCCAGTGGAGAAGAACGTAGAGTTCTCTAATGGCACAGCCATGGTAATAACAATAAAAACCAGGAGAACAAGGAAAAAAGAGAGACAGAGGAAGCAAGAGGAAGAGACAGAGGTTAGGACAGAGGGAAACAAAGCAGGTTTGTTGTCTTTCAAAGTACCGTATCCGTATTTTCTGATGTTCTGTAACTCTCCATCTTTTCCAACACCCTCCACTAACCAGCACAGCAGCACTCTCTCTCTTTTCATCTTCTCTGTATTTCTGCTGTTGGCGCTGTGTGTCCTTGCTCTCTGCTTTGTTAGGCAGGGCAGTGGCACCGCTGTAGCTGCTGTGTCAGGGCTTTCTATTGGTGGTGATTAATGTATGGAGATGGACTGATCGTCACCAGCCACCAACAATACTCTCACCACTGGAAGGTGCACACAGGAAGCAGGGGACCTAAAAATATCACGCACATAAGTGTCCATTAGATTCAAATGAAAAATCCTTATTTTATTTGGATGTACATATGTATATGAAGGCAAACTGCATTCACTTGTCTAGGTAATTTGTCTTGTCAATATTCTGTACATGTCTATTACATTACAGAGGAAAACAATAAGAAAATATTTCCTCTATATAAACTTTTTTAATCCGCTCAGTGGCAATTTCATTAGAAACAATAAAGTAGTTTCTAATGAAAACCGTAGTTGCCAGTTAACTGAAAGAAAACTTCTAAAAGTACATTTTTCAGTCTTCTGTCCATTCATAATCCAATTCAGGTTTGTGGGGGTGCTGGAGCAGTGTGTGAGAGGCAGGAAAGACACCAGGATAGGTCACCAGTCATCACAAGGCCACACTGAGATGAAATACCGCACACAATCATTCCTAGGGCAAATTTAGAGACACCAATTAACCTAACACTCATGTTTTTGGGAGGTGAAAGCAAGCTGATGCACCCGGATAGAACCCATTAATACATGAGAGAGAATATGCAAACTCCACAAAGAAAGGCCCCCAGGAGAGATTCAAACCAAGAACCATCCTGCTGTGGACCACCTCACCACTTTGCAGCCATTGTAAAAGAAATGGGTCAATATTTTGTCTATTTATTAAGCATCCAAAAATCCCTGTAGATGTTGCAGGAGCTGTTCACACAGTTCTGTACAACCACAGATTGTCTCATTCATTTGTGCAGCATCAAAATAAATACTGTGGAGTGAGACCAGGCTAAATCTGGTTCTTTAAAGAAGGTGAATCCTTGTCCTGAATTATCCATAGTGGTGATGTTTTTGTGTTTAGGCATATATGAGAGGAAAACAGCTATTGAGAGAGCAGAAAATATTACAAAATTGCAGATCACACCTGTTTCTCACTGTAGAGGATAACCAGCTGAATTTCTGCAAGATGTTGCAAAGTGTTCTAATGAAATGCGGCATGCTTAAATGTAGGCACACTTGCTATATAAACCAGCACGTGTTGACAGGAAAACTTTGGCTTTGAATTGTTTAAATGGCTTGGATTCTCTTATACCTGCTTGCATGACTTGATTTAATTTGTTTAGACTCAATAGTCATGTTGCAATATGAAGAGTTGCACCAGATTCATATGTAAACGTTTATCATGAATTTTATGACAAACTCAATGTGACAGGAAGAGTTCTCAGCAGGAATTATCAGGCTACGTTTGGCTTCACTATATTTGATCTTTAAGAATTCATCTAAAAAAACAAAAACACCAAACTGATAGACAAACACAATTAGAAAAATAAGATTGAGGGCCTTAAACATGTTTTAATCTAATGAGTGTAATTAACAAGTGGAATTTGTGCTGTATCTGGGTACCAAATGGTGAGCCAGCTTGGCATTTCTGTCCACACTGCATATGTGTGAGCCGTGATTGGACCATGGAGACAGTAGATAAATTAGCTTTGGAGAGAGAATGAAAGTGAAAGATATACTGGAATGCCCTGTGAGAGTTCATGAAGTAAGTAGCCACATAAACACATTCTCACAATCACACATACATAACCACACGCACACAAACTCACAAAAGAACACACTAAACCTTTCCTCTGTCTCTTCCTCCCTATCCACCTTCCCATCCATCAGGCCATCTCAGGGAGCTGCCCGCAGTTCCACTGGCTGGTTTAATTGTTAATGCTAATTGCTATTTATTGGCTCAGATGCAAATGATAGGCTGGCCAAAGTGAAATTTTATGAGGAGTGAACTCCCCCTCTCACACAAATTGAAAAAGTGAAACAAGAGGAAGAGGGAAATGAGGCGAGAAGAGAAGAGCTTAATGGCAACGCTTTAATAGCGGAGAGCAAAAATTAAGACTGATTTAAGAGATGCTGCTAAATCCCCCCAAAATCCTCTGTTATCCTCACTCAGGGAGACACCCATTTGGCGCAGTAGGAGAGGAAATCGATGGGGGAAAGACTAGACAAGAGGAAAGGACATGATAAAAAACTGAAGAAAAAATCATCAGAAATGAATTTGGACTTCAAACCTTGTTGGTTATAAATTACATTATAACTATTATAATAGAATGCTGAGTCATTTATAGATAGATAGATAGATAGATAGATAGATAGATAGATAGATAGATA
>JABUIW010000020.1:11455539-11505918 GCA_013363375.1 Menidia beryllina | reverse complement strand
TGTGTGTGTGTGTGTGTGTGTGTGTGTGTGTGTGTGTGTGTGTGTGTCTGTATGCATGTGAGAGGGAGAGTGGGAGAAAACGAAACAGACGTGACCTACCCCCTCCCATCCCATCTGTATCCTGATACCTGACAGGGACATCACATCAGGCTGGTCCACCATGTGAGTGTGTGTGTTATGCCTCATATCCAGTGGAAAGATAATAGTATGTAAATGACCCCACATATGTCATCAATGAAAAGACAGGGATGGACACGCACACACACTCCCCCCCCTCCCTATTACACACAAACACTGTAATGGCCTCAGGGTTTGTGGGTCTCGGCCCCTGTCTGAATTCTTTTGGTCAGTTTCTCACACTTCTGACAGGGTCACACACCTTTCCTCTCATTATTAACCTGCAGTAAAACACCACCCAGCCAAGTACTCCAGTGCATATATAGGTGTAAGTGGTTTAATCAGTGTCTGCGTGTGTGTTTAGGGGAGAAAAAAATGGACAAACTTTTCATATGTGTGTAGGAAGGAAATTGAGACAGACAGAGTTGGAGAAATAGAAGTGTGTACAGAATGTATAGAATGACAGATAGATAGGGAGTCACTCGCTTGTGTGTTATATGTCCTCTGGGCATTACCTATCACATTAGCAATATGACAAACCGGCCAGCCTTTCTCATTTCCTGTCAGTCAAGTGTATTGAGCCAACAATAGTGCACTTGGAAGAGGAAAAGTATCAATTACAGTTTTAACATGCTGCTCCTGTTCTTTAGGACAGTTCAATATACATCTAAGAACACTCAGCACCATTCAGTAGCCTTTAACCTGCTGAAGTTTAACCTCCTAACACACATCCACAGTCATTTCAAATGGAACATGAGCAACTCTCCCTTTAATTTGCTTTTAATATTATGGAAAATTGCCAGAAGGGAGAAAAGGGGTGAAGTTTTTTTGTGAATATAAAAGCAGATCAATGTCTTGTCACTTGCTTCTAAGGCCTTTTACGGATACAGCTAAACAAGATGAAGAAAGGATCAAGGCGATATTTCAAGAATTTCCAAAAAATGTTAACAATAAAACGAATTGAACATTTGTGACCAAGATTCACTGTTTGGAAAAAAAAACAAGGAAAGGATATCACACTTGAATTCTATCCCAATTACTAACAGGATTATACTGTTTGTATCTATATGAGTGTGTATGTGTGTGCATATGGTGACGGATGATTAGAGTGGTCACAACACAAAAAAATGGGATTATGACATAAAAAAATCCCTCTTTTGTGAGTGTGTGTGTGTAAAGTAGTAAAATAGTATAAACCTTTGGAAAACACTTTTGATTGTTGGCTCCAGTCCCAATTCAGCAACAGCTTGCATCTTGAGGGATATTGGCTTTCACTGTTTTGGCTTTTAGTGGAGTAATTTCAAATGTACCCCCTTCGAATTTTGTCTTTCTTTGTATTTTTTCTTAGGTCATCCACATCATCCATAAACAAGGCAAAATGAACAAACTTGACACACAGGAAACCAGAGCATGTCTTTACAACGTTCAATGGATCCATATATCGAGTCTTATGACAGGTAGTGTTATTACATGCATTGTCCTTGATCTTGATGTCGGTAAAAGGAACAGTCTGGGGGTGCAAAACACTCAGGGAGACCCCAGATTAGATTTGAACCAGGAACCTACTTGCTATGAGGTTACGGTACTAAACGCCACATGTGCAGCACGCTATAAGGTCGTATAAGAGTGTATGTCCTCCCACTTTGGATTGAAGATTCCTGTTACATTAAGATAATGCAAAGTGCACAGATGACTTGAACATGCACGCATGCCTTTCTGGAATAGCGTTACATGACCAACAGGGCTTTGTTAGAAAATTTAAATTTTCCATGTCAAAAATGGGTTTTACAAATTGTTATTTTGTACATTGTTTTGTGTCATCTTACTTAAGATCAAAATGGTAGAAGTCTGTTTTCTAAATGAGACTGCTGATTGGGTGGGATACTGAAACCTTGTCTGTTCTGTAAAACATACCCATGACATGTTTTACAGCAGCATGTACAGAATGGCATGTGATGAATGTAATTTCTACCACTCCTGTCTCCTCTGTACAGCCCACTGATACAAAGAAAAACATCATCACATCTGAAAAGACCTGGATGTTTGTGTGCATCCCCCCCCAGGCTCACTCCATCAACCCCCCTTCTCCACCAGCTGTGTCCCCTCATTTACATACTCTCTCGTCCCATTAATAGAATTAGCCACAAGTTTCCTGAGGTGAGGTAACACACACATTGTATGTACACTGGATGAGTGTGTATATATAAGATGTAAGTTGTGAGGTCGAGAATTGTGCTGGAAATGGACCAGAAAAGTTAATCAGAATACATGGATATAGTAGATTAGTCCAACATTACTGTGGTAACAATGAGCTTCTAGAAAAGTGATTATCATAGTCTTTCTACTCATTAAAACCCATTTGCTCATCTACCAGCGAGGCAATAAGGACTGTCCGATGAACTGCAACACCTGTTGCACAATCGCTGCTTGATTCTATTTCTTATTGATATAAATGTAAGATAAAGTAACTTATGACTAATTAATGTTCTCTTCTGAAGCTACAAGGCAGTTGTTAGCTCACTTTGCCATGCTCAGACCCATCACTTCTGTGCTCTCCTGCTTCTGGACAACTGCCTGTCCCATCACCCTCACTTTGTTACCTCTCTGGCTATGTTCTGTCATTATGGAATGAACTCCAAAATTAGTTTATATAAGGTATGATTAACAAAGTTGAATTTGTTATTATTTTGAGTGGTCAGCAAAATGAGTTTTGCATAGCCAGACCTATCACAGCCTTTTAAATCATAATCAGTAATGCTAGGAGGGAACAAAGACATATTATGCTGTCTTTGAGTGTTTAACCATGGTGATCTCCCTGATGGTGACTGTCTGCACTTGAAAAAGAAACCTACAAAAGAAAGACCCTATCTCTGACAGAGCTAAAGGTGAACTGATTCAAACCCAACTTCCCAATTTGTTTCTTCTTGCCTAACGATGACCTTGAGAAAGTTGCAGAAGACCCATTTTCAGCCTGCTAGGCATGTATCCTCTCCTTCTCTTGACTTTCTCCTCTGCCCCTTTCCACCAGGGCTACTCGGCTCCCTTTTGTTTTTTCCTCCATCTCTGTGTCAGTAGATCCCCTCCATCAATACAGAGCTGTCAGTCACAGGAGTGACAATTGGCAGCTGTCGATACAGTGGTGAGGGTAGGTGCTCTGTATACAGGATTCAGCTCCTAAAATGCTATCAGCTGCCAATACATAAACACACACTCGTCCGGAAACGCAGACACACACACCATTCTCTCTTTGCATCCTCATCACACTTCATCATCGCTGACACAGGAAAATTTGGTTTGGTAGCAACAAGATCAGATCAGATGAGGAAACAAAGAACCACCTTCTAACTATTCATTCTTTAGCAGCACACACACACACACACACACACGCATTATTGTACTGATAAAGGTCTTTGACACAGCCTGGAGTCACTGACACACTGCTCCCCCTACTGGAGACCTACAAGACCTTTGGCAATGACATTCCAGTCCCTTGTTACGCTATGGCACATTAACATTCATTAATTGATTCAATCATCCATCTATTCATTTAATCACTCCTCCCTTTCTTTGCCATCCCTTTCTGCATATATCCTTCTTTTAGTTCTCTTTTTCCAAGTAGTTCTTAAAGTTCCAACTTGCATGACTTGTCCTTTAAAAGCTTTACGCTTCCGACATTTACTCTTGTTTAGGTCATTACATATGACAATATGAACCTGTAAATGACTGAGGCGCCAAATCTTTAAAAAAGAATTTTACTGTATGCAAAACACTGTCATTTTAAGATACTACAGAGAACTCGGCAGGATGAAAACCACAAGTGTCAAAAGCTTTCAGTGAGTGCAGTGTTTTTAAAAGACCCTCACACTGCTATTACACTGGAGTCTAATTATTAGAAAATCGTGTTGATGCATTATTGTTGGGTCAATAGCCTGTCCGAAATTCAGAGAAATGAGCACAAATCCATGAGTTAGTTTTAATCATTTTGTTTTTTATGAGAATTTACAGACTTTTCATGTCTAGATGTTGTTTTCTTCTTTGACTTCTTTAGTCATTGGTTCAAACTAGACTTTCTGTCTCATCTTGATATGTTTTACTATTCACAACCACTTTTTTGTCCTCTGGTCTTTCTATGTTCTATGTATTTCTTGGTTTTGTTTGCCTTCATTTCTCTCTGTTCTGTTAGGGTTAGGCTACAGCCACTTCCACATCAGTTCCCTCCTCAGTGTTTCTCCTCAATGTTCCACCTGGTCTTTGTCAGATCCTTGCCTTTTCATTCTCTGGAAACACTTGACAGTTTTAAGTTTGTGGATGCTCAGCTGGGTTTTTTAGTTTTTAATACATTTCAAGTTAAGATTCCGATCTATCTCTATCCTGCTGAATCTGAATTTGGGCCATCTCCTCTCCTCCATTAGAAAAAATAAAAATAGTACAATTTCACTTTTTTGTTGTAATGGTGTCAAAGGTCAAGTCACCAAAGTACATTGCACACCAAGTCTTGAGAAGATCAGTGCAGGCATAAACCGGAGCAGGATGAAAGAGTATTCTGAAATGTACTTAGTAGAGGCATCCCTCTCTCCATTCTCATCTTTAGGCACATGGAGTCCATCCGTATGAGAAATGTGATTACAAATGAGTGTGAGTGAGTGCCTGAGTTCCACAGCTGGCATGGCATCTGGCTTGGCATATCGTCGCTTGGCCTCGCCCACTGCCTGTGTGCTCTAATGTGGCTGTCGACAAGCCCATTAAGAAGCCATTACTAAATGCTCTGTCTGCGCTCCTCTTCCACGCCTTACAGCACAAGCCTGTTGGGAAGGCCAGTAATGTGAAAGAGGAGAAGAATTGATAAAAAATACATTAAAAAAACTAGTGGGAATGTGGCAGTAAAAGTAGAAAATCAGTGATGGGAAAAAGATTTATTAAGAAAAAAACACCTTTTCTGTCATTTCTTTGAGGGAGACAAGAGGTGAAGGCTTTGAATTTTCTTTGTATTTCACCATCAGAAGAGGCTAGCCGGTGAAGAAGTTCTGCCTCAGGGCAGAGGAGGGTCTGAAGAAGTCCTCGGTTTTAGTAAAAGTTTGGGGCTTTTTTGAATAATTAATCTTATTTTAACATAGAGAAAGTTCCACCTCAGAAATTATAAAGAAGAAGATATTGTGACAGCTCAGTGAATGACTAAATATGAGAGCTAAAAAAAAATAATTTAGAACTGGTCAATAAACAAAAATTTAAAGGCGATTTTTAACACACTGCCTAATAATGAATTTGAATAAATAAATACAATTTAAATGACTGGTCAGACCAAAAATAAGCTGAAAACGTTGGAAATAACATTTTATTATTTTAATATTGTGAACACCTGCTGAGAATCCAATTTGTTTTTTTTTTATTAAATCAATAAAAAGAAATATTGCTGACATCTGAACATTTATTTCCATTTAATTTTTAGTTAAAGGTTTTCCTCAGTGGCTCTCACCAAACCTTTCAAATAGCACAACACATTAAAGATAAAAAAATAAACAGCTTCAAACCATAATCAGATGTACTGCAATTTAATGAAAGTTTTTTTCTCTAATCAAGATTTCAACAATAACCTTATATCGTAGAAAAAGGCAGGAATAGACACACTGTAAATTCTGTCTGATTTTGGACAGAGAAACAGAAAGCAGGGACTGATTATAGTAAAAATGACCAAATTAATTATTACTACATCTATATTATGTGTGAATGTACAATGTGCTGTGACCTGAGTAACTGAAAGCTATTGATTACTACTAAAGGACAGGTCTTTTATGAGTAAAAGCTAATTGAGAGCATACCTTCAATTGTACGTTGAAATACAAAATAATGTATATGAACTGAATGACAAATGCTTCTTTATTAGTTCAACTTTACATTTTCTTTTAAGCTGGAGGCGTTGTGACTTCATGCCTTGGAGCACAGACAAGAGCACTTATAGAGGGTTGATGCAGGTTGCTTGAATGAATTGAGAAGAGGAAAAACAGACATACAGTTAATTATTCATTTTTTTAAGTAACTCAAACCTACTTCAAATCCTTAGAATCACTAACAAGCGCAGAGCAATTAGATGATTACCTATCAATTAGAAGAGTGAACTGTGTCATTTTATCTTTAAAAATATACTAGTTTCAGAGACAGTGCACTTTTATTTAAATCATTAAATAACTACGGCAGGTTATTTTATCTGTTCTCATATAAAGTGTTGTGGAAATGTTCTGCTCACGTCCTCATATCCTAGAAAACAAAATAAGATAACAAGTAACATCCCTTGGACATGGCAGATGAGTGCTGTCGTAATACTGCCACGGGCATTTCCTGGCTTTCATAAATGGGGATGAAGGTGTACATCCATTCATTATGATTAAAAATACACTCACCACAACTGTGCACGACTGCTGTGTGAGCTGGTGTGTGTACATCACAATGAGAGTGTGCTTGTGTGTAGAGCAGTGAATTGCTCTTTTTATGAGTGACTGTGACAGGTTTCTCATCAGGCCCTGAAGCCTTCTCACAGTCAGGGACCATGTAAAGCACAACCCTCCCCAAAAAAACATACACACACATACGCACACACACACACCCACTTGTGTCAGCGGACTGGGCAATGGCGGAGTTTTACGTAAAACTGCAGCGTGTTGGAGCAGTACTTTGTACCACACATCTGCATGTGTTTGTGCGTCTGCACCGGCTGCTGGAACTAAGCGGGGCTCTTAATCACGCCTGTAACAGGCAACATTACCAGCAGCGGCAGCAGGCTAATGATGAATGCTCGAGTCTCCATGCAAACCCTGACCTCCTTTTCTGCTGTGATGTACAAAAAGCTCTAGTTCTCTCACCAAAACACACATACTGATGCATTTATACACACACACACACAGGCATACTGGTATAAACTTGCACTAAACTACACTGCAGAGTGAGAAAACTAGTAAATAAAACTGCTTGCATAAACATATGCGCAAACACACACAAGACTTTCCATCTCCATGTGTGGCTTTTCTGCAGACCAACATGCAATTGCTCAGAAAATTGCCTTTTTTTTCTAAACTGCCCTCCTTTCACAATGTTTGGATCACCTATACGTTTGTGTGAAACTTGATCAGAAGCACTTGATCAAGATGGCATCCGAAAGATTGAGGAGCAAGCATGAAAAAAGCAAGTTAAAGATGTGCCGCCAAATGAGAGAGAAATGAAAAGGGAAATAGAAGTAATAGGGAAGGAAAAAAGATCCGAACATTAAAGGGACAGATGGTTTGAAAAAAGAGAAGACGTTAACAAGAAAGATTTTGCAACCGAGGGAGTGAGTTATAAACGACTGTAAAGTTTTGATGAAGGACAAACTAATGTCAGGGACTGGGGCGGTTCGGGCTTCCTGCTCCGCGGCCACCACATGTGATCCCGCCTGTCACTCACACTCCATCGCCATGACAATCATCATAATGCCGACGCCTGGAGGCGGGGACAAGCCTGTCCTTGTAACAAACAGTACCCCTTCGCAATCTGATGCCAACAACTGCTAAGAAGATTGCACACAAGCGCACAAAGACACACATCCAAACGCATGCAGACGTGACGTCCATCAGGCAGCTATGTCACGAGTAAAAGCTCTGGTCTACAAAAATAAAGCATGTTCCAGTTTAAATTTAAAATGAAAGCTCTATTTATCAGCAACGGTGATGTGATGTGATGTGTTACCGTCACCGTTTTCAGAGCACACTGCGTGCTTTGTCAAACACACTCATTGTGTCATATGTATCATTTTGGCAGTTTGTGTGTCTCTTTGTGTGTGTATGCACTTTTTTTACACACTCAGTCTATACATACCAAGAATTCATGTTCACATACAATACACATGTGTGATGTACAAGCAGGAGAGAGACAGCTTGTGTTTGTATTGGCCACAGGCAAGAGAGCAGGCACTTGTCAAATCCAGGAAGACATGGCAAACTGGATGGTGATGCCAGCATTGTGTGACAGTTCCTTCACATACGTACACACAGGCTGTGCCCCCCACCCCACCTCAAACAAAAAAAAACAACAAAAAAACCCCAGCAAGCTTGCCCAGGCCCACATTGTAGAGCTGTGAAAGCAGGGATGTCGAGAGAAAAACAAAACGGAAGAAACCTCCATTTAACTGGAGGCTGACCCGTTGTGTCTCTGTGTTTGCTCTGAGTGGGGTTCAAAGTGTCACCTTAATTTGTAGCTGTGCTGTTTCTGAAAGAGGCTAACCCCACTGTCACTTAAGCTTAAGCATACCAGCAGACAGGATCCATACAGGCGTACACACAGTGATTGCTTTGGTTACATTATTGGTTGAGTTGTTTCGATGAAGATCAGTTTTTTTTAACCTGACTTGAAAGTAGTCAAACTCAGGATCTTTCACGTGATGTAACTTTATCAATTTCAGTTACAGCAAGAAAAGAAGTATCATAATGCAAAACAACAACACATGCTGACATTCAGCAGGTGAACAATCAATACGGACGTCCTGATTCACACACAAACACGCAAACCACTACTTATTCTTGGTACTATGAAAGCATTTGCTTAAAATCATATAAGTTAGGATGCCTCACTGTACCTGAGCATGAGAATGAGCAGTCAACTGAGGTGGAGTTGCTGGTTAGACACCCCCAGGGGTGACCTGGCCAGGGCCCCAGACCACTTTAACCACTCGTCTCCATTAACAGGCTCCCAGATATCATTATGTTCCCTGGAGACCAGGCATGCTCTAACCAACCATTTACCCTCTCTCTCTCTTTCTCCCTCTCCTCTATTTCTGTCTCTCATGTCTTCCACTTTCTGCCATGATGTTACTCTATGAAAAAAGACAGCTGGGGGAAAAAAATATGAGATTGATTTATTTGCTTCAGTGTTCTTTGCGATGAAGTCCTCTCCCTCTCATTCTCCTGCTTTCTCTCTCTTTCTCTGCAAACTGAAACCAATTAGCGGGGAGAGCACTTGTAGTGGGGAATGTAGGGCAAGCGAGGAGTAATAAAAAAGTATTGACTTTTCTGTGACTGTATGCGACGTGAAAGGGGTGCCGCGGCCTTGTCCGACATGAAAGGAGCTCCATTAATTTCACTTATTTCACCCAGGCCCCTGTCAGGAGGCCCTAATGTGTCCCAGCCACACTCCTCACATGCAGTTGCTCAGATAACGCCACGCACCACCTGCCTGGTTTCCAAATGAGTTTACATTATATATCAGACTGACGGAGTAAGGAACGTGCAAGAAAGAAAAAGAATCATATCTTACTCTCTTGTTAAGAGTTTTAGTTTCATGCGCTAATCCTGATCCTGATTTTCCTTCACCGACTTGGTCTCCACTTTCAAAGCTATAAGCTTTCAAAGCTATAATTCCAGTAAACAACCAACATCTGTAACATCTACAATGAGATTAAAATAAAATAAAAAAAATATCAAATGTTGGCCTTAAACTTGAATGAAATGCATGATAGATGATTTCCTGCTTTGTCATCTCACTTGTCATTTTTCACAAACAAATGAAGACACACCACAGCAGTCGTGCCATTCAGACATTTGCTAAACTTTTCAGCGAATTTACAGTTAGAATTTCAAATGAAGCATTGACATGTCATCAATATCTGACAAAAAAGAATCAGATATCTTAACATCGGCTTAATTGGGTGTAACAGTTAGCGATTAACATGTGGGGAATGGTCTAAAGCCAACAGGTAAATTTACTTCATGTGTAATTCTAGTGCTACTGACTGTGTGTGTCTTTTTTAGCCTTGCCATGCATGGACGTATGTGTCTGTTAGAAACAGAAACACCCATGAGTGTTTGGGTGCATGTATGTGTGAGAGAAAGAGCAAAGAGTGAGAGGCTATCTGCAGACAGAAACTAATCAGTGTGTGTGAGATAAGAAAGCAGCCTTTATGGTGTATGGTAATCAGCCCCCTGGCCTGCCACCGCTATGCATAATCACCACGACTTATTCACATGATTGATGAAATATGCGTCTGTGAAATCTGAGCCGCGTTTGTTATCATCCTGGTTTTCCATTCTCCTCTCTCTCTTTCCTTCTACATCTTTTTTGTCTTATTCAACCTCTCTGTGCCCCCCCAAATCTCCCCTGCTCTGCAATGGCCTAAGATGTTTTTAACCATGTGCAAACAAGAAATTACACACACAGTATGGGGTCGCTCTTGTACTCACACACAAACCATGACTCCTGCTATACTTATATCTTAAGGAAGTAATATGATGCATGGGAGATATTTAAGAGAAGAAAAGCATCGGAGGAGGAATTTAAAGTGATATTTAAAAAGAAAGCAGTTGGAGAATAAGACAACATTAATTGTTCTGTCCAAGACAGAGATGTTTTGTTTTGGATTTAAGCAAGATGAAAAACGAAAGAGATAAATTGTGAGATGGAATTAGAAGTTTAAGATTGCGTCAGTTGGGCAGAAGACTTCGATTTCCTAACTCATGCAACTTTAAAAATAAAATAAAATAAAATCATCAACTCCTGACTCAAGAAGGTAGCAAAAAAAAGACTATTAAATGTATCACACAAAAGATTTATTATGCGAACATGCAGTTCTAATGTTGATCAATGTGCCTCACTTCAAAAGCATAAAATATAAACAGTACTATCTTACAACTATTTGAGATGTGATTTTTTTCCACAGTTTATCGTTTTTTTCATATAGAAGCATAAAACTCTGTTCAAACTGATACTCAAGTCAATGCTTTCAGAGCTGGTAGGAAAAGGCTTTTCTTTTGGATGTGTTTTAAAAATTGTAAAAAAAAAAGAAAAAAGAAAAAACAGCTCACATCTTGGACAAAGTTAGAAAGCAGGCCATGGGTCAGTGCGTTTTTCATATGGCTAATTCTGACACCAACGGGTAACCCTTGATGAAAAAGCCATTATGATGCAAATACATTGATTTGTAGTTATACCATCAAAGATACAGAAACTATTTGCCTATATGTAAATGTAACTGGCACCTTAAGGCTTGAAATAGGGGACTACTACGTGAGAGAGACAAAGCCTGGGAAGATGTTTCAACTAGGACTTTGATTTGGTCTAAGACCAGGCACTGGGGGAGGGTGGGGGCTGAGACTGAAGGTAAGATTAAGACTGGGGCTGGGGCTGGTGAATTAAGGCCCACAGCCCCGGGGTGCTATTACACATCTATAATGAGAAATGGAGAAGAGGGAGGCTTGTCTTTGCACCTCAGCGCACACCTCAGATTAAATATGCACAATTCCCATGCAAAACTGCCTGCGAACAGTCGGGACCAACACTGCTGTCTAATCCCCTGTGCTGGAGTTGTTTCAGCCAGGGTTAACAGGCTCATCAGTCAACACAGGCTGCTATGCACAGGACATCAAGGCCATTTGCAGGTTTAAGTGTTTGTGATTGCTTCCATTTCCAGGTCCCACTGTCCCCCTCCCTACTTTCCCATCACGCACACTTTCAGGCTAGCTCACGGACATATGAGCCTGTAATAAGACACATGTTGCCATGCACATACATGAACCATCCAACAGTGGAGATGAGGCTTTCACCTACACATAAAGTCACCTACCAAGTTTGAAACCACTTTTACGAAATACAAACTCACACTGGACAAACAAGATTTCAAGTGCATAGTGACACCTATTTTCACTGACAGTGAGACAAAAACAAACTGATAGATAAAAAGTGTATCTTATGTTTGTACTTTTAAAAATGTATTTATGCAAGTTTTGACTGAAAAAGACTCTTGTAAGTGAAAAAAAACGCTATCAGCTGTATTCTCGGTGTCCATCTGCACTTTTGCTTTATTACTAGGCATTTGCATTTCACAGCCAGGTTTGACTTCTATCACCAACAGACAACTGTATTGGAGGGCTGTCATGTTGCTTGAAAATGTGCTTGCTTTTGTGTGTTTGTGTATTATGCACTTACTTTACGTCAACTCATGTAATAGGTGTGGGAAAAAAGGTTGCTGGTAGATAGTGCACAAGCGGAAGACGGAAAAAGATAGAACACTTGTGCACATAAACAAAGCAGCAAAGACAGAGTGATGGCAGGAGAAAGAGAGAAAGTGATTATACCACACTACATGCAGTATGGTTCAGTGGAGCATATCTGGACAGGGACAGGGAGTCCATTAAAGTACAGACATCCCTATCCAGCTTGTCTGCCTGCTTTTACTTACATACCTGTACTGTACGTGGAGAGGAAACCATCTGCATAGACTGAGAAGCAGTCTTCCTTTCTTATTCCACTGCAGAATAACTGCAATGCATTTGACACAATCTTTTATTTCCACACTGAAACTGCTGCTGCATTTTATTTCGCAAGAGGCAAGAGGCGCTTTAATGCAAAAAAAACTTTTTCAAAAGACAGATTAAACAATAACTTTAAATCATACATTACATGGTGCAAGTATATGCATGTACGGACTGTAAACTTGATGAACAAAGTACGACTTGTATTTGTATTCTGTTGGACTCTGAATGGACAGGGGGGGACTAGAGAATGAAAAGCGGTACAGATTGGTACAATTAGGATTCGAAATGGCAGTCATGGCAATGTGGTATATGCTCCCACCACTCGACAACCAAGCATCCCAAAAATATAGCATTTTTCATAGGCACAATGATCTTTCCATTCGTCACTGTCAAGTCATTTGTAGAAGTTTTGTAGAATGAATAAAGTGGTAACTCTAAGCCTATATCAAACTCGAGACAGAAGCAGAAACATTTTCAGCAATAACTTGCTGAATAGTTCAATTTATTGGCTTACATAAAGAAACAAAAATCATGAAACTGAGTATAAAAAGGTGGTGAAAAGGGTAAATTGACCCTCAATATCTGGCTAAGTCATGCTCAGGTTTGAACATAACTAACGTGATGTTATTTACTCTGTGAAGTCACAAAAAAAAGACCACTAATTATTTGAGACTACCCATTTAACATCATCCTGTGCACTTGGCCCTTATTGGTTCTCTGTACACAGGCCTCAGAGTGCAAAATGCCACTGTAATGGAAGCAAAGTGTTGGGTTAACAGATGAATCTGGCGTCCTGAGTGGGATGGACTGTGACAGGGGGAATGTTTTATGGCTGTGCAAATGAAGGGTGTGCAGAGTTTTACACATGCTGTAAAATGGTTATGGAGAATTAGCGTTCTGTCTTTTTCACTGTAGGAACGGATATTAATGCGACAGAGACGAATAGACACATTGACTCAACACATAAGGAATACATATATATTAACTGTCACATAAAATCTGGACATATGAGTCTGTGCATTTGCTGCCCATTCTTCTCCAGATTCAATTGTCTAATTGTGGCCTATTTCAGTAGATGTATTAATTTCTAATGAATATTCTTTCCATTAAAAAGATCCTTTATACATTGGTTGCATCATAGCAACACATGGTGGTTTCCAGACACACTTCAGATAATATATGGACTGTGCTTTCAAATCTTTGTGTGTTTGTGTTCAAGTAAGAAATTATACTTAAGCAAATGTGTGTGGTGTGTTAGTGTGAGATGGATCTGATCAGATGCTGTCTTTGAAGAATTGTGATGGATGTCAGTCTAATGTGAGGGGAAAGAAAGGCTTCGAGCGCACAAAGACACAGACGTGACCACTCACTGTTGTGTACTTGATTAGCAAGTAGCCTCCTAATTAGCTTTCCTCTATGGTTACAGGCAGAACCGCTGGTGACATTGCTAATAACACAACCACAAAATTAGCATAAACAAAGGGGGCTTTCCCATATCTGCATATGCAATTAGTCATTAGCTAGAAATGTACAGTATTCTATCTCACGATGGAATTCTACTGCTAGTATACAACAGTTTATTAAATACTGCTGGCCTTCACTTTACCATTATCTGTCTATATTTGTTTCAGTTTCAAAAACATAAGTAAATGATTATCTCTTAATATGTGTTTAACAACATTGAATTCACCAGTTGTTAAGATTTTTCTTCAGTTTAGTTTCTGTCAACAAGAGCTTCACAGACTTTAAACCGTTACCATATTCAAGTCAAGTTTCCCTCTCCTGTGCTAGCCTTTTTTTATGAGTTGTAAGGTTTTTCTCAGCTTAGCTGAAGGGGTATGACCAGTATTTCTGTGTTGAATGAGAAGGTCAATGGATATAAAGTCTGTAATTCTCAAGAAGTGCCCAGATTTCTGCTGGTGTTGCAGAAGTTCATAAAAAAAAGTAAGATTAGAGATGTGAAATGAGTGAAGGACAAAGGAACTGAAGAAATGTCTGAGGTAAATAAAGTTACTCTTCAGTGGTGAACGTCAGCAGTGAGGGTAAGGGCACATACAGCATGGGCCAAAAACCTTTTCAGAGTAACCCTTAACCTAAGACAGTACACTATGGTCCAGCAGAGGTTGGAATGGCTACATGTGTGATTCTGTGAGGACTTGATAGGCTAAGCTACATTTGTTCTGACAGACTGTCTTACTGTGACCCAGATGGCTAAGGTAAATAAACGTCCAGGAGTCACGGGTTATTTCTAGGGCTTGCTTTGGACTGGGGGTGCAGTGTACACACTTGCCAAGAGTTGTGATGGTCAAAGAGCCAAAGAGCAGTAGTCTAGAAATAGAAAAAAAGGGTTATGTTAATGATGAGGCTTTGGGCTGTGTAGAGAGTCTGAAGCGTGGCTCAGAGTGATGATTACAAGCAGGGCTTTATTATGTGGCAGAGACTGGGTGAAAGGGCTATGGCTGGGGTTGGAAAATAATTAGTAGCATGGCTGGATAGCAAAGCTAGATAATGTAGCTGGGGGGACACTGGCGGGGCACAGTATAAAGATGACGAGTACCAGGGTTGAGCTGTCCACTCCACTGGCCTTGTGAGCTGTGACAAGAAGCTCTGCTGGCTGCTTCTGTAGCTGCCGGTGATGCCAATGATAGGACTGGCGCACTAATTACCACAGAGTGAGAGAAGAGAACGTAAACAGAGGTAGAGAGATACAGAAAGATGGAGCTTCAAACAGTGACACAAGAAGGGGGAAAGATCCGAGGTGTCATCATTGTGACAGGCCTGGAATGTGAACAGACACCACTGTCTTTATCAATGTTATTAATGCATTTTGTCATCCAACTTTGTAGATGTATGGAACATTTCACAAGAATGTGAGAGGCTGAGTAGATCTATTTATTTATCATAAATCTGTTATTGCATGTTTGCATTACGTTTTTCTCTTTTAACGGCAAATAGTGGTGCTGTCATGAAACTGTGAACATATATAGATGATTCGTCTGACTGACACCTTTGTACAGTTATAACTAGAATGACAGCTAATTTTGTCTTTGAAAATATGACGAGCTACGTCTACCTCAAAAGCAGGTTTGACGTTGCTTCTCATCACGTGGGGCTCACGACATAAACTAAATCCACATGACAATACTCGTTCGAGTGAGCACTGCTTCTAACATGACAAATATTAAATCTGCACATTAAATGAGGTCTGACATTCAGAAGTTCAACACAGCACTCAAGCAAAATCATGTGATTTCAGTGCACACACAGTCACAGTATGTCGTTAGTCTTTTAAGTGCTGTAAAGTGTCATAGTCAAAGTCACAACAACCAAAGAGCTACTGCCACAATCAGAGTGACAGGCATGTCATTCTGTGGCCGCGGTTCTAATCACAACTGCAGCCTGTCTCGATCAGCCGCAACAGCAGTCAGTTCTCAGCCTAATGACACCGAGATGGGAGTTTTGTTAACTGACTATTGCCAGTAATACAGATTTGCCATTGAACACTCAAAGCTGAACCCACACTTGTGCTATGGCCACAACTTGCAGAAGTCACAATTTATATCAGGGTCCTCCAAAGTCAGGCCTGGAGGGCCACTGTCCTGCAGCTTTTAGATTTTTCCCAGCTATGACTTATCTGATTCTGATAAAATGTATCTATTCACAAGCCCTGCACAAGCCCGCTTATGTTGCATCATTATGAATCAGGTACATTGAAGAAAGGAAATGTCTAAAACCTGCTGGACAGTGGCCCTCATGGACCAACTTTGGAGACTGTTGATTTACATAGTACTTACTATCATAATTTTTGAGAGTCAGAAAAGCAAAATAATGCTGCAGAGCTTTCTCTCATCCCTTCAGGGTCTCCTTGTCGTCTTTCAGTGCTATACACTGCATGTACAGGTGAAACTTTGTCATGATTTCGTATTACATTGGTGAGTTGTGAACCTGGTACAAGTGAAATCTTTTACTTGGGGTGTCTTTACAGTGACGACTTTCTCAATAGTACCGCAATCTACAAACACTACATGACACGGAGTGTGTAAAATACACCGAACCAAACAGACCTTACTCCCCCAATCTCTGTTGTCAGCTGGAGGAGTCCCCATTCACCCGCCCACTCACTCCTCTACTTATTTATCTCCACTTCCTCAGGCCGTTTTAGTTCATTCCCCTGTCGCTGCTCTGTTCTTCTTTCCTTGCTCGTCTCTCTCTCTCCCTCTGTCGCTCTTGTTTCACTCCTTGTTTCCGGGCAATTGGGTCTGTGTGCTGATGGTGGGGAGTAAGAGGTTGGGGTGGAGCTGCTGGGAACTTTGTACGTGTATGTGCACACCCGTATGTGTGAGTGCGTGTGCTGGGAAGTGAGCTAATAAAGGACGGTGATCCATGAAAGGCCTTGAGCAAAGACACAGTCAATTACCTAATGCCTGGACCCGACTGCAGGGCCCACGCACACACACTATCACTACCATACACACACACTCACACACCAATGCATACACCTCATTTACGTATACATGTAGAGCGGGCAGTGGAGGGCATAGCTGGGAAATCTCTGAAGCTGTGTGGGTGGGTGTACATATGCGTGTGATGGAGAGCACCGATTTATTAAAATGCTGTCACTTTTGACAAATTTGTGCAACACAAGTTGAAAGGTTTAGGCTGCACTGCTTCTGTATTTCATGTTTTCTTTGGGGAGATAATTCTATCTTTCAGAACAAACCCAGACAACTTTATAAACCAAGAACTGCCACTAATTCTGCAAGTGCTGAGAGCAACATTTGAGATGGATTCACAATAAAGCTTCACATTTGGGATAAACACCTAATTAATGGGAACAAGTTAAATGACTACAAGACTCCAGCAAGATTAATAAAGTCTGTTTCCACTAAAGGCCTCCTTCCTTTGGGGGAGTCTTAACATGCAACAATCAGATGCATGTAAGTTTACTCATTTTCATTTTTCCTGTAACGTACAAGATTTATTCTGTTTGGAGGTTACAGCTATAGGTACATAAAAGTATTCACCGTTTCTTCATAACAGGGTGTGTTATTTCAGGTAGAAGCTGGAGATATATTAAACAAGATAATTTAAATGTTAAATGTCCCTGAACAACTTTTAACTGCGTATTTATTTTTCATGCCAATACTAAATCTATCTTTTTGCATGAAAGTCTACAGAATGGACACAGTAAGAAGGACCCTGATGACCTAATGAGGATAGTTCAGGTGCACGAAAAACATATATCTGTGTGCTTGTAGTTTCATCATACCTCTTCAAAAGGTTATTGTTTGAAGGAGCTGCTACAGGGTTTTGTGAGCTGCGGCAGGTTTTCAGATCCTCTGGTAACCAAAAGAAAGAAAAAGAGCCATTAGAGTGGATGTATTCATTTTCTATAATACATTTTAACAAGGAAAAGTACTACTATATAAAAAAGTAATATAGACAATATAGACAAAAGCAGTCTTTTGATTGCACAGACAAAAAACTGTATGTCTGAGGAAAAAAAAAAAAAAGTGGGTGGTCTTTCATAGCATATTCCGAGACATTATTGTAAGAGACAGATCAAACAGAGGGTTAATAACAGTACTTCACACTTACACACATACAGTTGAGTAGATTAGCCTGTGAGTGCTAATGAGTTTATTGTGAAGTGTTTCAGCAAAGACACCCACACTCACGCATACATAGTTCTTAATTAAAACTAATGAAAGCTTTTAACTTCAGTAGGAAGAGATAGCAGCACAGTTGACCATAAATCCAGTTTGAAGAAGCCTTAAAGTCATCTGCTGGCTTACACCTATGAATTTACCCATGGCTATATTGGCTGCAAAAAAGCTTGAAACATGATTCTGGAAAACTTCTAAAGGCTTACTTTTTATTCAAATCTAACAGTGCATCAGAACCCTTTTCAGCTTAGGTCTTTGCATCGTGTTAATGCTGGATGTGTATGTATATCACTCTTACAGTACAACACTGGGGAGCCTCACAGACTCATGTTGCCACAGCTGACTCTGGGCTTCTTCCAGGTGTGTGTAAGAGGTCTGTAAGCATAGCATCAAGTCAGGACATTATAGGCTCTGCTCCCAAACTTCTCCTGGCTCACTAAACAGGCCCTGGAAAAATAAACATCATCACCATTGATTAAAGTGCAATCTGTAACGTTTTGCAAAAATGCGAGGAACTAGTTCACACAAGCAAATCAGTTTCATTCATTTTTACTCTTTAATTCTGTTAGTTCCACCCCAAGTCCAGTGTTATGTAAACTCCAACAATTCATCGTAAATATATTGAGTTCAACAATTTAGTTTCCTCTCTAGGTGAATGCAAATGTACTCTCAGAAATGTAAAAGTGTGTTTTTTTTATTAAATTTGCTGAATTATGAAAACATGTTTTCTTTTTGGAGGAAATGTAGTTTTGTGTTATCACATAGTGTAATCTCCATGCATACCCAGGTACAATCATACTCCTCAGTTATACATGCTAATAAAACACTAGATATTTTTGTGAGGAGAATAACAAACTAATCTGACACGAGGCTTCATAGTACAAGTTGTGGAAGAGTGTAAGCATTAATCAACGAGAAACGTGTAAAACTTTACAAACTGCAGATTAACTTAAACTGTTTTGCTTTGTTTAGGATGACCTTCAGTTGTTAGTTGATGTTTTGTTTTGTTTTTTAAAGGAGGGAGCATGAGGGGGAGCGATAGAGGAAGAGACAGGGACCCTGTCCTTGCTCCTATCGCCATGGGATCAGCGGCCTGGCCTGACCACTTCCACAGCCAGAACCTCAACCTTATCCATCACTGCTAGATAGTTATCACACCAGGGATGAAGGGGGTGGCAGTGAGGGCAAAGGAAAGAGGGGGATCCTGCACTAATAACAGCAAAATACAAACACAAACTAATTGCATGAAGGGAGAGAAATGTAAAGCTATTTAAGAGTCGACAGCTTCCTATCAGCACCAGAGACTTTTTTGACAGTACTTGTGATCTTGATCAAGTTACAGCCAGTTAGTGGGTAAAACTATGAGTATATTAACTGTAGTAAAGAAAGTGAGACAAAACAGTGCTTCTTTGCTGCTCAATGACGTTTCACATTGCTAAAAATGAATAACTGTGCTGTGTCAGATTAACTACAGCATGCCAATAACAAAAATAGAGATAAGTCAAAGTCATTCACATACACACGTAAAAAAATGTAAGAACAGAACATAAAATCACAGAAACTTAGCTGAACACTACTGATATTGTTTATACTCAGCTCAGAGTTGTTCAACAGTCTAGGCAAAGAATCACAAGGCATAAATTACAGTAAGTCATAAGTCCTTTACCAGCTACTGTCAGACTTTTGATTCTCAGATGCAGATGCATTGCAAGATAATATTCATATTAAATTATTATGATGTAAAAAAGTGCATAGACAAACTTCAGATTTTTGTTTTAATCCATTTTCTGTAATATGTATCCTCATATTGACCAGCAGGGAAGTGAATTAGAAGCCAACAAAAGAATAAGGAAAGAGTAGGAAGATGTAACCATGCACACACTCATCAGCATGCACACTCATTTGTTGTAAATGCACCGGAGGATTTGTTGCTGTATTCACATATGTGTTCACTCATTGATTTATTACAAGATGGCAGGTGAGGTAATCTCCACAAGATCTCATGCAGCCCCTCCGGAGCATGTCTAGAAATATTTGGGGCTGAAGATCATGAGAGGAAAGGACTTCAGACTTGTATTTAAATAGTTACCACCTATAGATCTTAGCATATGTGGAAAATTGCATTTTAAGAATGAAGATACAGTTTATTTTTTAAATAGCTAGAACAATTATCAGTTTAAAGAAATATCTTGAGTCTCTGATGCCTTAAAGATCCAGAACATTGTGTGTTTGGCACAATGCAGGTCATACTAGAGCATGATACTAATGGAAGTCTTTTACAGTATGCATTTTGATATTAACCCGTACTGTGTCGCACTGTTTACAATCATGGAAAAGTTTTTGGGTTTTTTTTTAACCTAAGAGGCTTTATAGTTATCTGATTTTGTTAAAGAAATACATATTATAACCTTTTTTACAAATTTCCATTTTTTTATTGTTGCCATTGTTCATGCTTCGATCATCATTACCTGCTGCTTTTTAGTGGAAATGGGAGGTAAAATGGGCCTGAAGCTGCTGGCTCTAGTGGACTTAATCCATGGGGATTCAGCACTCCCAGAGAAACCAGGGGCTGTGGGGCCAGGGATGTCCAGGGGATAACCCCTCCCCCTGGGATTCAGCTTGGTGGGGGCTCGGTACTTGACCTGCCTCAACAGTAGCTCCATCTCATCTGGGGCTGGCCTGAACGGAGAGTTGAAGACCCCAGGGCTCTGGAGAATGAAAGATTTACATTACATAAAGGACAACATGGAGGAAGGACAGCCTCAAGAATCATTTTTAAAGACCATGTGTGATGGTTATAAACAAAAGTAGAAAAAAATCCTTGCAGCAAAGGCAAGAACTTCCTGCTCTTTTTTTTCTAAAGAACAAAATTTTTCTTATTTCTTAATCAAATTACAGTACATTTTAGCATTTGCATTATTTTTGTGCAGTAGATATGCACGATACATTTAACAATTTTGGTTTACTTTTTTTATTTTATTTCCATGTTGAAAATGATTGATACCATTATTCTGCCTTTACTTTACATAATTGCAATCTTAACGATTTCTGTTAAAGACTATTATTTTGAGGTTCAATGTTTCCTAAAGTTAGGTGTTACCGGAATATTCTTTCTCCATAATCTTAATTTGGTCGTGTTTTTGATGATGGTAGCCCACCTGCAAGGCCATCCTAACTACTTTAAGCCACTATGGTAAAAAAAAAGATACTCTATCCACAGGGATGACATGTGTTACTAGGTAACCAACCATAAAAAGTAGCAAACCAATATCAGTTGTGTGGAGATTCTCTCTATTTCACAATCTGTAATACACACTCTGACTTTTCTTCCCCCTGTATAACCTTTATTTCTCACAAAAGGAAACCCAGTATATTAAGCAGCTGCAGCAGGAGATGGAACACCAGTTGAGTAAAGTTAAAGAGACAGTAACAGACTTTAGTTACTCAAACTGTAATGGGTTTTGTTAAGAGCGAATAATAAGACACTCACTTAATTTTGTTTAGACTTAGATTTACCTGTCAATGAGTATCGCATAACCCTATTGACATCCCAGTGACATTCAGTATCCTCACTAAACGTGGAAAGATGGATGGATGGCTGAATTAATGAGTGTATAAGAGTAAACCATGGTAACTTTATTAAGCATCAGGTGCCAATCCACTGCAAATCCAGAATCATTCATGTTCAAAGTTGTCAGTAATCTGTTAAAACGCGTAAAATGCACACTGATGTAAACAAGCCTAAAGTGAGGCTGAATTTTTTTTTTACAGACAGCATCCTTAATAATTATTCAAATCACAGTGATCCATTCTGTTAATTAAAGCTTTGAGTTTGAGGACTGTGTATCTACTCTATATGCTAATAACACTGCTCAATGCCTAAGCCACTCTAAAAGAGTGGAACAGCTGTGGGAAGAGGAGAGTTGACACATAAATGGAATATTGTTCTGTATATAGCAACTAAAATGACACTTTTTAAGAAATAATAGACCATGAACAAACTAGTTAATTGCTGAATGTTTCATTAAATAATGTAATAAGAATGTTTACTTACAAAGTTGATCATTGTCAAATGAAAAATAAGTAATCAATTACATTTAAGACTTTAAAACCCCTGTTCTTCTTTTCCCCCTCACTCTCCAATATGGATCATCAGTTTTTCTCTGCTCATTCTACTGCACCTGTGCATAAACATGTTTCCCACTTTGAACACAGAAAAGTCTGCATACAGTTCAGCATCATTGGTGTTTTTAAGCATGGCTCCTCAGCAAACACCCTACACAATCAAATAACCAGGTGTTCTTAAATGTAGGACATGTATGCTGATACATTATCCACAGCTCATTAGCCAGTCCACAAAACAGTTTCACGGAAATTGTGGTTAAAAAAACGAAACAATATAAGATTTGCAAAAACAACAATGACATTTGAATGGTTAAAAAACTTACAAAGGTAAAAAAACAAACTCACTCAGATTACCTCATTTTGCACTAAGTATATGTTAGATGAGTGCTAATGTTAAATACCCTCATGGTTCTCAAAACACTGTGCTCACAATAAGAAGTAAAATGAACTGACACTTGAAAACAGAATATGCCCTTCAGGCAATAATTATTTTACTGTTTCCTTTGTGAAGTGAAGAATTTTCATATCACTGCAAAATGTAAATTTCACAAGCACACACCTAGAGATATACACAAGCCCAAAAGAGCTAGCTATGAGAAGAACAATGATTTTGACCCCCAGAACACAGCATCTCTGTCTCTGTCAGAGGGACTTGGGGCCTTTTGGTAAGCTTTGTGTGAGTGAGTGTGTATGTGTGGGCTGGGGTCCGAGAAGTGAGGAAGGATGAACTGTGTGGGAGAGCCATCTATTCACTGCTGACAAGGTCAGAGCTTCGAAGGGAAAAAGTCCCCTGCCATATGCAGAGAAAGGGAGAGGGAGATATACAGAGAGAGATAGACAGAGGACAGAAGGAATACATAAACTTTCCCTCTTGCGTCCTTTTTTTCCCATAATAAAATACCAATCTCATAAAGCAGGTAAAAAAAATTGCAAAAACAATGTCCATGTGTGTATGCAACCTGTTAAAAGAATCCTGACACTCTTCCAGCTTCTATCATCTCAATAATGAAATATGAAAAAGTTATGATGTGATGAAACTTCTCATGATATGGGATTTCAGGTAGTAATCCATATGATGACAATGCTAGCTGTATAGCCATGAAGGTGAGGGAGATGGAAAGAAATAGACAGTTAAAGTTAGAGGAGTGGTGGTGCTGAATCAACAGTGACCAGCATACTTTGTCTTCATTATGATCCCTGTGGGGAGTCACAGAAAGGCGTAGATGCCCCACACACTGAACACACCTGTGCCAGTGCAAAGCACTAAAACACTCTACTCAGCACATCAGAAGAGCCATGAGGACCCATTCTTACTCATGTGTATACACACAGAACTTGACTGCACACAGGCCACTTGTGTTGACAGAAGGAAAGAGGGAAGATTATTTTCTCCACATATCAGTCTCTTGGGGAACTGTGTAGTGCTTCCCTCTGTTCGAGTTCCAGCAGATTTCACTATGGTCATTCATATGTGTGAAAATGTGTATTGGCTTTGATATTTAGGCATTTCAGACTAACACATTTGAATGTCACAGTAATGTCTTTGTCACTATCAATGGTTGGGCTCGAGGTGATTTTTAACTGGTTGAAGTCATTTTGTGTGTGTGTAATTCAAGACATTTCCTGAAGTGAACATTGAATTTGATTCAGAAGCTGATGTTGAGAAAAAAGTAGATAGCTGATCAAACACTCTACTGCTCAGCTACAAAGGTGGACTATATTTGATAGTTTTTCAATTTCTGTGGATCTACATGAGATTTATTGATTGATTAAAAAGTTATCAAAATGCAACTTGATGCTTGTTCAACAGCTGAAAAAAAAAATATATTATCTAAGCAGTCCTGCTCAGAAATCTGAGAAAATATCATAAAGTCGGTGCTAAGAAGTGTAGAACATACAGTTCTAAATACAGTTCTTTAATAACCACTATTTTCAGGTTGCTCTTTTCAATATGATATAAACATTTCTTAATCCATCCATCCATTATCGTAACCGCTTATTCCATGATAGGGTCGCGGGGGGAACTGGAGCCTATCCCAGTGGTCAATGGGCGAGAGGCGGGGTACACCCTGGATGGTCCGCCAGTCCATCGCAGAGCCATACACAAGACATACAAGGACAAACAACCACACACACTCACACTCACTCCTAAGGGCAATTTGGAATGTCCAATCAATCTAACATGCAGGTTTTCTTTACTGTGAGGGGAAGCCGGAGAACCCGGAGAGAACCCACGTGGACACAGGAAGGATATGCAAACCCCACACAGAAAGGTCCTGGTTCCCCCCGGGACTCAAACCCAGAACCCTCTTGCTGTGAGGCGATAGTGCCAACCACCACACCACCGTGCCACCCACTCTTAATGGTCTTGCATTCAAAAATTGGTCTAATCAAATTATTGTCATGTTCATATCGTTATCAATGTTTATGTCCCTGTGGACCAACCTGCTTTGTACTGAGGAGGTGGTGTAACCGATGAGCTTGGGATATTTTTTCCGTCTTCTCTTTTACCAACTGCAGATATTCTCTCTCCTTTTTCTGAAATACTTCAATCTCATCCAGCTCTCTCCTACAGGAAACAAATAACATGGAGAAATATTTTTGCTGGTGCAAGTTTTGTACTTTCATCTAATTATTTAATGATGAGTATTAGTCAAGGATGACAGCACAGTCCCACAAGAAAAGCAATTGTTGTGAAAAGTGGTGAAATGAATACTAAAGTAAATAAGGAAACATCTATTATATTCATGATTTTAGACATCATCTAAATTGCATCTCCACTCCATTAAAATAGGTAAAAATAATATCCATTCAGCATAGGTCACACACATTGCACAATTTATACCCAAAGGAAGCACAATTGTACATATGTTAATATGTATTTGAAACAAAGACTGACAATTCCCTGAAGTGCCCTTCAAATGAGTCAAAAACTTGCCTAATCACATGGGGACAGACATGGAAAGACAAAGCAGCTATGGAATAAAAACAAGGGAATGAGACTGTGTAGGGGCGGGGGGGGGGGCTGCGGAGGAAGCGTGAGAGGGTATAAGTGGGAGGATGATGGATATATTTCATCACTGCAGCCAGGACAGGTCTGTCTCTGACATCTGTTTAGCGAAGCTGGCTAAATGGGATGCATTAAAACCCCATACACAGCTATTTCATTCCACAGTCGCAAACCCTTATTGTTACAAGGGGTAATAACTTAAAGGGAGAATTGGAAACAATTACTAAATCACGCATGCCATAATAATTTGAAAAGACGCTCACAAAGCTAAGAGCAAAACCAATCTGTTTCCACAAGCGCAATACCAATAAGAGTTGGGCTTCAGCTCATCAGCAGTGCCGCATCTGTTTTCTTTCCCAACCTCTTTTTTCTTTCTCTCAAATTATTTCCTACTCTTTCTTTGCCTACCCCACGTCTACTTTCAATTACACATATCCATACAGAAATCAGGATATACAAAATGTGCGTAATGTGAGGTTAACACATCCTGCCTCAACTGACATTTAAAAGGAATCACAACCCATTTCCTTTGCCTTTAGATTCTTATTTTTTCCAGAGCACAAGATTAAATTACAAAATAAATGAAAAATGCTGAACTTTGTGTGTCCGTGTATGCAGTAAGAAGTAAAGCTAGTCTAAATGTGAATGTTTGTGTTATATTAAGTGCAACAATTTAATAAAGTGTGGAAGCATGTGTTAGAGAGCAAATATTGAGGTTGCCTGGCCTCCATTTGTCTAAGTAACAGGAATATTACTTATTAATGTAATATATAAGGTTGTGGTAATTTAGGAGACATTCCAGTTAACAAACCCGTTTACACATGTGTTCACCTATGCATTTATAATATATTATGGACAGACAATGTTTTCAGGGTCACAACCTGTTTTCAAATGTCTGTCGGTGTCTGGGCTGTGAGCATTTAAGTGTATGTGTGCATCAGTCAAAAATGTGTTGTGTATAAATTTTCATACAAAAATTTCCTACAATTTTTCTTGACTGCGTGTGTGTCTGTGTGTGCACCTAAGTGCGTTTGTGTAGGTCGGGCTGAATGGGTGACCTTTGCATCCCTGCCCCCAGTCCCGGTGTTATTAATTGCTGTGTAGTGGACAAAAGCCAAACAGATTTGTAACGGCTGAAGGCACCTCGATCTGTGTCGACCCAACCAGCCGCCACAACATACAACCCTCATTAGCCCTGTTCGGCAAGCCGCACATGCCCTCAGTATACGTGTGTGTATCCATGCGTTTGTGTGCACGTGAGTGTGTTTGAACGAAAGTTGAAAAAAAAAGAACAGAATACAGAATGGCTTTAACCCTGTCAGTCAGATCTCTCACATTTGTAGCCATTAGGTGCTTTAAGTGGAATACCATTACGTGATTATACGAGAAGAAAATAGCTAATAGCTAAGTGTACATGCAGGGGGTGATTTTAGAGGTTAAATTTGAATTATGATTTTTATTTGAAATCACATAGCAACTAATACAACCAGTCATGAAACCTTCTCTACATCACAATATCAATACATTATATTTCATATCCTATAAGCTTTAAAGACACTAATGAAAGCCCACTACAACTGGAAATAACAAACTTTTCTCTGATATTGTATGACCTTATTGTGATTAATTACCTCATAGTAAATGAAATATAACAAAATATATCCAAAATGGTAGCTGTTGTGTGATACTCACATTTTTGACCATTCCATATGGTAATGAGAAAGAATACTGAATGCATGTTGCTTCTGAAGGCGGTTGGACTATTGAACAAGCTAATCATTTGTACCAAAGTTACTTTGGAATGAGTTAAAACCTTGCTGACATCTTTGCCCTGGACTTTAAACTTATTTAAATAGCTACTATAATACAGCGACATATTAACTTCTTTCTAAATAATTTACTTCATGGTTCACAATAGAGAGTCAAGGACTGATGGAATATCACAGAATGAGGCATTTAGGAACAAAAGGCCACACCCTTGGTCACATAGGCCGGAGTCAGAGCAGCTAATTGGCTCCTTTCTGAATATTCAATCAACAGTTGACCTGATTGGTTTATTTAATTGCCCCAATTAAATTATTCAATAGCTGGCAAGGAAGAGCTTTTTGGCTAATCAGTTTAGACAGTGATACTCAATGTATTGAGCCTTCAGCACCTCACAATCACAACCTTTCTGATGAAGTGAATGTCTCATTGCTGACTTAATTCTTGCAGAGGTAAAAGTGACACCACAATATGTTGAGGCACTACAATGCCAGGACAGAAAACTTTAAAGTCAGTATTACTGAAATTTTAAGAAAGCATTTTTAACTGGTGACATCTTTCATGCTTTTGTTTCCCACAAGACACTCTCACAGACAGACAGCGTGGAAATACAAATCCAATCAAAATGAAGGAGTGAACTTATCTGCACCCAAACTGGATCAGAAGGAAAGAGCGACTTAAGAAAGACTGACGCTTAGAAGTGGAGAGTGATGGCGGGGCAGGCCTGCACTCTCTCCACCACAGCAGCTCTTCTTTCATGAATGTCCTTGGAAGGGACAAAGAAAAGGAGGAATGTAGAAAACTAGAGTAAAGAAAGGCAGGGAGAAAGAAGAAAGACGAAGAGGGAAAACACAGCACCAAAAAATAACATATATATATATATATATATATATATATATATATATATATACATATATGTATATGCATAATTATTCATAAAAGTGTTGTGCAACCAAATGGCTATCCATAATTTTTTATACATTTGAGGATAATTTAAAGATTTCACTCCGTAGTAGCAATATCACTTGGAGAATTATTTATCTGATCATGGAAGTAATAATTACCCAGCTGTTTATTGCAGATAGAGGAATATATCATGCAGTCAACAGGCCATGATAGTGGTGGCAGCAATGACACCAGCACATTTAGTAAATATGCAAAGCATGCTCGCTCCGCTTTCCTAATTGCCCCCATCGTCCCACTGCATGCCCTTATTAAAGCCCAGGAACTTTAAGTGTCTCCCTGACAAAGTGATAAATTGTTGGGGTATCAAGGAAAACTGTGGCGGAGTAGGGACTGCGCTGGGGTCCTGACTTCATTAGGCTATGCAGAAGAAGAGAAAGGATGAATGAGAATGGACTGAAGCACAGTGAACCTGTGGCAGAGTGATGGAGGGAAAGATATAGAGCTAAATAGATTAAGAAAGAGAGAAAAAAAGAGAGGTAAGACTTAGAGATTAAGAAAGGCGGAGACAGGGAAGTGGATAGAAGCGGATTGTGTAAGCGGCAGGGATTAGGTGGATGCTGCTCCTAATGAAATGGCACACGTCATTTTGTGCCAGAGGGGTCAGTCATCACAGAGAGACTGAAATAGAGATCATAAGTGTGGAAGAACAGAGAGAGGTTTGGCATTGCTTTTACACCATGGTCTATAGATCCACATTCTCTGAATGGGTATCATCAGTCTGACACTCATCAATATATGCTGAATATTGACAAAACAGAGAAACTTAAAATGAGACAGAAACGAGAGAACACACTAGTATATTTAATAGACCTTTGTGGGGTAATCAGTCAGATAGGTTGTGATCTCTGGGCTAACACAGGAAGGATAGTTAAAAGGAACAACAACATAACGTTAATTGATCCTGACCCCTGCAGCTCTAAATAAACATGTGATTAACTAAAGTAAAAGTGACCTAAACACCCAAAAGCATTGTGGAGGAGGGGCTTTGTGTGCATTTGTGTGTCTGACTGATTAGAGTGGGGATGACATAAATTTGATAACAGTAAGACCTAATCTGTAAAAAAAAAAAGTCTTAATCAAAAGACCCTGTCAGATTATCTATTTATTCACTTTTTCTAATGCATTTCTTTAAGATTGTCAATCTGATTTTTTTTACTTTGTATTTAAAGTTATTTTCCATATAATCTAATATATCAATATAACTTGTAGAAAATAAATAAATGCACGCTAGTGTGACAATAACCTGCCTAATGTGAATTCAGTGGCAACATTTCCTTAATGGATTTTTACAGTCTAGGTACCTTCAAGCTCAGAACAGGGCAAGGAGGGAAGGTGGAATGCTTGTGGGGAAGTGAGGGGGAAAGTCAGTGATCCAAGGAGCACCTTAACAAATTTACATTTAATTTTAGCTTAAGCCTAAAGATATTTTCTAGCAAAATATATTAGCAACATTAAAAATGTCACTATTAGCTAATAGTGATGTTTTTTTGTCAAAAATAAAAGATGGCATAACTCTAGCACTAAAGCCCTGAAGCACAGGATGTTTTATTAATGCACAAGCTGCGGTTCAAATCAGAGGCTAATTTTTAATTTCTTCACATCGTTCACTTCTTTGTCTCTTTGCCTCAAGCGCTTTAAAAGGACTTCTCTCTCTCTCCCTCTTCCCTCACCTCTATCTCCACATGTCTCAGTCTTTTTGATTATCTGACTTTTCCTTACATCCTTCTTTGTCATCCCATATTCTAATGTTACAGGAACAGCATTTTCACTCATCATATTCATTCATTTTCTCTGACAGCCACTTGCAGTACTGCCTGAGCATACAGGTCCATCCAAAAGAAAACTGATCATTTAACAACATTTTTTTAAAAATGTATTAAGCATGAAAAATATATAATTTGTCTGCCTTTTTGGGGAACACCATTGTATTTTGTATATTGTAGCATAAGACATGTCAATTGTAACACACAGTGCCGGTCAGAATGAGTACTTGTATTTTGTTCAATAAAATTAAGCAATTCTATAAAACTGATTTTTGTAATCAAATGGGAAACCTATTAAACAACAAAGGAGAAAATCGTCCATATCATGACATAAATCAAAAACTCCAACTCTACCCTATGAAGCAGTTCTGACACACTGGACTGATATTTTGTTGAGTTTGACTGCTGACTGATTAAAAACTATCACTAGGAGACAATGTTTTGCTTTTTTCAAAATTCAGTGAGGCCAAAACACTATATAAACTTTATATATTGATGAACCAGTATACATTGCAACCTAAAAAAGTTATCATTATTTCAAGTTTCAGGCAGTACAGTGTATGTGTTTCATCTTACCTGATGAGTTCATTTTTTATGATTAGTCCCTCCATATAGCTTTTGCGTTCATAAAAGTTATGGATATACTTCCTCACGAAGAATCCTCTCCACTGCCGCTGAATCTGTAAGGAATGGTAGATATTTTCTTCAGAACTTTGAATGCAATATGAATATATGAGAGTGCAAGTGTCCCAATTACCTCAGATCACCACACACAGTCAAATGCCATGAATACTGTAGAGCAATATCTGAAACAATCCCAGTGTTGCAGAATTTTGTTCATGTGTTTGTGATGGCACACACATAAAAAGCATTCTTTTTTAAATCCTACATTATAGTAAAAGAGGGACAATCCAAGGTGAGAACGACAGCTGTCAAAGCTTCATATATTTAACCATGTCGATCCTTGCTGATTGAGAGGGTTACAGATTAGTGAGCACAGACACCCACTCACAGCAGTGGACCATTTTAAAGCAAAGGGGCGGATGTCCTTCAGACTAATTAGGAGATTAAAACAATAGCAGGTAAAAGAATAATCATGCAATGAGAAGAGAGAAGAGGGGAGAGGAGGACTGGAGGATGGGGAAAAACAACAAAGAGCAAAATGAGAATTAGCATTGATCTGCCAGTCAATAGATAATTTTAAATAAAGTAATTGGCGCCACCCAAGTTCTTGCTGACCTTTGTTGACTAGTGAAATCGATGCTGTTGAATCTAATACAAATCCGAGGTGCGGCATGTAAACACTGGTTTCTATTACAGCCTTAATACATTATACTCTGTTATCTACCACACCGGGATAAAAACAAGAAGAAGAGAGAGAGAAAAAATTGAGTCAAAATTGATTCAAAGGAAATGTCACATGGGGATTTTGAGATAATTGTTTCTTGCTTTTATATTTTTCTTTCTCTTAGTTTCAACAGCAAATACTTCTTTGGTAATAGTCCAGGTGCCGGTCACTTATTTGTTTTTCCCAGTGATTCTTTCAAAACAAGGCATGTTCAGGTAGTAGTGCTTTCACGAAAACCTTCAGCTTCGTGTGACAATTATTAACTTTTGTTACATTTAAGTAATTGTTAGCCAATCGGAATGTTATCACTAAATTTTGCCCATAGGTCTTTCGGAACTGTAAACAGTGCATTGTTCTGCCCGGGGAAAGACTTCTGAGGCCAAATCCTTAGTCAAGGGCAGTCAGATATAATCAGAGCTCTCGAAAATTCCAAGTCAAACAGAGAAAACACTCAGCACTGCAGAGCTTCATTGGGCCCATGTGGGGATTAAACCAAGCACTTTCTTGCATTGTTAACCACTGAGCCACCAGTCCTTTTCACGTAACCCTCTATTAAAATTTCCATTGTTTCCTAAAGGAAACAATGGAAATTTTATAGAAATATGAAGGTTGTTTTTAATGGGTAATAAAACCTGCTCTCCTCTAACTTCTGAAGCATTTGCTTTGTTCTACATGGTGACATCAACTAAGACCTTTCACCGCGTGACCTTAACGGCTGGGTCAAAGACTAGCTCTGGATCTCCGTCTCTCCTTAAATCGGGTATTTATTCAAACAACAGGGTGGTCCGTTTTATTTGTTTAAGTTTCTATTAAGAGTAAAACATGGAGCCTTCGATTTCCAGGCTTTCCCAACAATGTGAAAATATTCTTACCATCTTCATCCATCTAGACAGCAACACACCCTAAATAAACACCAGTGTATTTTTTGTTGGGCTATAAAACCCTTTAATGGTTTAGGCAGAATGAGACTGTATGTCAAAGAAGAAGGTTATGTGGAACTCTAAATATATAAGGTTTCTGTGAAAAATCCATGTGTAAAAGTGCCAAAGCATCAATCCAAGTGACGGAGTAATGATTAATGACTTAAACAGTAGTAGCAAGAAAGGGATAGTTTTAGATTTAACTAAATATAAAATGTTATCTTGAATTAGAAGTATTCTATATGAGGAAGATTTCTCCAACTCTCAAAAATCAAAATTCAACCTCTGTCATGGGATTTTACCCTAAAAGATTAAACCATTGGTATGTTTTGTGTGTATTATGGCCAATTAGAATCAATATGACTTCTTTCCCTGTTCAGAATGCAGAAAAGGAAGCACTGGTAAATTCGGAAATGGCCTCATCATATAGTTTCTCTATCTCCATCTCCATTGTTTACATAACGGTAGAGAGAAGGTTTATAGCCTTCTAATATACTTATCTTTGTCTCTATTGAGTTGATCAACATCTTTGCCAGGTGTCATACAATTGCCCTCTGTAGTAATCACAGATGTGGAGGACATTCACATTATGACCCTTACAGTAAATGCATCAAAATTAGATCGTAATTTCCTGCACCGCCAAAAGAAGGGTCAGCTATGCTATCCCCGAAAGACTAGCCTGATTGAGTTCTGTTTAGTTGACATCGAGACACACCAAACAAATAGTCAATTTAAAGCTAGTTGTAACCATTTTTTTTTATCTTAGTAGTTCTAATTGTCTAAACCAACATATCTCAGTGAAAGCTCTCCAAAAGTCAGTGTTCAAAGCATGCATGAGGTGACAAAGTAAGGGCAAAACTTCACCATTCCAGTACATCCTACATGCTCACAATGATACATGATCAGTTCAGTGTTTGTATGACAGGGATGGACACGTTTTGTGCATTGTAGGGGCACAAGCATGTCAGTGTACTGCCACTTTAAAATGAATGTGATATCACCATTTTAAACTGTAAAATATGAATTAATCTTTGAGGAAAATATTTCAGAAATGTCTCACAACTTTTATCCATCAAATGTTTGACATCATTTAGCCTGGGAAATCAAGTGCCAATTACTGTACTAATAACACATGACAGAAATCTAAGCTAAGAAGAAATGGCAAAATGTTTTACATATGTTTTAAAAAAATTGGTGAAAGAAAATCTAGGATGGAGGGTTTTTAGACTGAGTTGGATGATAAAGCGCTAAGACGCCACTCTTCATGAGGCCTCCAATTCCCAGCACACACAGAGCAACCGAGTGTCTCCCCA
Source organism: Menidia beryllina (assembly GCA_013363375.1). Taxonomy (NCBI): domain Eukaryota; kingdom Metazoa; phylum Chordata; class Actinopteri; order Atheriniformes; family Atherinopsidae; genus Menidia; species Menidia beryllina. Next base: position 11,472,657 of record JABUIW010000020.1, on the reverse strand, counting down.
CCACGACACTCCATTTGCTAATACGAGGCACTGCAGCGATATTTACCCTGACCGCCATCTCCTCGTAGAAATTCATCTTCATGATAAAATATGCCGCCTGTGAACACAAAGGAAAATATGGTGTTACATCTTGTCTCCCAGCCCTCTGATCTGTCCACAGCAGGCGTCAAAGATAAAGAGCTCTTTATACATAATACATTGCACAGACACAGCACAGATAGGCCCACGGAAGAGGCTGTGAAGGAAGAGAGGGGGGCGAAACGAGGGAAAAGGAAAGCAAGAGGGAGGAGAAGAAAGGGGAAAAAGTCAGGAGGATGGAGAAAGAAAGGGAGAGGAAGAGAGAAAGTGGTTAGTAAGACTTTGCATCAAGAAGAGGACGCTACTCTTTTAATACACCAACGCAGACAAGGGCCAAGAAAATCTATGGTAGTCAAGCAGCACGCTAATGGAGATGTATGACGGCCAAACGCTCTCCTCTGGATTTCATAATCAATGACAGCACTGCCACAGAAGAGACTAACAACAAAAGGCCTTAGAATATCCAGCAACATGCTCGAAGAGCCGTCACAGACCAAACGTTCCACCCGACCACTTGGGGCACATTTCAGGAGCAAACTGGAGTGTCGGCCTTAAAAGGGATTCATATTTCAATGTGTCTTTTTCAATAACGACAGGGAATAGAGGGAAGCCAGGAAGGGTAAGGAAGATAAAGACTTGAAAGCTGGTTGTAAATTCAGCTTGATGATTTGAGAAGAGGCTTTGTGCCAGTCACATTGCACATGATAAGTTCCACAAGAGAGAGGAAGTCAGACAGTGAAGGAGAAGAGGTGAAGCATGGAATATCTTTGGCCTAAATCAAAACAGTGCAATGTGGCAATTTGGAGTGGTATAAATTTCTGCTCATCTGTTTCCAAATGAGACCAAACAGTCTCGTTTTAGCCCATATGTGTGTTGTGACACATCCTTCATTGTTTATTTTAACACACCCCGACCCTCTTTCCATTTCTTGAATGCTTCCCAAATGGCGGCTGGCAGTTATGCTTTAGCAAACAGTCAATTTACAGGCATGATAAATAGCTTGTTGTGATATGTTTACAAAATTCAATCCAGGGGAAAATTATATGTGAGAGCACTGGGTATTGAATCCAGTATCAACAATCTGTTCAATTAAGAAGCATTTGGAGGCAATATGCTGAAAATGGGGCCTTGTTTTACTAAAGCACACATAATGTCCAAAACTCTGACCAGATTTCTAATTCTCAAAACACATCCCAGGAAATGCAATATAAATGGAATTCCTTATCATATTGCATCAAATTTCCTAAGTGTTCATTTCCAAATATATGAGTGAATTATATTTCTTAAGGTCAGAGGCAGGGACTTTGGAATATGGCAATTGAATTCTAATGTGTGCTATCATAACATAATCAATATATCTATAGCAGCTGCAGGGCTCTGGCTTACCTTCACCATTTGTCTGACACGTGCCCTTGCCGTGAAGCCGCGCCATACCTTCTGGATAATGATTGCCTTCTTATGCAGATGGCTGTAATAAAATCAAATTGGAGAGAGGACAGAATGGGATTTTTATTTAGTGGATGAAATAAACAAAACACTCGAAAAAAAGTAAGGCAAAATCAAATAATGGATATATTTGCAAGATCATTAACTAAAGGCATCATCTATCTTAATACAAAATACATGTTAAAAGAAGGTTACTCAGTTTAATTCTACTCAGAAAGAAAGCCTTAAAGAAAAATAGTGAAATTCTGCAATCACATATTAGGCTGTAAAAAGAAAGCCTGTAGAATTAAAAGGTCAGGGAAACATTATACTTTCAAGTAGGCTCTCAGTTAGACACACACTCAGAGAAGCCCCCTGCTCTTTCAGGCTTTTCGATCATGTCCGATGAGCCTTTCATCCCCTTTAGTCAGTGGTGCACATTTGTATTCATCTTCAAACATACTCTAAATGCAAGTTCACTGCAATTCCCAGCCTCCAATGAGGCCATCAATTTCCAAAAGGCCATTTATATGCCCAGAAAATCAATGCTTATAGTGGGGATATCACAACCCCGGAGTTGCACTTAGGCAGCTAAAATTGTTGCTAATTATCCACTTAATGCGTTGATCAATTAACTAAAGTAATCTGAATTAACCTACAGTCTGGGAGTTTGTCTGCTGACCCTGTAGAATGGTGCTGGGTCACGGTATCAGAAGAAGCACAGTAATAGAAACATACATTTCAATGTGTAAAGAGTGCAAGACACATTTATTCCTTGAGGACATTTGAGAAGATCTGGAAGTGGCATTATTATGTGATAGACATAATGTCAGGATTTGCAATTAAATCAACTCTTAGATTCAAACTGAAAGGATGCCAAACCTCCCAATAAAATTCCAAATTTAACTTATATATACTGTATGTGTGTGTGTGTGTGTGTGTGTGCGTGTGTGTGTGAGTGTGGATGTGGATGTGTGTTTGTAACAAGAAGGCACTGTGTGCCCATTTTCATGCAGAAACAGGTTGGATACAAAATACACTCATTACATACAAACAGTACCTTAAGTATGCCCGTACCCTACAGGCTCGGAACCCGCTCTGAATTCGGGTGGCGGCTTGAGTCTCCTTCCGTCTGTTTTCCTCAGCTTTGCTAAATCATGATAAAAAGGAAAAAAAATGTATAAATAACTATTGTGTCGTCTATTTGTTTATTATGTTGAAAAGTACCGGTGCAAAGTGACCGGTACTAGTCCACAAAAAAGTAAGGGTCTGATGTGTGAAATAGACAAATGCACTTGAATCAACCATTAAAAAAGAATTTAAAAACTGCTACCGAGATAGCTTTTAGCTGACAAGTAAAATAATATCGACTAAATGACCGTAAAACTCATTTAAAACCTTGTTAATTAGCTTGGACAACAGGAGTAAACAAATCCGGTAAACAAATCGAGTAAACAAATCAAGAAAAAAAGCAAAATAAATGCAAGATACGCACCAGTTTCTGTAGAAATATTCCTTTCGGAAATGTTCTACTTCAGCTCTAATTTTCAGGGGCTCCGCCATGTTTGCAAAGGAGTGCGTTTACTCGTTGTCCTGACAACGGTATTGCGATGCGTTCAAAACCTGTAAGAAAATAAACCATCTTCGGGTTTTGTGTCACATTATATACAAACGTCTGACCTCTTTTGATGCAAAATACGTAGTATAAGTTTGAAAAACGTGTACTGTTGTACAGTCTGGTTGATAGTATTCCCTATGATTTGTAGTGCTTTTTTGGAGTATACTCGTCTTTAGCTTGATCACTATCTGCTGCAGTGGAGGCCTAACTTGAAAAGTAACCTCTCAATATTATTTTCGCTTAACACTTTCATGTAATTAGGCACGATATTTTTCTGTTTTTTTCTTTTTTTTAAATCCATTATGTCCTAATTTTGTTTGATAAACTTGTACATTAAGTTGTGATTTTATGTGGTTTATTGTAATGTTTTTCTTTTATATTCTATTTATAAAAGAAAAAAACAGCTAACTCAAATGATTAGTCCAGTAAAATAATTTGTACCATAATTTTTTCATTTGATGCATATTTGAACCCTTTTATGACAGCTATTTTAAAGCCATTTTCTTGTGTACATATAGACTTTATGTTTTAAATATGCATAGGTGATTGAAGTGGACACTGGTGCATCATGCAATAAGATTTTTAAAAATGTTGACGAGAATATACAGTTAAATAAGAGCTGAAAAGAATTACAGGGTTGAAAGAGCAGGATTGAGAACAAGGGTTATAGAGTAGTTAATATTATAATAGGATGAGAGTTGCATGCAAAGTTCCAAGTTTAAGCATTCTGTTAACAAATGTCAAAATATTTTCACATTGAACCATACAGTATTTCCACATCAGGAAATCTTAAAACGTACGCTGTCCACTGGAGTGGACATCTGGAAAAATCCTTGAAGAAACACATTTTTGACATAAAAAAATACTTTCTCCTTTTCTATGTCTTAAGAGGATTAAAAACACTTTAGAAAAAAGTCCTGACTAAAATTATAATAATTCACGCATGAAGGGGTTACTATGCTTCAAACAGTGCTAAGCAATGCAACATTCTTTGTGATTTTCCACACCTGAAAATTAACTTTTATTACTTTGTCACTTTAATATATGGACTTACAAAAACCTTTCCTTGATACGTGAAGTAAACAAATTAATGTCAGAGTACTTACGCCAAAAGACTTTCAACTGAGATCCTAATGAATGAAAATGAGGAAATTAAAATTAATAGAAATAACAACAAAAAAAATATCTGAAAGATGCTAGCACTCCAAATGCAGATTGTGGATGTGTGTATTGATTTGCCAGTTTACCTCGTCCATCCATCCCTTCATCTTTTTCCATCCTTTCCTGACGTTATCACCCTTCATCATACAGTTATCAGTTTATGTTCCCCTACTCCTTCCCTATTTCCCATCATCTTCTCTCCACTTCTCTTCCTTCATAGTCTCCTGTCAAAATGATCACCTCAGCAGGGTTTATGTGTGTGTTTGTGTGTAGAATTTTGTATCTGTGCAAGGAACGATATCTGTCTGTCCACTGGTTAGAGGTATGTCTGTGTTATAGATTATTCCTTGGAGACAGGGCAACGGCAAATAGTGAAAGTGAATGAGTATGTCTGCCTCCATGCTCTTTCATGCTGGCTTCACTGTGAGTCAGGGCGTGAGCTTGTTTTAGAATTCCTTTGTATCTCTCTATCGTTCTTTGAGGCCAATTTGCTGTCTGACGGCCACCGCAGTGGTGAAGAGCAGTCAGCAGACGTCCTGGGTAGAGTTATGGCTGCAGGGTCGAAGCCATGGTTGCTCATCCCATCCATCGAAGGGCGGTAGGAGGGCGACCACCCTGGTAATTACTGGAGAGTTGTTGTTGTGACAAGAGAGTATGAACAGCCTATGTGTGTGAGAGAGGAGGTGGGGAGACATTTTTAGAGATGCGTTGTTTTTGACAAGACTGTAAGGATGTCTGGAAGCTATTCGTCCTGCTGCAACGCTGATGAGGTGTCACCAGGTGTGTATCTGTGGGAGAATGACACCAAAAGGAGAGTTAGAGCACTTCATAAAACAACATGCTGTTTACACGCTGTCTAATAATCCACCTCTACACCCAGCTTGACGAGTTGCTCTCTCAGCATTTCCATTTCCTTTCCTCATCCTCTGTTGGTTCTCGGTCAAAACATTTTCTTTGCTCAGTGAGGCAATAAGTCCTTATCCAGGATTACTCATGAAGATCCACTTGTTTCCTGTGTTACTCCATCTCTCCGTACGGGGCATGTCATTTAACATGCCTCCAGTCACCTCTCACAGTTAGGAAGCTCATCCAGCCAGTCATTCTCCATGTCCATTGTTCCTAAATGAGGGCCATATGCGCTGTGGCCAGCACTGGTCATAAAAACACACATACCAGTGGTGATACCAGCTTGTACGGGGGAGTGTGTGTGTGTGTGTGTGAGACTCTCTTGTATTACTCTGCACAGTGTGTGTTTTTGAATCATTATTGTATGTGTCAGTGAATGAGTGATTATACAGAACTGTCTGTGTATGTGGGCCTGTCTGTGTGTTATTTTAGCGTGTCCGTCCATGCATTTGAGGTCCTCCAGCCACAGCTGGGTGCATCAGAGGAAATGTGTGTTTCTCGGCAGGGCCAGTTCGGCCATTATTATTAAACATCTGTCTGCAGCACATTAATTCCCCCTCTCTGACGGATCCCTCTCTGCCCAGGGATCACTTAATTGAAATCCATAATGACTCTTTCTTCTCCTCTTTCCACACTGAGCAAAGTGAGGCAGAGAAGTACTTTTCAAATCAAAATGATATACTAGATTACTACATCTAATCTAATTGTGCAATCAGCATGCTTAAACGATCAAGATGACTAAACTTCTGCGCATATTTCAGGATAAAGTTACTGTTATGTTTAGCTCTTTTATTGAGGTAATATTTTCATGAATTATTTTTCTAAGTCAAATAAGTTCCCATAGACATGGGTGGTTGACACACTTGCACAAGTTTTATTAAAAAAAAAAGTTTTTATTGTTCAATCGTCAAAAGGACTAGTCTTTTAATTTGACTTGATATGACATCTTCCATTACACTTTCGTACACATAAGGCAGTCTCCAGGAAGGGCCCTTCCAGCTGGAATTGCTTTGAACCTCGCACTAGTCTTCGTAACTAGCTATGCAAACTGTTCTCTTATATCTTTTGCCTAGGGGTGCTGTTACTTTTTACAGTGGTAATGCAATTAAACCAGTTTGAAGCCTTTTCTGCTGCCCTCTTAACCCCCCCCCCACCCCCCACCCCCCTTTCCTGATATCATACTAATGGTTAAAAACTGTGATTCTGCCAGTAAAGGGGAATATCATACCTTTATTATCTCACATTCACCCAGAAAGAGAGAGGGCGGGACAGTAATGAATTGAGCATTTTGTAAAATAGTTAAATGCAGGGGTGGTTCATCATTATTTGTGGCGGATTGCATGCAGACAGGGATGATCCATTAGTATGGTCGTTTCCATCTGTGTATGTGTGTCTCAGTATGTGTGCGTGCACAATGTGTTAGTAGTGTGTCCCACCCAGAAGGACATTCACTGCTGCCGGCCCCACTGTCACAATGAGAGATTCATCACCACACACACACACATATACACACATGTGAAAGCTACAGTACACATGTGGCATTACTGTTCAATCATTACTCCTCTAATTTAGCTTTTCAACAATTTGTCATATTGTTTTCTATGTTCACACATATTCATACACACACTCACACAAATAGATTCAACTGACAGCAGAGTTTCAGTATAAACAGTCAATCCAGAAACTATGAAGATCAAATCTGATTGAGGGTGGAGAGCTTAATAGGATGATGTAAAAATAGAAACAATTAATAAAATGGAAATATTCACGGCATTCAAACTCCAATTGTATTGTGAGTGAGAAAATCCCCAAGATGTCTAATTAAAACAATATTACATTAGATTAGTTACTAAAATATAGTCAGTACTGCTCTTGTTCCTTTTCAAAATATATCACAACCATATTTCTCCAAAGCACAAACAACGATAATGTATCAATAAACCGTCTACGTTTGTGAGCCAAGTTTTATTTTGAATGTTGTTTTGGGACAGCGATTTGTCTCTGATGGTGTTTCTCTTGATCCTAGCCAATGGTTCCCGATGGAGCTAAAATTCTGATTTTACTTAATATAAAAACAAATCTCTTATTACCAACAAGCTTTTTGGAATTTTCTTAAAGTTGATGCTTAGACCACGTTCTAAAAGGCAAATACATGGGTGAATGTTTCTGCAGCTTATTTGAAAACAGTTTTTGGGTGTATATGTTTTTTTTTTCCACTTCATTTTAATAGAATAACGGGGGAAATAACACAACTCTAATCAAAGACGAGTAAGATAAGGAGAGTAAGATAAAAAGAGACATCTATTGTTGGGTGATTGCCACATCTGATGACCATTCTGTCACTGCCACACATTCAGGGCCACAATCACATTCTTCTTTCAGAATAAATCTCTCAGTAGTTTAATGGAATGTAGATTTTCCCACTTTTTTTCAGGGACTCAATATTGTAGGGGGAAAATAAATCATCCAGTCCGTACTCTGATCATGGCGGGGTGTAGTCTTGCATCTCACAACTCTTTCTCTCTGTAGCACTTCACCACTTACACTTCACTTGTTCTTTTCATCTGCCCTTACCCATTTGCTGTATCGTTCATCTCTAGTTCTGGTTTATGTCTGTCTGACTGACATTGCTGAGCGGCTTTCTCGTTGTCTGCTAGGGTTTTTCTAATTTCATGCACATGTTAGTCTTTTTCTGTTTTTCCTTTGGACATTAATCTCTTTGTCTTTGTATCTCTTTTTTTCCCTCCCCTCTTGTAACTGGTTACTCTTCTAACAGATTTGTGTCGAATAAATGACATAATGTCTCCTAATAAATATCAAAAGCTGTGTAACTAGTTTTCTTAGACTTTACAACTGGCTTCACATGATCTCTACAAACTCAAATTCAATTTTCCCAGTTTCTAAAATCTTTGTTTCACCTTTCCTGCATCACAATTCTTTTTGCTTTTTTAGAGAAATTACATCACTTTCAGCTATACTTACAGCATCTAGAGCGCACATGGCCTCTTTTGCTTCTGTATTAAATATAACAAACCATTTAACAAACCTATGAATGTTTATTTGCACACATATTGTGTCATGTCAGAAACTGTTTTTTTTCTCATTGAACCCAGAAAATTGGTTGGACTGAGAGAGACAGGCTGATAGGTGGCGAAACCTGACAGTAAGTGTGTGAGCAAGTGTGTCAGATGTCCTTTGGCATGCCTCAGAGAGCTAATCATAACCACACTGCAGAGATTAATGAAGTCAAGAGCAATCAGCTCTGACACACCAACAGGGACATACACATTCATTTATATGCCCACGCATGAGAACATATAGTAGGTCTGGCGCAGATACACTGGACCTTGTTTAGCTGAGGCAGTGACATGTGGAGTGACTTAATGATTAATTGAATCTCTTCTTGTGAGAACATCTGTACCTACATATGTTGCTGTTGAAAGTTCCTTTTTGCACGCCTGCTTAACTTAAGTTTTGACCATCTGGATATTTTTAATGCTACAATTGACCAATTTCATACTTGTGGGAACAGAATAATTCTAAAGTAATACAGTTGTGGAATGGGATACATTTGATCAGAAATATAGAGAGACAAAACCACTGCGTTGTCAATTTGTAATAATTTAATTTAAATTCCTTCTTCCATTACAGGTATGCATAAAATACAAAACAGATCTTAGAATAAATTACATATATGTGACTAGATAATGCTTAATCAAAAATCATTATTCAAATCTTTTGTCTTGCCAAACCAAAAAAGGAAATCCATGGTGAATGTACCAGTAATATTGGTTCCAGTAATAAGTTAAAGAACAACTATGTTTGAACCAGCTTCGGTCATGAGACATACATGAATGCCAACTAAAATTAACAAAATCTGCAAGTTCACACCCTGAACACCCTGATATTTAGAAAGTTCTCCCACTTAAAAAATCATTCAGGGGTCTGAAATTGTCCACTGTGAGAGACATGATCTAAAAAAAACATCCAGAAATCACAATGTATTATTTTGAACTATTTATTTGTATAATACAGCTGCAAATAAGTATTTGAACACCTGTCTATCAGCTAGAATTCTGTCCCTCAAAGACCTGTTAGTCTGCCTTCAAAATGTCCACCTCCACTCCATTAATTATTCTAAAATAGATGCACCTGTTTGAGGTCGTTAGCTTCATAAAGACACCTGTCACCCCACACAATCAGTAAGAATCCAACTACTAACATGACCAAGACCAAAGAGCTGTCCAAAGTTACTAGAGACAAAATCGTACACCTCCACTAGGCTGGAAAGGGCTACAGGGAAATTGCCAAGCAGCTTGGTGAGAAAAGGTCCACTGTTGGAGCAATCGTTAGAAAATGGAAGAAGCTAAAGATGACTGTCAATCTCCCTCGGACTGGGGCTCCATGGAAGATCTCACCTCATCTCAATGATCCTAAGAAAGGTGAGAAATCATCCCAGAACTACATGGAAGAGCTATCCAAGATACTATACAGAGACCAAGTTTTCTTCAGCCACAAACGCAATTCTAGAATTATCAATTTCACTGACATATTAATTAATTTAAAAAAACAGACACAAAACTGACACCATTCATATTCTCTGTTTTGGAAACTTATTGTTCAAACAATTAGAAAATAAAAACACTGACAAGGATTATCTGTGAATGTTGGTTTCAGCTACCTGTAAAGACCTTGAACTATAACCACCAAGGGGCCTCTGTGCATGATCCATGGGCCACAAGGGCTCTTGATCCCATTTATATGTTTTCAGCTATGTGTTGCGATGTGGGACTGCACTTGAGTAATTGATGATATTCTATTATTATACAACACTTCAACACTAGCAAAAGTGGCTGACTTTTCCATGTGTTTTATATAATCATCAAATAATGGGGTCAGTATGGTGTACCCCAGCATAGGTGTAAAAATATGAAGTAGATAGTGCGAACCTTTGCATGTCTTACACGAATGAAGCACGGCTAATAAGCATTTAATAAACCAGCCACTTCGTCTTTTTAGTGTATGCATTGCAGAAGATGTGTATGGTGACCTTCAGTGCTCACATGATACTTGTTTTTACACAGTCTGAGCGTTTCAATATGAAGCTGTTAGTTGCCAGTGACCACCCAATAACATGCATGAACACACCTGCATTTGTTGACCACAAAGTGTGTCCAAGCATCTTGGACTACGTTTGGCCTCCTGGACATTGAACCTATAAATAACTTTGTTATCCATCTTCCATTCACTAACTGACAAGCGTCTGCTAAATGCATAAAAACAATTACTTCATGCTTGCATTAAGAAGTCATTCTAAATTGAGTTGTAGAAATATGAAAGTTCATTGAACATTGAATTTTACAACGATTGCATGCAGTCTCTCAGTTCTTTTTGCTGGTCCATTGTTGTACTGCTACACCTTTATATGTGCCATAAAACTTTTGCCTATTCACTCTCCGATATACACATGGCCTCATTCATCAGTGAACAAATCCCCAACCAATGAAGTTTCAGACCAACGTAAATCAGTTCTGACCACAGATGAATGGCCTGGCCAAATAGCCTTTTAGTGTGTTTCTGTGGGTGAGAGAGAATGAGCGTGAAACATGCTATTTTAGAAAGAGGGCAGAGGTCCTCAGCACTCACAAGTTGTCTTTGTTTCTTTTCATATGCTAATCACTACTCAGTTTAACAAATATGTAGCTTCTTCAAACACAGAATATGGTTGTTTCTCATTGTTGCTTGCTTCTATATTTTTGGTATTTCCTTATTTCAAAGATTAAACTAGCCTTGATCATTTACACCATGGTAAGAAAGGAAATATTCAATAGTTTAAAACATTTTAAGAACTGCGGACATATAATACAAATAAACCCATCTTGACCTACAAGTCCAATCCAAGATGGAGCTGATAACCCAATAATAGATAGAATCTAGACAGTGAAACAATATGTTGAAGCTTTATTTGCAATGAGAAACAAAAATAAAGAAATTAAACCACATGCTTGAGCAGATGGGTAACATAAGTGCAAACAATGCAGGATATATCAGTTGGTAGTGAAGAGAATGGATAAGCTTGATGATGATGGGCTTCTTTCTTAACGTGTCAAAGGCAGTGACAAAGGTCACTGAACACTAAGGTAGCATTTAGGAAGGAGGAAAACACTAAATACTTCTAATCCCCCATTTATTCCCTGCATGGATGGTTAAAAGCTACTCTAGGGCTCATAAAATTAAAAACTAGTGTGTACCACACTGTGCAGAACAGAAAAGTGTATGCAGAGACAGATGGAAAAGAAGGCAAAAGGAAGAGGCTTAGATGATGAGGTGAGAAGGATAGTTAGACGGAGAGAGTAAAAATCAAAGAGGTGACGAAGGGTGTGAAGAGGAAAGGGGAATTGAGAAGCGGTGATGTGCAGCTCCAAAGCATTCTTTAGCAGAATGAGCTGTCACCTGTACCTCTTTTGCTTGGCGATCTATGGTTCACACCAGCTGCCTTTGATTAATACATCCCATCTAAATCATTGAAAGTTCCCCTTTCCTTCTTACCCATAAAATGCAATACACAACACAAATCAGCCCCTTAAACAGTGCAGCCAGATAACAATCGGAAAATAATGCATCTTAGCTGGGCCATCTCGATAAATTGTTCCTTATAACACCCTCCCTTAAACCAAAATCAATTCATCCGCCTCCAATTTTTAATAAAATCTCCAGTAATAAATCTTCCCACAATGTTTGTTCATCTGTTTTTTGATACATTTATATCACTTTCAGTTCTGCTCCAGTGTTTCCTCTGCCTCTACAGCGTAAAATGGAAAAATCCATTTGGGGCCAATATAATAGTTAAAGGGGTGTTATGGGCGCCTGTTCTTCAGGTGAAAATGGGTGTCAGTTTGTGTGTGGGAGTGTGTGGCTCTGCGTGTGTAAATGGAATCAATAAATGTGGCAGTGTGGTGAGTAGATAGCACCCTTCCTCTTGCTTTTCTGATTAACCTAGCCACTGAAAACCTGACAGCAATATAACAATATTAGAGGTCTGTATGTTAAAGTGTCCATAAGTTTGCATGCATATGGTCCAAATACATTTGAAACTGCCTTTTCCTTTCCATAAAGGTGTAAGAATATATACACAGTCATGTTTACAGTTGTGAGTGTGAGTTATGGTTTTGTGTGAGCGAAAGTGAGCCTTCTTGTATGGGATGTATGTGAGTTGGTTTATTCTTTAGGTGTAATGCAATACAATAAAACTCATCACCAAGAATGCTTTTCAAAGTATTGGATTGATTGGTGTTCAGAAATAGAGAAATATGGATCTTTATATTTTAGGTTAGAAATGATAATTGTAGACTGAAAAATGTTTGAGTAAAGCTAATTCAGTAGTATGAAAGTATCCTCAGAATATTTTGTTTTTTGTGAACAAACTCTATACGTGTTATTGATTTATCTAGAAACAGTTTAGAGAGCCCAGAGAAGATATGGGCAGATGTGGAATGTCCCTCATGGTCCCCCGCTACTATGATGAAAAATTGAATGGGTTGATTTTGGGCATGTCTCATGACAATTCCCCTGAAAACCGAAAGAAAACTGTAAAGCAGCCCGTTCAAATATCTAAAACATCTCTGACTTTTCATGCGGAAAAATGAGTTCTTCTACTTTTGTTTTGTCTTGGATGAGTATGAGGCCTTTTTAGCTTCTTGAATTTGCACTTTCATTTTTCCTTCTTTCAGTGTGTCTGTCACTTTGACCATTGCTGAGGGTTGGAAAATATAGAATAACTGTTCTGGCAACGTCATCTTATGGCTAAGCTCTCTCTCCTAACCATAACATGAACAATACTGACGGAGACTCTAAACCTCCTCAACTGGAGGACCAACTCAATTCCAAACTGCAAATGACTGTTTCCCACCAGAAAACCATGGCTTCAAACCCTGAAGTGCTTTTTCACATTTTGGGTTATTTATACTCAGCTCCCTGTGTGTACCAGAAGTCTCAACTAAGAAATCAGAGATAGCATCCTCAGGTAACTGACCAGGAAACCTTCTGGCTGTTGTCTTTGCCCAGAAATTGTTTCCACAAAGTTAATGAACAGTTTTAGTTATCAAGGACAGCTTTAATGGAGCCCAACCACCAACTGAAAGGAGGCTTACACAGTGCCTGCGATACCAAGACAGTAAACAATGAAATAAAAAAGAAATATATGGACCACATCAAAATGTAAAATCCATTAATATAAAACCCCAATCCTAATGTGTACATTACTATTTTGCAGCTTTCTTTTCAAATCTATATGTAGTTTGACATTCAAATCATGATTACTATAAACACCAAAAAGTAATTGTGTTAATCTGCTCAAAGTAATTATCAAAAGATATTGAGTCACTTCTTAAGTTTGCAGCACATTTTTTTAACAGTTCATCATGGAGATTTTTGGCTTTCAGAGTATCTTTACACCATTGGAGAAAAAAATATGCTAAAGTGTGCATGTGATGCCATGTGGTTCAGTATTACCTGACATCAAGCATAGCTGCAACTGTATTTTACATATGTTTGTCCTCCATTTATCTCTAATGGTATTTCTGACATTGTGAGGATGGACATGAATCTCTTTTAAAAGTCATATTATGAAAAGGTTTGGGAGCAGAAACATAATATAGAATAATAAAAGAAACAAGTTGAAGTTAGATTTATGACTATGGTTTAAATAAATTCTCAGGAAATGAGTCTATATAATGTCTTCTGAAGTGATGGAAACACACGTGTGAGCAAATGTTTTTGCAGTGCGCTGCGATCTTTGTCTGCTGAAGCCTTTGTGTATTTATATATTTTTAGAGCGTGTACATGTACGTGTACCTGCATGTGTGTGTATGAGTTGTAAGTGGAAGTATGTGTGTGTTGGGATGGGGCAGGAGGCTTCACTGAGCTGCATGGATTTGCTGCTAAAGTTTGAACAGTTTTAAATTAAAATGTATTGCCCATTCTCAATGTATTGATCTCAGACCCAGCTGTGTCAATACACTGCCCCGACTATTTTTCCAATAACTTATAAAGATCTGCCAGCCAGGCATAAATTCATTACATAGCTCTGAGTTTATATTCTCGGTCTTTTTTCTCTTTCTCTCCCATCTCCTTTCTCCTCCCATACATTTTACTGCATTCCTTTTCATAATCTGTTTCTATCAGTTTATTTTTTTTCTTTCTATTGCAATTACCACCATCCTCTGTTTAAAGATGAACCTAAGTGTCTGTTTTTGCAGTTGTCTCTGCTCATCTGCAGCCATCTCCCAAAACCATATTACACACTATTGTATGGAACTAAAGGTCTGATTTGGGTTAATTTTTTTGGAAAATATGGATGGTCTTAATTTTTCTATTTCTGTTTAAACATTTATACAGCTGTATTCATACTAATCATTACTTGTATTAGATTTGGAGAATAATGAAAACATACTGACCTAAGAAGTACTCTTAGAATTGTTTATCAATAGTTTGAAATGAAAGGGCAATTTCCACCATATTTCCCTACCTTACATTTTTACATTCTCATCCCTTGCCATTCAGCCCACTGCTTGTTCACTACTTATCACCCTGCCTTCTTTAAGGTGTTACCTCCACTCTGGCACTGTCTTCTCTATTTGTCTAATTCATTTCTCATTCATGTCCTTCTTTAGCATCCCTTCTCTCATCTCTTTCAGCATCTCTTCCCTTCCCTTCCCTTCTCCCAGCTCCACTTTCTTCCATTCTTTCCATTTCTCTCACTAATCTCCCTCCACCTCTTCTCATTGTCAATACCTATCTAATTCCACTTTAGCACCAGTAATTGGCTGATGGATAGAAGTTATGGATTGGCCTCTTCCTGATGACTGCATGACATTTTTTCCCCTCCCCTAGAGCTGGTAATACTAATAGAATTCCAAATCCGCGGCACCGGGATCCTGTCATGAGTAGGTCAACCGCTGTGTCAAGGTCCTATTGGAAAGCCAGCACCCAACATCTTAATTTAGACTTAGCTTTTTTTTCTCCACTCTCTTTCTCTCTCTCTATTTTGCTGTATGATCACGGTTTATTACCACCTTTCTATGTGTTCTTGTTGTTTTTCTATGCATATCTGTTATGATGGGTGGTCTTTATTTCTCTTTAAAACTTATGTCAATCTGCAGCACTATCACCAACATTTTTTTTTCATTTCACATAAAACTTTTTTTTAAAGTTCACAGTGTTCATGACAGTTGTATAGTCAGATGTTTTATGGCCCCCAGCTTCCACACAGTTTTGAATTTGACATCACAATCATTGTATGGCCATGAAGTAATGCAGAATGTGTAAGATTGGTGTAATTATAAAATATTAAATAGCCAAAAGCTATGCTGAAAAGGTGACGTTACTTATTACATGAAACATGTTTTCACCGTATTTTCACTGATTCGTTTCAGATTTTTAAAAAAAAAGGGCTTTTTAAAAATCTTAATTTTTTTTATTTTTTTTATTCTACTAATTCACCAAAAAAGGGGACCCAACAGAACAGTGACTTTTTCTGAAGTGGATTTATTTTTATATCCATCAAAATGCATTACATTTATTAGGTTTAGTAGCATTTGGGTGCTTATGTGGGTTAAAGTAACGAATTGGGAAAATAACAAATCTTCTTGCCATGCTAATTCAGTCAGCTGACAGTATAATAGATGCAGCAGGGAAATGGACTGAACTTGACCCTGTTAAATCTGACCTTGGCCTTGCTCTTATATTCTCTCCTCTTTCACTCACATATGTGAGGGCAGAGGTCACCGAATTACAGACATGAATCTGTTTTGTGTTTGGAGCTTTCAGGCCATTGAAGTGAAATAGACTGAATCGTTTTGTTTTTTTTCTGGAATGCTTTGGCTCATCTTTAAAAAAAAAAAAACTTGCTGTAACATATATTTACCTTCACAAGTGTCCCGTGGTGCATCACATCTGCATCAAATGTTATATTAAAACCGATTAATCTTGTCTTAAATGTGGTGATGCCACTAATATGAATTTTTTATGTCTGGGGGTGACCTGTATTTGTCCAAATGTCTGTGTGTTACTATGAGCTTCTTCAGTTAAATTTTGAGAAAGGTAAAAATCTACCATTCACTTGAGAAAAATGTTTCATGAACTTCAGTCAGAGAAGCAGTCTTTTACTCTCTTGCAATGTGTTGCAATGACTGTGAAAATCAGAATTGCTCATATATTGTATAAAAATTTTAAAGGAAAGAAAGAAAAAAGAGGACATCTGTGGAAAAAAAACTATCCTGACATCTGAAAAGTTGAACATGACACTTATGACCTTCAGATTAGCAATTATACGATAATTGGGAATGCAGATTGCCCTGTCGAATATGACATGGACTGATATTAAACAAAAAACAACACCACGGATGGAAAAAAATATATTAAATAATGCATAAGTTAAAAAGTAATAAAATCTGAAAACATCTTTGCAACAAATGGTGAATCAACCATTCACCTGAACTCAAGAGTAACATCTGTTTATTTTAGCTCAGTATTTGAGGGTGGGGTTACAAGCCTGTGTGGAATGTCCCTTTAAATTATTCAAAGCCCAATCAGGTGTCTTTTTCTCCTGTGATCTAAAGATGGGTATCAGAGGTCATTCATTCTTCCTTCCAGGGTCACCTTTCCCTCTTTTGCTTTTAGCAGGGACTCACAAACTTTCACCCCCTATCTCTTTCACTGATGCTATATAGGTCATTGTTCTGGTCACATGCTTCTTCGTATGGTCATGCACAAGGATGCAGGAAACAAAGCAGCTGTGTTTGTATGTGTGCATGCAGACAGTGTGTCTCACACAGTGACACCTATGAACATGCATACGGCTTCTTTCCCCGCAGCGTGTTCTATTGTGTGTGTGTGTGTGTGTGTGTGTGTGTGTGTGTGTGTGTGTGTGT
>JABUIW010000020.1:11441967-11455529 GCA_013363375.1 Menidia beryllina | reverse complement strand
TGTGTGTGTGTGTGTGTGTGTGTGTGTGTGTGTGTGTGTGTGTGTGTGTCAGGACATTGATAATTCTTCTTCTTTGTTTTCAAGTATCTGAATACCTTCTGACCTTCTCATTGGCGGCAAGGATGTGATACGTTATTGCTCTTCATGCAACTTGCTTTGGTGGAGCAACAACAATAGCTGACAAAGGGAGGTGGCCATCTGTGGGGAGGAAAAATGGAAATGGAGTGACGTAAAGAGACTGTCAAGACTTAACTTTGTTATTTAACTTCTTACACACCTCTTTGTTGCATAATAATTCCAAATATTCACAGTTACATTGGAGCTTGTTTATTGATTGTATAGGGAAAAAGTTACCCAAATTAGATGGACAGGTAAATGGTAATCAATGAAAACCTTTACATATTAAGTCATGAAGTCTATAAAGTTTTCACCAGCTAGCGAGTCCCAAAAATACCTCTGCAAAAAGTCAAGTTTGTGTGAGCAGTCATGATTCAGTGCTCATACATTTCCTTGCACAACTTTTTACCATAGTGTGTCCACACTTTTGCATAGCATAACACAGCTGGGTGCTGTTTACGTGAGGGCTTCCAAATACAGAGCGTGTCTGCACATTCACCGCTGGGGGCTTGTTGTCAGAGCTTCTCTCAACTGGCCAATTAATTATGATGGCCTACTTATGATGTGTAATGGGATGATTTATTAGTAAACACACAAACAGAGCGGGGACACGCAGACAGTCAGGTAGCAGGGCTGAATTCCGTGGTCTGGGATCATATACTGGGGCAAGAACACAAGACACCTCTGGCTGTGTCCTACCGGAGCAAAAGTGAAGATTACAGTATATGTTCAGTGTGTATTAAAAAAACGACCGGTCTATGATATATGGCAGAGGCACAGTGTTGTTTTATCATTGCTAGCTTCGCACAGTAAAGAACTTTGTGCTGTTTCATCTGTACTTTAAAAAATAGAGAAACCAGTCTACTCAGAGGTGAAACAGATCATTCAAAAACAAATTTGTTTTATCTTGTAATTCCAAATAGGACAATAATTAACGGTTTAGAATACATGGTATTAAACATGTGTCCATCCATGTATTTGTAAGGTTTTGCTCTTTTGGCACCCCTGGATCCAGACCATTGCAGTTTGTATTCATATTTGTTGCTCGTTAACTTTTGGTAACATTTTATCACCCCTTCACACATTTTCTTCTGCATGGCTTTGCATGCAGAAATGTCTGACTTATAATGAAAATAAACCCACACAAGTGTCTTGGAGTAGTTGTCCACTGTAGTGCATCTGGCCTATGTGTGCTATTGTAGGTTATTTTAGGTGTAGTGGGTATAGGTGATGCAGGTCTGTCCTGGTGCCGAGGAGGGCTATTTGTTTCCTTGGCTAGCTGTCTGACTAGCTGGGTGGGTGTCCTATTTCTGGATGATACACACACATCTACACACCAAACCCTGTGCCCCTCCACCATACGTTGTGGGATATAATTTATGATGGCTCTGTAACATATGGACTTTTCATCACTCAGTGGCAACAAACTCACTCAACTCAGTGTTATAGCTTATTGTGTGTCTTTCTCTCCTTTCTCCAAGTTTCCAACGCATCTCACTTTTCTGTTCACGGCTTCAATTATATTTTCTTTTACCTATTTTAGACTTTTTTAAATCAAAATTTTACATCAATATCTCCTTTTGGCTTAATTAGAGTTACATATCAAGATATATAGCATATATTTTCAAAACATTATTAAAGGAATCATTAGAAAAAGCATCCACAGAAACATCACACCTAGTGAGGGAAGTTTTTAAGTTTTTTCTTGTTTCTTATATAAGCCTTCTTTTCTCCCAAAGGCTGTTTCTTTTATATAACTCAGTCTTGACTTTTCCACTACCCTTGGTTCTTTGAACTGATTCTTTAAGAGCCAGATATCAATGAAAGAACAGTAAAAGTGAAAGCTTGCAATCGCGATGAGTGAGTGCATCAATAGACCGCAAATAACTTGAGGTGAGAGTTGGTGCGCTTGGAGTCATGGCATGCTGACAATTAATTGTCATGCAGCGAAGATGTCGCTAAGGCTATTATAACCAAACTCTGTCTAAGTGCATCAAAGCTTAGATCGTTATGGTTTTATTATCTAACTCTCATGCACAACAACAGTATAAAGTGTGGGCTGCACCTTGAATATCAACCACACACACACACACACACACACACTGTCTTACATACACACACTTAACACTGTGTGTCCCCGTTTACAATTTATCATGCAGCTCTTCTGAAATTCTATAAAGAGCAAGGGTGGTTATTAAAATGTTGACCATTGTTGATTTTTTTCAGAATAAGTCTATTCATCACAGAGCACGCTGTGCTCTTGTCGTCTCACTTAGTGAGTGTGTGAGCTTGTGCTGCTTGATGGGGAACGACTGAAGACAATATGCATGTGAAAATGTTAGGTCATAAATCCAAATTTTGACAGGAGCCAAAGACCTCATGAATATATTTTGTCCCCCACCAAAATAAAGAGAGGCTCAGACACAAAGTACATTATATTTTTTTTGAGCTTTGTTTACTGAAACCTATAAAAAGTATGGTTTAGGATCATTTCAAAATTATATAAATGTATTATACAAGTAAGCTTTTGTCATCAGTATATCAAAGTATTTTCACCCTTAAACACAAAAGAAAAACAAATACAAAAATAGCTATGGCTTAAATGCATCTTAAATCATTAAAAGCAGACTTACCTTCAAAATTTCATTTTAAGTTACAATATTCACTGTGAACTAAAAATTTGTCAGTAAACAATATTCGAAGAAAAGAAATACCACTCGAACATGAGTTTTTCCCACTCCAAACTCTAACGTACCTCCTCTCTTCAAATGACTGCTCAGCAGCTGAAAGTATGTTCATAAAAATTGTGAAGAAAGTGTTTTTTTTTTAACAAGCATGTCCTTTTTAAACTTTTTCTTAGCATTTTCTACACATGCTTGGGATGTGAAAATGAAGTGAATTTTGCCAAAACATCAGAGCATGACTCTGAATGACTCGATGTGTTGACTGGCTTAACAACTTGGGATGCTGTTGTGTCCTTTAATGTTATCAAGAGTTTTCTATGTGAGCAAATTACAAGCAGTGGCAGACACAATGATGTGCATGTATTTTCTGTGATTTTATTTTAATGTAGCTGTTGTTCATTTTTTCCTCCACCAATGTCTTTTGTGTTCTTAACCAGTGTTCTGGCACTCAGTGTGTAACTATTGATGCTACTTTGTCCTAGTGATGAAGCAAGTGGGCCGTTGTTGGGTCGATGTGTGTCATTGTTATATTGATGTGAGGACAGACCCCTGAGGCCTGAGCCTTCCACTCCCCTGAAAGCAATAAATCTATGGCCCTCTGTTCCCCGTACATTGTACCTCGCAAAGCCTCTCTTCCTCTGTCATACTTGCACGCGCATACGTGTATATACAACACATGCAAAACAATAATCTGTAATCTCCTGATGCTGTTTGCAGTGTATATCATAATCCTCCACGTTAGTGCTTTTTGTTAGTTCTTTGTGTGGAGGTGAATGGATGTTAGCGGTAGAGGACTTCTGTCTCAAGATTCTGTGAATCATTTTAATTCCCTTCAGTCAGCCAGTAGAGGCCACTCACAGCATTCAGTACAGACAGAAACCACACACGCACACTCACACGTGAACTCTAACATAAACGACAGCTGTCCATTACTGAGGAGTGGAGAGGGGATGGTGAGGGCATGAGGTGGTGGCAAGCAGGGCAGAGGGGAGACACCAGCATTACAGAAAGCAAGCTTGATATATGAAACAAGGAGGAGGATTAATAGAAATCTGAAAAATGACAAACAGAAAGAGAGGAGGAAACAGCTGTGAGGCTGTGTTTCATTCCGTTTGTTCCTGTTCATACCTATCAACTCTGCATCACTCACAATCTCAGCTTTTGACTGAGGCAGAGAGACAAATTGGTGAGATATTGGAATTGACACTCATCCAGTTTTCCTTGTGAGCAGTGAACAGTGGAGTTCAGTCCCCTGTCATCACTTTAATAAAATACAGCATGCTGATACAGTTCAAACACACTGCTTTAGAAAATCTTTATTTTTTTAAATACTCGATTTATGGTAGGCAGCAAGTCCTTTAATGAACCACGAGTTAAAGCTGATCTTTTACGGAGTAAAATGTCCTATCTGAATATGCTGAATAATATTTTACTGCTGAGATAAATAACAAACAAATATCATGACCAATTTTTCAAATTACCCTGATTTCTGTTTATCTCTGATTATTTGGCAGGAGGTTTGTTCTCGGCTGGTTGAAGTCAACATGCGAAAGTGAAAGGAAACTGAAGATAAGTGTGTGTGATTTGGGGTTTAATGGTTGATAAAATAATCTTAATCCTTCTCACTGGTCGCTTTCCCCACAACACACTCTCTTTCTTTATTCCACTGTTTAAATGTCCTCTTCCAGTTATTTCACCTCACTTCCACATTCACTAATTATTTCATCTTCAGCATGGAAAGGAGACACCAAATCAATAAGTCTCCTCCGTGGATGTTGAAGGAAGGAAAAAGCGAGGAGGAGAGGTTGATGGGGAGGGCTGCCAAATTAGTCCTTGTTTCAACTTCTTTACCATCCTGAAACTGGCAGGAAAAATGGAAGTTTCTGATTCTTGATTTGATTCCTTTCATCAGATTTTTTTCAAAATTTACTTTTCATTTTCAGAAAACCTTTTTGAAACAGTTTTGCAGATTTTTCCAGCTTTGCCGTCGTGTTGTGGCGACTCTTGAAGCAACCTGACAAAGGTCGGGCCACATTGATTATTGTTTGTTTGCAGAGAAATCTCAACTAAAGGAAACTGAGGTAATTCCAAGAGTTTTGCTCCAATTTGCTTCTAGGGTTTCACTACAGCTTCTTCTCGCCTTCAAGCCCTTAAATTAATCCTGGAATCGGCAAAGACATAAAAAAATAGAATTAAATGAAGCAAAGAAACAGAACGCACACGGGGATGTTTTAAACTGTTAGCTGACCTTCATGAGGCAGAAAGGACGGAGAAGTTGTGAGGGATTACCACTTCAGTATTCTTTTGGTTATAATTCTGTCGAGGTGGGAAAGTGAGTGGAGATGCCTTGCTGTGACTAATGTGATGTTTGTCAAATCCAAACTTTCTCCTGCTGCCCCCCCCCCCCCCCCTCCACCC
The DNA here is from genome assembly GCA_013363375.1 of Menidia beryllina. Taxonomy (NCBI): domain Eukaryota; kingdom Metazoa; phylum Chordata; class Actinopteri; order Atheriniformes; family Atherinopsidae; genus Menidia; species Menidia beryllina. Next base: position 11,450,310 of record JABUIW010000020.1, on the reverse strand, counting down.
CCCCCTCCCCTCCCGCCCCACCCAACCCCGCTCGTCACTCCTTTCAGCACCAGTTTTTTATTAACTCTTTTTTTTTTTTTGTTTGTTTTGTTTGGCTGTTTTCTCCTGACCGGCCCACCCGCAGGTAAACATGCAATTGTATTCTTCTGACCAGATTAAGTTTCGAGCTGTGTGTCTGTGTGTGTCAACATGTCTCCAGTTCTTGGCTCCTCCCGGTCGAAATGTTGTTTGTGATATTATATTTGTGTGGGTTTTTGTGTGTATATGTATGTGCCTGTGGAGGTGCTATCTGTGCTCAGATAAGACTGTAAACCAGATTAATCTGGCGTGGAAGAGCTTGTCAGCAGGACCACAGTGTCTGCACATTTGTGTGTTCGGGAGTATGTGCATGAGCAAATGCCGCTCTCCTCTGAGCCAGACCCATCAAGTGAGCCATCGGCTTCTATTTTGTCTGTTTGTGAGTGCGTGTGTGTGTGCAAAGGAAATCTACAGAGAATGCTATGTAAGTGAATGAGTGTGTAGGGTCCAGCGCAAGATAATGTGATCACGACTCCATGTAACACAGCATGACAACAGCTTGTGTATTTGAGTGTGTCTCTTTGCTTGTGTGTATGTGAAACATGGTTTGACAACAGTGTCTATCCATACCACTGTGGAGAGAATGGATTTCTCTTCTCTCACTCTCAAAACACCAGTATACACACACTCACACACACACACTTTTCATTTACAGACCGACTTTTCCCTCACAGGCCTCACAAACCCTAGACCTCCATGCTGGTTTACTCCTGTTGGCTGATGAAGCTTAGACATAAAAATATATGGAAGAACAAAAAACAAACAGTACTTTTTCAAATTTAACATAAAGAAATGTTATTCTTTCTGAACAGTGTGCCCTCACAAACTGAGTCAAACATTTCAATTGAGAAATAGAATAGAAAATTGTTGTCTCAACAATATTTATTTGATCATATGATTTTGAATTTTGAACCCCTTTGTATGCTTAGTAACTGTGATAGTTTGAATTCTCATTTCCCAGACAACTACTTGAACTGAGCAAAAAATCTTTACCTAAGATGAAACATGTGTGGCCTGTGATGAACTGGTGACCTGTCCAGGGCATAAATGAAGTCCAAAATGCGAGGAAATGCTTTGAGAGAAGGTGTAGCAGAGGTAAAAAAAACAAAACATAACATAAAAAACAGCTTTGTCTTGGAAACAAGTTTTTTTTTGTTTTGGAGAGTTTTCTCTGTCAAAATTTTCAAAATGTGAGCATTATATATTTTAGCACATAATACTAGAGCTGGGATAAAAAACAGCATACTTGGAATATGAAACACTCCTGGCCTTCACCTTGCCTCCTCGGCTTTGCCTCTGAATCTCTGGTCAGGCTGATGCAGCTTCAGCAGCTCATATTACTAATTTGCTGTAAACGAGGCGAAGTGAGGGTATAAAGTCTTCCTGCCACCCCCCCCCGCCCCTCCCCCCCGCCCAGAAACACATATGGCTCTCTATACATTTGCATTTCATCAGTGGTGCTAGAGGCCACCTGGAGTGCAGCATGGGACTCTGTCTAATTCAAGGGCATTGCCGTGGAGAAGTTTAGAACTAATACCAGAATTCTCCAGCTGCCAGCTCACAGCCAGAAAATACCCCTGTATGTGGTGGGGATCAACCCAACAACCTTTAGGTTATTAGTCAGCCTGCACATCCAGGCCAACCTAGGGAGAGGTGATGGGTGGGTGTGTGTGGGATGGAAGCCAAATGTGTGTCCATGTGAGTATGTGTTGTTGAGTGGGTGAGGGTGTTGCTTCCCCAGTGTAAGGAGCACACTGTATCTTCCCCGACTACTCTCTGACAGGCCTACATACATCACCACCCCCAACACCTCTGTTTCTTTCTCCTCTCCCTCTTCATCATCCTTATTCCCTTTTTCCCTCCCTCCATCCATCCACCTCCCCTCCCACATTTCCTCTCACCTGCTCCTGTCTCTCAAGAGTGCAGGTGCCTCCACACCTCTCCCTTTTTTCTCTCTTTCACCTGCTTACAGCCCCCCCCCCCACCTCTCGCCAGGCCTCCCTGAGTATCATTTACATCGATGATGCCTCATCATTACCCCTGCCCTACTTTATCTATCACCCAGCAGCTCAGCCATATAGCCCATTCCTTCAGCGGAGGCCTCATTCCTCTGGTTCATCACAGCACATCTCAACTGCTGAAGTAAGGCCTCAAGATAACTGTCTGTGATGTTTAAAAAAAAAAAAAAAAACAGATGAAAAAACTTTAAGTTAAATATCTTACATGTAGCTTGTCAATGGGCATATTGATTAACTTTATAAAAAAGTTTTTTAACAAAGTAAAGGTTTACTCTGTGTATTCTACAACAAGTGGGAGTTTTTGTGGGTCAACCTGCAAAACTTGTATTACAAGTGGAAAAACTCGCTCAAATTATTTCTAAAAGTGTATTTCACGTATATGAATAAAAAATAATGAAAATGACATATTCTTAGCATTATCTTTTTTCCTCTATATCATGTTAGCTGTTTGCCAAAGTGTTACCTCTAACAGTAGCCATACAGAAATAGTTCGCAATATGACATCACAAACCAAACAGTAAGTTCTCATCATCAGAATAAAATGCCTGAATATCCCTTTACCTGAAAAGAGTTTAAACATTTGAATTCATCAATAAAAAGCAACATTTTTGTGTCAATTAATGATAAATGTGCAGGACAAAAAGTTTGTAAAGCTCCTTGGAGGCAAAGTCTGAGTTGTCCTCTTTATGTTTTATCGTTTTGAACTTTTGCATTCTGAATTACACGTCTGTCACTGTATTTATTGTGCACTGTACTAATGTTGTCAGTTTATTCAAACCCTGAACACTTGTCTCAATTTGTCTTTCATAATCCCCCCTTGCAAGTCTGCAATTTAGTCCTCTTCAGTCCTTTTGACAGTATGTGGCAGGCAGAGCCAGTCCAACTTTTGGACTTGAATGCTCCACTGCACATTTCCTTATGTGCCAATTGCTTTTAAGAGGCTTTAAAGAGCAGAGCAAACTTGAGGTCATTTTGAGTTGGCAACATCTCCTCTGTGAAAAGTAAATCCTTTAGATTAGTTTATAATTAATGAATTTAAGACTTTGATGAGGAAGTAATACTGTACTGCCAATGTAAACTTGGACTGAATCCTATAAGTATATAATCCATATAGTGGCAGGTTTACAGTATCATGTGTATTTCACAAGGGCAATAATGAAATACAGAGTATGTTGGGGAAAAAAGGCTGTGTAATTAATTCACAGTATGTGAAATGTAAACTAAGATCAATTCATATCGGTGTGGATAATCCTTTTGTGTCCCATTTGTGTGACCAAAACATATGTCTAAAGCATATGCCAATTAATATGTAATAAAAAATGCATTACAATCAAATAATTCAACTAAAAAAGTCTTTACTTCTCCCTTTTAAGTCAAACAAACCTTTGAATGGAGAATGAATAGAGAATACAAACAGAAAAGAACCATTCAATACATATTCATGTAGATCGGATTTATTCAAAAGGCTCCTGTAAAAAAAAAACTTTCATTAGTCTCAATGTATCTGTTTTATAAGTGAGAAACTTCAAAACCTGTGAAATGTTGCCATACACTGAGCAAAATGAATAACTCCAACCTTTCACTGACATACAAATTTTGTCTGCTGAAATTAGCAACATTACCTTGACCTTGGTGTATTGATCTTTATATTTTATACATCTTATTGAAAGAGGAATGGCACCTCAAGGCACTATTACTTAAAAGAAAAGTGTATGCATGGAAAGTTTTGGCGGCTCTGCCAGAAAAGGTCACCACATATCCTCTGAATTGTTCATTCTGCCATTTTAAACTGTTTGTTATTAAGCAGAAACACGTTTATTAGAGTAGTAGGAATTGCAAATAGTTGGATCATATTATTTAATTATATAGTATATAAAAATTGTCATGATTTCCTAGCTTTTCTAGCAGTATCTACAGCATTTAATAAATTGTGAAATTTGCAGAAAATGTGATATCACAAACCATATATTAAGAAGGAAAAAAGTTTAAAATGAGATAGAAACTGTGTTTCTAAATATATAAACTTCCATTCTATAAAAGGAATCTGCAATCAACTTAAAATAAAAGTATTACAGAATCAGATTATCTTTTTCAACAAACTCAAGCTAGGGAGTTTTTACTCATCGCTTCTTTTCTCTGCTCTTCTCTTATATTCTTCATAATATTCTTCATTGGTCCTACTGTCTGTCAAGACCATAAGAACTAACAAATCAGTGTGTATGAGTGGAGTAAGCAGGGCTCTGAGGGTTAAGTCTCTCACTTGCTTTACAGCGCTAAACTAAAGGAATCACACATGCAAGTGCGGTACAGGAGGACTTAATAATATGAAAGAAAATTGATTTTCTGGAACGAGATTTCTCCTTTGATAAGGTATTAGCTAGGAGGGGGAAATGTTGTGAATCTTCATTAAGAGTCTCTGATTTGCACTGGGATAATCACAGGAAGACAGGCACGAATGAAAAATGAAACCAAAGGGAAAAAGAAGAGAGTGATACATTTGGAAAAGAGACAGAAAGAGAGACAGAAAAAAAGAAAGAAAGAAAGATAGATGCCAAGAGCGAGAGAAAGAGTGAGTAGCACCTATGCATACACTCAAATCAGAGGCTTAGGCACAAGACGGCCTCCTTTAATAAGAGTAAAAATTGATTTATTTCCACTTCCATGAGAGGAGATCTAAAGATGATGAAGGTGAGGATTGGACTGCAGTTCATTATGGAAAATTAGACTATGTTCGAGCTATGGGTATATCCCTAATATATCTACCCTGGCTTTATTTACCACTTCTTCCCCCACTGAACAAATAGAGAAGTGGTGAAAGCAGACAGAAGAGTAGCAATGCAGGAAGAGAGAGAAATACAGCGACAGGCATTCAAAAGTTAGAGATTTCCAAGAATGAAGCAGTGGAAGACAAATAATCTAGAAAAGTGAGTAAGGGTACGATATTTGACAAATGAAGAAGAGACCAGTTTGGTAACAGACTCCCCTGCAGCAGAGAGTATTAGGCAGAGCTGAGATGAGGATGAGGATAGAGTTAGAGAGGATAACCAGCAGATGGACTGACTGTGGAGAGGAGAATTGAAAAGAGCCTAACCTCAGCTAATACCACTGACAGAAATTTATGACAGACCAGCAGAAAACTATAGATCAACTGTGGTAAGGGATCTTTTTGTTCAGTTGCACCCACAAGACTAAATATAAAGCTGAACTGACAAGAGAGAAAGTAATAGTTTGATGCTGCAAGTGAAGGCTTTTTTAAAAACTTATTTTTACCTATATTTTTACCGACCTACATACCTATGCTTAACTCAGAAAATGAAAATAGTGTATGTTTTGTCAAAAGAATGTCTTTATCTTCTACATATCTTTAGTTTTTTTTAAATCAAAAAGATGTTTTGATTCAGTTTCGGGTTTGTGTTTATATGAGTATGTTTGGGCTTGGACATGCCTGTCACCGTTACGAAATGTCTGAATGCAGTGGTCAGACTGGGATGTGTGTGTGTGTAGTTTACTTTCTGTTACAGCCTGTGGGTTGTCTGTTAATGTGTGAAAGCAGAATGTGGAAAAGATCAAACCCAACTGACCTGAGAATAGTACTGACACCTTCCCGCTCTGGACCACACACCTCTGCTTGCTTATGTGTGTCTGCTCATTCATGTGTGTATGGCGTAGTAAGACGGGAAGGAAATCATACAAAGAGTAACTGGAGAGAAATGCCCTGTCAGATTTTGAAAGAAATCACAACTGAATGAAAACTGAACTAGAAACTTTATGGTGAAACCAGTGCAAAGAAAGACAGAATGACAAAGAGCATGGAGGAGGAAGACAGACAGAGAAATAGTGACTGAGATTCAGAATAAGAGAATTAGAACGGGGTGGGGGAAGGTGAGAGGTAGAGGTCATTTATTATGCTTGAGCTTCATCTACAGATACAAATCACAGGCTGTTATCACACTGAAGCAAACCTTGCTAGGATCCTGCACTTGGATCCATCTCCATCTTCACCACAGCACACACACACACACATACACATGCATGGTCAAAGATTCACACACACACACCCACACACACACACACATATATATATATATATATATATATATATATATATATATATATATATAAGTGTATATACATATGTGTGTATATAGAACGGGGGTGTGTGTGTGTCTGTGTGTGTGTGCTCTCAGTGATAGGATTATAAATAGAGCCCTGGACCGACAAAGTGAAAGGCGAGAACATCCAGTGGGCATTATCAGGGATGGACCAGCAGGTCTCTGTGTTTTGTGTGTATCGGTATTTGTTTCTTTCTATGTGCACCACTAACACTACGTGTGTATCAGAGTCTGTAGGTTAAGTTGTTATCTTGGTTCCTCTGAAGGTGAAACACACCTGCATCAAGTGTTCAAGGTGTAGTACTTTTCAGCAGCAAAAAAAGGCCTGTCACCTCAAGATTTCAGATAAATTCTTATTGCATGAAGGGGCACAAAGGTTGTGTTACAGTGCAAAATAGAACAGAAAACTCTGGGTTTGATCAAAAGACCTTTATTTGATTAGCATAACTGATTTGATAATTTGGTTTCACATTCTCAAGCTAATGCAGTTAAAATACAAATGTCCTCCAGAGTTGTGGCAACTTTCTGCCCAAATCACATGTTGATGGGTGTCAGACAAATTTCTCATTTTGGTAAAGGTCTCTTTCAAAATGTTGTGAGCAAGCTAAGATAAGCACATAACACTGTTGAAACTAAACCTGCCCAACTGATAATGCCGCCTCCACAGCCTTGTACTGAGGGGCACCAGGCCTTTCAAGTCAGTCCCACTGATATATGGTAGTTTACGTCCATTTCTTTGGGATTTTTCTGTGTATCCAGTTGAACTTGAAAAAAAACATTCAATTTACATATGAATTAGCAGAGTAATGTCTACCAAATGTGATTTGATTAGTTACTTTGCAGAAGCATAAGATGGATAGGCTTCAAAATGTTGCAATGATCAAAAGTGAATAACCAGAAAAAGGTTAACACAACTCATCAGTGTGAAGTAAAAAGCAAGAAAATGCATAACAAGTAGACATACTGTAGTAACAGTTCATGAAAACAGTGTCTCAATACTGGCTCTGGGATAAATGATAGTGTTCTTCCAGACGTTGGTGGGGAGGAGGGCATCATACTGCACATGCTGAGCACACACTTTAAATCTGGACCATCACCGCTAATTTGCTTATTTTGTATTTACTTTAGGTGATGAGAAAGGACAGGAAAACCCTCACTTATCACTGGACTTAACATCAGCCAATCCACAGTGATTACAGCACATCCAGGTGACCCATACCTCTGCTCTAGGATGGAAGTGCACTGCTGGTAAAAATGAATAGATAATTATAAATAATATTTGTCATATTGTTTGTAATATATTAAATCAAATTTTGAATTTTGTGAGTGACAATTTAATTATAAACAGATTTTAGGAGCCTGAGAACACATCAGAAATATTTTTTTAAAGAATACTTAATTTCTTAATGATAAGACAATAGAGTTTATAGTTACTGAAAAATATATGTTTAAGTGTAACTGCCACATCCACTTGCTTGCTCCTGTTGCTGAAGCCCTCATTTGTATAGTAGCTGTGCTAAAATATGGTGACTTTGAAAATGCATTTAAAGGCAGAGGCACAGGCTCAAGGTGATTCATCTAATCACTTACCTTATTCTTTGGCGGGTGTTTCCATTCAGACACACATTCCAAGGCATACAAAAACACACACATATCAAAAAACGACAAGTTCATGGGATAAATACCTATACCCACAGATCCATTCACACTAAAACTCACAAAACTACATTTAACACTGTTCCTCTTTTTTTTAGAGCAGAAAAAAACACATAAGACCTTTGAGTATCTTTTATGTATTCAGGTTTCAGTTTTGAAAACCAAAACGTCTTGACCTCTTCGCACAGCCCACCTCTTTCTGTAGCCCTCCCTCTTAACTAACTACTTATGGTATGCAATTCCCTTCCCCATCAGCTGTGCAGTGGCCCTGGCTGTCTCTGTGAGAGCGAATAATTCAGTGTCTAATAAAGGTGAATATGCGACGCTTCCCTTTGGGGAGAGCAGAGAGGGGGAAGGAGGAGGGCAGGACTTCACCCTGTCTGCATTCAAAGAAGTGATGCACACTAACTCTGTATCCACATGCCCCCACTCCACACACACACACACACACACACACACACACACACACACACACACAC
>JABUIW010000020.1:11390537-11439276 GCA_013363375.1 Menidia beryllina | reverse complement strand
GTGCATGTGTGTGCATGTGTGTGCATGTGTGTGCATGTGTGTGCATGTGTGTGCGTGTGTGCGTGTGTGCGTGTGTGCGTGTGTGCGTGTGTGCGTGTGTGCGTGTGCGTGTGTGCGTGTGCGTGTGTGTGTGTGTGTGTGCCTGTCAGTGGCATGCAGAACAACGGTTTGGCAGTGGTCTGACATTTCCTGCTCTGACATCTTGTCTCAGTTCATCTCCCCTACCAGTGAATAGACGGAAGCCTGGAGGGACACACTACCACCAACGATGCAAACTTGTCTTTTTGTCAGCATCAGTAAAGAGCTCTCCAGCACATTAGTCACAGACGCACACACACAAATGCACACATACGTACATTTTTCCCCATTCCCTTCCTTTCTGATGTGGAATGACACTGTAGAATGCAGACTGTCAGTCTTTGTTTGCAACATTTTTATGATAAATTTGATGAACAGCTTAAAAGCTAAAAGTGCATCTTTCCTCACACTATGCTTACTGAGTATTTAAGGAATTAAAGGTTCATGCACATTTTCTATCCTCTGGGTTTGGGCACTGTTTACTTTAACAGGTGTTTGCAATACAGACAGGCCATCAGGAACAACAAGGGTCAGTAAAAGACTGCGTCTTCATGTTCTAGTGAGTTAATAGTCATAGCATAAGGAGGGTTTGTTTTTAACAACAGTCCTAAAGTCAGCACTTGAGGCTAAAAATGTACGATCTGCTCAGAATTGCATATTCCCTTAATTTTTTAAAGATGCTTTGAATTGAGGAAATGACTGTCACTGTAAAATGTAATATAATCACAACATAAAGAAAAGTTAAAAAGCACAATGTGAATCACATGTTTTACATACATTTTTGCAAAGCTAAGTTTCACTGACTCTCAAAGTACTGGCACACTATCAGTGCCATCTTCAGTTATGACCCTCATCTCCCTGGCTATGCCATCTTTACCTCCGTTTCCCCGTCTGAGTCTCCAACAATCTTTACGAGACTCGGGAGAGCTTTGACATTTCTAAATGAAAAGCCTCTCTTTCTAGAGATGCAACAGCTGACGATTTATGACAACGAGGCCTCGCTGGAATCTTAGCTGCTGTCAGCCAGCATAATGATGTTTTGATATAAAGATGATTGGTGAGGCAGCATGAGCTGCTCTGTGCATCAAGCCAGCATGTGTGTGATTGGATGATTTAAGGTGGACACTTGAATCGTTTACTTGTTGAAGTATTTTGTTTTGCTGTTTTCTCCTTTAGTTGCTCTTTATTTGATTTTGATTTCCACCTGACATTTAGAGTCCTCTTCGAGTTATTTCCACTTTTGGTTCCTCTTCTATTTATCTGTCTCGTTCCTGCTTTCCGGCCCTCTGTTCTCATGAGTTTCTTTTCTGGACCTTTTAGTCAAAATATTTGCATATGTTCTATTTCTCCTGTCATTTTGTTAATTCCAAAAAGTCATTTTAAACTTCCTCTCTTTTTAATTTCTTGTCTCTCATCTTCTCTCAACACACATACACAGCCACAACTCCCACTCTCCAGTCAATGGTGACAGGCATATAGTTTGCTATAGTTTCTATTAGAGGATCATTGCATGCTTGAGGGCCTCCACAGATTGGTTACATTTTGTTCGTCAGGGCATTAGTGGGCCCCGTTGAAGGGCCCCATCATCATCAGTGTGTCTGCCATCTTCCAGCGGTGATCTATGATTCGGCCATCAGACATACATAAATCAGAGCGCTAAAAGGATTTCCACTCTACTCCTCAACCCCCCTCCTGTTAAATTTATGCTGCTGTAAAAGAAAGGAAAATTAGTCATTGAGGTCCCCCAACCCCATCCTCTAGTCCTTCTCTTTCACTTTGTTGCTCTCTCCATGCGATGTGTAGCAGTAAAAAAAAAAAAGAGGGGAAATACAGGGTGAACAATTGCAAGCAGCGCCCATCATCCTCTCCTCTCCTTCCTCCTCCCCCTCTTCTTCTCTCTAATATCATCATTATCAGAATCGTAAAGCGAAAAATAACATGCCAGAGGAAAAGAAAGGGGGTGAGGAAAGAGGGATTGGAGAGTCTGTTTCTCCAATCCCTCTAAACCCTCAGCTTCTCTCCAATCAACTCTTCTCTCACATATCCACACACACTTGAATATGGATGGGGTTTGTAATTAGTCCACAATATCCATAGATGCTGGGTGCTTGTACGTGGTTGCATGGTGTGTGGTTGTTTACATTTTTTGTCTCTTCTTTTTGCAATGTGCGTGTGCTATGAAGCTGGTCTTGTTGGGGTATGTGTGCCTTTGCTGTTGAATGCAAATCAGTGAGTCGCCCAAGCAGAACGCCTTTCAAATCCCATCGCCGCTCCGCTCTGCCCTTCTACTCCCAGAATGCCGTACAGCAAGGCAAGCAGGTATGGAGTGCAGGCAGTGCGTTGTTGTGGGTGACTGGTTATGTTATTGGCCCACAATCCACTCATTAACTTCTTGCTTTCCTCTCTGTCTATCATCACAGCCTCTCAAAGAGAGGTCTGCATGTCTGTCACTGTGTGGTGGGGTGTATGTAAATGTGACTGTCCGCCCGTCAGTTCATCTGTGTTCTGGCCTGGTCTTCTAATGTGACTTTTGCATCTATCTCTGAGCTTTTTTTCACTCTGGTCTATTTGTGGGTATATCCTAATTAGCCATTTCATAAACTTTGTTTAGTCCTTTAAGTTCAAAACCTCATAACTGTATAACTGAGTGTAATACATTTATAGAAACTTTGAAAAAGTCCAAGAGATGAATTCAACTTTTGTTTTTCGAAACCTCAGAGCAGAAGCTGTATTCACCCATTCAGATATTCATGTTCGTCATTGGACACTCTTTTTTTCAATCATGCAAACATTCACACATTGATGTACATGTTCAGGCCAACTTGCAAATTTTACAGGACAAACTTTTAAGGAAACAAGCAAAAAGCTGTATTTGTAGAGGAAGTTTCTATAGATCCACAACCGATCAACAGATTTCACATTCTCCAGTCACTGTTTCTCAAGCCTTTTATAAAAGTGAGACTCTTTCTATATCACAACCAGAGTGACATGTGAGACAGGAACATCTTTTGCAGTTGTCAATTATGAACCAATTAAATCATTAACAATGGTTATCTGTATATAAATTAGTGTTTAAAAGCAATTGAAAACAATACCTTTCCCTAGGAATGTACAGCCTTGACTGTGATTATTTATTTTAAGCTGTATCCATGAATGAATCATCCTGTAATTATTGTATTTTGGGGTTGTTGGGGTCCACCTGTTGGTTACAAGATTCAAAGCTACAATTACATATACAGTAAAAGAACAAGCTTTTGTTATTGTTGTTACTGGAAGCAGACAAAGAAAAGCAGCTCCCACTGAATAAGTTGTCATACACAATATTGATATCTATCATAATTCTCCCTGTCTCTAGTTTTAATTTAGAGGGTGTTTTGGAAGAAAAACTGAGATATTGCTGATTTTCTCCCAGAGAGCTGTTGATGCCTGTTTGGCATGTTTCACCTGTTCTCTTGTCAAAACAATAGATGTTCTCATTATTATCAAGTCTGGTTCAGTAAGGTAAGGCTGTCAGCTTTTGTCACAGCAGCTGTACCGTTTTTAGGAAGAGTGAAAAGGAGAACAGTGTTAACTCATGTCAACGTTCTTAGAGTCAAGACAAGGGGAATGACACAGCGAGAGGGAAAAGGCAGCTTCTCGACTACTTGTAGTAATCCTGTCTTTGTATGACGCTAATCATATGTAAATCCGCGTTGTAAAGTGATTTGGTTTTCCTCGTGTTTGAAATAATTATACAGGCTGTGCTTATGGAAGAAAACCTCTTCAGTTTCAATTGGTACATAGCTTTTCTGTTGTTGCTGGAGTGGAATATGCTGGCTGGTGTCTTAATCCAGCAGACCTGCTTGTTTACCAACAAGAGAATAATATGATTTTCATTGTCAGACACTCTTACTGTTCGTTTTCTGTAATCAGGTTACTTTGAAGAGGTAGTTCGCTGAAGAATACTAATTACTCATCTAATGCCAGCTTGTTTTTTTATCTCTGTCTGTCTTTCTTCTCTCCTCACTAAGATTAGAACATTTCTTTCATCAGAACAATAAATGCATATTTATCCTATGATTTGTCATTACCCAAGAATCAAACTGTAAATGAATACTCGTACAGTTCACAAAACCTACTTTAAGTGACACCAACCAAACTGCCAAAACTCATGATAGTTTTAAACTTTTTTTCGAAGCAGACAATCAAATTTATTTGAAAGATGGAAAAATATAGTAGAATAGTGATCAGGTCCAAAATTAGGCTGCAAAGCTACTCTCAAGTCACTGAAAAATTATCCTATTCTAATCCTTTATTTTAAATGTGTTATGATCTGTTGTTTTATGCTTTTTATGTGCGGTTTGCCTTTTTAAATATATCTAAAAAGACCACGGTGTAATCTTTGTAGCTTGTGAGTGTGCTTTTGTGTGTTTTTGTGTTACCTAACCAACAATGGGTGAAAGTTTTGATAATGTGTCTGTGCAAGTGTGAGACTGCACATGTATGAGTATGTTCAGAGATTGTGAATTGGTTCTGTGTAGGCATCGTATTCAGAGTAACACCTGCAGCTGGCAGATCCCAGGAATCTTTACACCTGTCAGTTGAAGAATCATCTTGATACGGATTTGTGTTCACCTATGTGTATTGGAAAATTGTGCAATCTATGAACATTTTTATACAGGTTTGAGGTAAAGGTTCATTAAAAGTACATAATGGAGAGCTTAAAATGGACAGAGAGAGATAAACGCCAGTTCAGCATTTGTCTAAAAAAAGAGGAAAATGAACCAACTGATGATAACTTATAGGTTGAAAGTACAACTGAATGCAAGAAAAGTAAGGAAGAGATCTAAACCACCAAATAACTCAATTTTTAAAAAAAATTTGAATGACAAAGAAGCACATAAAAATAACAAAGTTAATGAAAAAAATAAATTCTGGAAAAGAAGAAAAGTCACTGATAGAAAAGGGAAGTTCCTTAAAAATGGTATGGTCTATCCCAGGTAAGAAAACCAAATTTTGACAGGGGTAGCTTTCCTTTTCTTAAGGACACATACTCACACACATACACACCCAAAGGCAAAATGATAGAAAAAGAGGCTAGTGTAAAACAGGGGACAGGGCGTGCTATAAAGAGGAGATGGTTCATGGGGTTATTGTCAGCGGTACAGAGATGATAGGTGCCTGAAGCAGGATCCTATGCATAAGTGTACACACACACAGATACACAGACACACACAGTCACACAAGATATGGGTGGGGCTTTTATTTACCTGTGAGAAAAAGGCTTATCTTGCCTACAGCTGTGAGGCTAAAGAGAGGTCTGACCTCGTCTCCTCTCTGCCCCCTCCACTCCTTCTCTCCTCCTCCTCCCTTCATCTCAACCCTTCCCCTGTGGCTTGATCTTGCGTGTTTGCTAAGTAACACAACAAGGGTTCTAACCTGCAACCTGAACCACAAGACATGTAGAAATGATTCACAATCTTCTCTGTGTGGCACTGCTGAAAGGTTTTGTCTTTCAGAACTTTTCAAGGGGATTTTTTTTCCTATTCAGAACGAGAGCCAAACAAAAGAAACTGTTGCACCGTTGCAGAGTTTTAAAAATAAACATTTTAAAATAGATTTTGGGTTCACGTAACATAATTTTCTAAAACCATTCTAAGCGTTCAGTGAGTTGTGAGTTCAGTTTTTGCAAGCAGTTTCACACAAACACAAAAGTCCACGTAGAGGCAAAAAGCTGTAATAAGACACTGTTCAAATGACATGTAGAAATTTTATTCTCAACAGTCTTAGTAAGATGATTAATTGATTTATTTTTTGTAATATATTATGTAGTTTATCTTGACCTCAGAGTAGGCAAACTGAACTGAGTGACCAGTTTTTCTAGAGTGTAGAATTCTGTCCATATATTTACTTTTGCTTTGTCTTAATTATTCAATTTCCCTCCAACGATGTTCCTCTTTCTGTAACTGTAGCAACAAATGTGTGGCAAGCAGTGACAGATCCACTGTATCGCTGCTTCTCATGAAAGGCAAAAAGCAAGAGAGAAAAAAACCATGTCTTGTCCTCCACATGTCTGCTCTCTTTTTAGAGCTACTGAGGTCCTGGCCCCATTACACTGATTTACACACACACTCTCTACTTTTCTGTCTGTGTCTCTCTGTCTCTCCAAGTTAATAGCAGAATGCAGATGAGCACTTTTTCACAAGGAGCCGGCTGACTACGTTAGGCATGTGTGGGTAAATTTGTGTGTGTGCGAATGAGTTCCTCTGGCCGAGGGGATGAGAGGGTAGTGACAGGGGTCTTGACATGCTAAAGAGGCAGAGTAAATGGGTTTTTCTAAAGCAGTGGAGGAAATATCACCATTTTATACCAGGCCAATTTATGTCTCCTTATCTCTTCCTCAAACATGTCACTTTAGTCACCGTTGAATGGTAATTACTACTCTCTCAACACTCAGTCTCTCTCTAGCAGACACACACACACACTCTTACTTGTATTTAAGAGTATATTGAAGTGCAAATACTTTGGCCAACTGAGTAATTGTCCTTAGTCTCACTGCCAGTAAGATAAATGCCCCTAATACATATAACACAAACTTCATATGAATTATTATACAAAAACTATGCAGAAAAATGTTCTTTTAAGATCATTACCATTACTAATTACCATATTGAAAAGGCATGAATTTGAATCGATTTTAAAGTTTAAAGGTTTATCTACTGTAAATCCGGTGTAAATGTTTTGTGTGTGTGTATCCAACATGCTGTGAGGTCTAGTTTATGCGTTTCAGATGGCCTCACCAATCCTTTAATCCATATAAATAGCCATTCACGATAAGACAGACAGAAACACACACACACACACACACACACACACACAAATGCACTGGCAATAAATAGCCATTTATACTCATCTCATTCTAATTCTGATGGCCTTCTATACCCCATAAACTGTTTCAGGAATTGGATCGCCCTAGGCAGATTATGATTATGGTTATCAAACAACCACATCACAGATTGCTGCAGAGCTATCTCTTTTCCTCTTTGTTTTTTTTGTTTTGTTGTTTTTACTCTGTTTCAACACCAGTGTTTGGACTCTTGCAGAAATCTTTGATTTCCACAAAGTTCGCTGTTCAGTGGCAGATGATGCAACATCAGATTTAACCATCCAGCTCTTCATGCAGTGTGGGAAATTCTAGTTGCCAGCTCCTGAAAAAGCGAAAGGTCAAATCAGATGTAATTTCAGGTCAGTATCTTTGGAAATAAACAGCAACGTTCTCCACAAAAAAGCCAAATGACAAGCCTTTTTTTCTCTTCTAACTGATAGCTTAGTGTCATTGTTATCATTGCAACCAATTCATGTTTCAATGATTTATTGGTAAGTTTCATGCTCCATGCATTTAGAGCTACCATTTGTAGGAAGTTGGGCTTAGGCATGGAGGGAGTCTTAATTGCCAGATCTCCTTCTCTGAGGATTGACCAAATTCGTTGCATAACTCAAGCATTTAGGTTTGTAACCAGCTCCAACAAGTTCCTTTTCTGTTGGATCTATGAATAATCAGATTCTTCTGTTACAATGTGTGCCGACACGTTTCTCCTCTGTCTCATCTTGTGATCCAGCAAGAGCTTGTATCAAAATATCAAATTGACACTGTTTCTTAGGTGTAAGTTGGAAGAAAGGAACTGATTAATTAAAGCGAATCATAGCTCTCTATTTGAAAGAGAGTCATCCATTTACCATGAGTGCCTAAAACTTGCTTATCGGTGTGAGAGTGAGTCTCATTGTGCCAATGTTTTTAAATCTGTATGCACAAAAGAATACAAGGGTGTGTGTTGAATAAGGGCGGTGACTTTGTGTGTGCATGTGTAGTCATGGCCTGTGGTAGTGAGTGCCCCTCCTGACCTTGAGAACAGAGCGCTGCGTTGTCAGTCTGAGAGCTATAGCTAATGCTAATGCAGAGAGAATAGCCCAATAAAGTGGAGCTCTCTCGTCCACTGCAGTTTGAAGTCCTTCGCTTAGAAGGAAAAACTGTCCAATCTCTCTTTTTGTTTCATTTGATATGATTCTTTCCCTCTTTATTCTCTGTCTTCTGTAGCCTCAGCTATGTCAAATGTCTCCCTTTTTCTATCCTCCATTCAAATCTGTGTCCTGTGTAATCTTTCTTTTGTCTTTCTGGTAGTTTTTGGCTTTCATTTCCCGTCTGTCCTCTGTTGACCTGGTTAATTCATTTTTCTTTGTATGGCATTTTTCTTTAAATTGTGTTTTCACTATCCACAATATATGAATAGTGTTTTACTTTCCATTTACTTTTGATATTGTTATCAAAAGAATAGAGTTCTCCTTGATACAACATACATTACTAAATATGAGTGAACTATTAATGTGCTGTAGTTTGGTTGAAAGTCTGGCTTTGTGCTCACATGCACTAATTAATAAAGAGCAAGCTTCTGTTTGAGGCTGATATCCTTCATTCTTTTCTTCATGACTCCCTTCCTGCCACCCCCTCTGCCAATGATACTTTTCTTCCAGTCTTTGCATTTTTCTTAAGGTAAAGGTTTACTTTTAATGAACAGCATAATGACAGTGTAAAAAAATCCTTCTATGCTAGCTTGACAGTAAACATATCTTAATTCAACTATTCTTCAATTTGTTTTATTCTTCTCGTCTTTCTCTGTGCACCATTTGTCTCCACCTTACAGTGATTTGCCACTAAGCAGTAATTGCTCTTTTCTGCAATGTTGTAAGGCTTAGTCTTACCCTCTGTTTGACACAAGTAGTCTCAATGTTGGCTATATAAAAGAGGAATTGGAAAATTCAACTACAGATTGACAGTCTGAATAAGATCAGGCTGAGTAATAGAATCAGGGAGAAAGATGCCATATTGTGGGCAGAAATCCTGTTAGACACTATGTCTGTATTCTCATTCTGTTGGATTTTGTTTTCAAAGCAGCCAGTGTCTTTCACCGAGAAACTCAAAATTTAATTTAGGCCTATTGTTTAGTGTACTTCAAATCCACAATCCTTAATTGTATGAAATGTGCTAAAGCTGTGATCCATGATTGAGCCAGTGACTGAAATTATCTTCTCTGACCTGGCTTGGTTTTGTGTATGCTGAACTCCATCTGTAAAATTGAAAAGGAGACTTGAGGCGTGTGTGTATATCATTAAATGCAGCTATTATAAAATGATAATACTACCAGCTTCATGTGGTTTCTTCATATTGTGCATTGCCATGAGCCTGTAAATCAGGCTTCGTAGTGTGTTGATAACTTTGAGGTGACATTGAGCAGAATCTGTATAAAACTTATAGAAGCGTCTGCCAGTTTTTGATATTCTATTGAATCAGATAGCATTAATTCATTTGAATTATTGTTTTCTTAAGATAATTTACAGCCATTCTGCTGCGACAGATAGCAGTGAGTGGAACGTAATGACAGAGGAGAAAGGCTGCATGCATTTAAAGGCTGCTGGGCTTTCAAACTTTTGGTGATCCACTTTTATGGCACCTGTCTCATGCATGACAAGTAAGTCATACGCAAAACAGTCAGTTAGTTAGTAATTGTGTAAGTCAGCTGTCAAAGACTCTTTATTTTTTTAATGGGTGCTTTTTACAGATCTGTTCAAATTAAATTGGACTTACATGTGAACTCATGATATATGACAGTTTGTGCCTAAATTATATAAACAAACAAATGCACTACATACTTTATTTCTACTTTTCGCAATGAATATCCCTCATTGTCTTCCTTTACTTTCATTTAAGTCTGGTAGGATTATAAATGACTGCATTATAAACCTTTGAAAAGTGTGTCTGCATCACTGATATTCATTTCTAAATATTTAAACAGTTGTTCCTCTAAACGTGATAAACGGCTTGCTTCTCTGGTACTGACATGAACCATTGGTTTTTTACCATTACGTCCATTTTGATGTCGCTGCTTCATGTGACCAAGAGTGTGTGTGTATATTTGTGTGCGTATATTTATGTGTGTTTCTTGACATGATGATAGTGGACAAAGTGCTGGGAGCTTGAGCTGTCAACCTGTCACACACTGACAGATATGCTTCTCATACACCATCCAGGCAACGCCACATTGACGCACACGTTGCATGTGTGTTTTTTTGTGTGTCAGTGTGAGTTGGTCATATGCAGTCTGGGCATCGCCAGAGTACCTAAACATGTACTTTATACCCACACTCCTGTGTGTGTCTCTTAGTGACAAAACACAGGGACAGATAAGCCCTTTGATAAATCAACTTTTCCAAATACTTTTACCATTGTTCGGCAGTTTTTTAACATCACATTGTTATGAAGAATAATAATTAGTCTTTTGAATAGAATCAGCTCTATATCAAGGTTTAAACTATGCTCCCATTCTAAAACACCTTTTCATATTTTTCATGTGTTTGAATTGACTGCTCTGTTAAAGATGACCTTATAAAACCCTTTCAATACATATAGACGCATATGCAATATGCAATTCTAAACACCAAACACACACACACTCAAATTGATCCCTGTACTCATGTATGTCCAGTAGGCAGACATCACACTGATTTTCCCTTTGCTGAACCCTCACAACAGAGGATTCTGGGAGGTTCTGGGATCACCAACTGTCCATGACACAGAAATTTGTAGGTGCGTGTTCATGTCTTTGATAAGAGCATTCATGATGCTTGATATTTTTTAGGATTAAAACATTTGTATGTTTTCCTTTTATTCCCAGCTCTTGTGTAGACAGCGTGTTTGTCTGAGTCGATGTATGATTGTCAACGTATATTTGTGCATATGTTAATGTGTTTGAGTGTGCACATTGGTTGAACAGATGGCACTGAACTGAGAGGCCCAGTGTGAGGCGAGACATCCCCCGCTGAACTCTGGTACACACACACACACATTTACCAAGATCCATCATTAATATCATTACCATAATACTCTCAGTGCAACGCAGCCTGCCTGTCACAAATATGATCACTCCTATCATTCTCACCGTTACACTGTAATTATTTAACTGCCTTTGTGTAGGGAATCATTGCTGCCATCATTTATATCTGCCACACCATTGTAAAAATAATTTGGCGTTATAATTCATAATTGCTGTTTAGTATAATTAATCACTTTCATGGATTTCATTAGTTTTTCTTCCTCATTTAATTTCCATAGTTTAAGTTTGTTTGCCATTGGGCTTTATTAAGGATGAACATATCATGAAGAGTTAATCTACATTTCTTAAACACTAAATAATGTTTATATTTTTCCCTAAAGGGGCTGCAAGATATATGTTGGGTCACGTTTTAAATATATTATGTTGGATACGATTTGACCAAATGTCTACCACCACGACTGCTCTTTTAAGATCAGTGCCAACCCTTTCCTCCTGATGTGAGTATAGTGAAGGTTGTATCTATAAAAGTGAATTTAAGTAATAGTCACTAGAATTATTTTCTCGACGTTAAAGTTGAGGTGAGTAAATCACTGACTGATGTTGCCTCTCAAAAAGTCATGCATAAACATCAAGAAATGCCCTTGTTCGCCAAACTCCAATCCAGTTGACCATATGACCTGTATCATATTAAGGATTGGTGGCTGGACATGTTAAGGTGACTAACATGTTCCTCATTAGCAAAATGAGGTATTGGGTAGACTGACTATATTCATAGATGCTATGATACATGTAGCCTAAAATCAGACATATGCCCACCAAGCAAAACAATTCACTACCATTTGTGACTGAGATTGTGTGTCTGTATTTATATATATATATATATATATATATATATAAAGGGTATTATTTTAAACACTGTAAAAGTCCTAATGTATTTGTGGATTCACTGTTGGTGTGTGTGTTTGTGGAAATGTGTGCAAGGATGTGTGTCAGCTGTGGAGTTGTCCTCATTTAGTTGGTTGAAGCTCTTCTGTCTTTAAATGATCCACTCAGCTCTTGTGGTTTAAATGGTAATTAAACAGTAGTTCATCACACACACACATATACACCGATTATATGTCTCTCTCACAGACACACACAGGCGCACAAACGGGAGCACACACAGCCCCTGCTGTTTAAATGGTAATTAAAGAGCCATTCCAGTATCAACATCTGGGCATACTTATAAAGAATGACATTAGATGACACGCAAACACACTTGCACATTCACACAGTAAGCCGCTTGTATTGCTGTTTCAGAGCTCCACATCAAAAAAGTTTCACTTCATGTACTGAAATAAAGAATGAAAAATACAATACAGTCAAAAATATAACTGAGTAAAGATATGTGCTCTATTTTGTGGTCATGTCCAGAGATGCTCAAGTGACACTTAAACACACGCACACACATATGTAAGTAGTTGTGAGGGTTAGGATTCTCCATTGATGCTTATTAGGAAGGCTTACCAAACTGACACCCATTCATTAATCACATATTCAACCAGTAGGACTCACACAACGGAGGTGTGACTCAGGTGCTTGCCAGCCCGTAGGCCTCCTGCAGAAAGCCAAGCTTCCCCTTTTTGTTTCCATCGATGCCTCGATTCGCCTCTGATCATTTCCTGTGAACCGTTCTCATTGTCTTTCCTGCTTTTCCCATTTTCTTGTATCATATTTGTCAGGTACTCACTGTAATATCAATGGCGAGTGAAATGAATGCTAAAGAAGTGTTTCACCTGCTCTTTGTGGTAACATTCCAACTTTCCTACTACCTTGCACAAATTTGAAGTCATCAAAATCTTTAAGTGTTCCAGTTTGAATTTTCTGACTTAAAACAACCCTCATCATATTTCTTTAGGTTAAAACGATTTGCCTTTCCCTACAGAACGAAAAGTTAAAGAACAAGACAAAACAAAGACACTTGGCCTCAGGGAAAAGGGGGACCTTGTCAGTTCAATGCAGAACTCTAAAAAGAATCATGGTCATTAACAATGAATTCGATGAACTTTGAAACAAATATCAACTGGACAGTTGTCCCTTTGTTTAGAATATTATTTCAATCATTTCAGACCTGTATTTGCCGCTACAACCATGAACATCACTTTTATATATATTCTTTTCTCTCCCACAAATGCTTCTCTGTTTCAAGATGATTTATTTTTTATTACATATCCTACTTTAAGTCCCAATTCATTTTGAACATTTTAGGATGTGCTACACTTGAAATGATGTTTCAAGTGGAGATTCGTGTGCAGTATCTTTGTCCTGCAAACATATGCACCAACTGTGTTGAATCTGTCTATGTTTCCGTGCTTCTATTTGTAATTTTTCTGCTTGGTGTCCAGGGAACAATAAAGATGAAGCAGATGCCAGCAGATGTCCTGTTTAAAGATTATCAGCCTTTCTCCCCATACTGTTAAAACTCACCAGGGACAGAGCAACATTTAACACAACTCATTTACATTACATGGCACATGGCAATGTTGCTATGAAAACTGAAGAAACCCATAAAGGAGACTGGGAAAGGAATGTAATAGAATATAATAAAAATAGGTGGTGACTAAATAATACATATTTAAAGAAACAGATGAAAATCTTGAAACTGCAAGAAATAGGGAAAAAGCTTAACGTTTGCTTGTGCATACCTTTGTGTGCATGTTTTTCTTCTGTTTTTAGTAATTGCCTTGAGGAACTAAGGATAATTCAGCAGTTGTGCCGCATAGACCTTGCCATCCCTGGAACACAAAGCTCAAGTATGTCATCCAGTATTCACAGCTGAATATGAAACAGTCACAAAACAAAACAAACATAGATTTTCATATGATGGCAGAAGAGGGAAGTCTGGGCTTCTTTGCCAAGGCTGCTGCCCTCACAACCCGACCCCAGAAAAATGGCAGAAGATGGATGGATGGATGGACGGACGGACGGACGGACAGACAGGAATTGTCTTTTTTTCATGAAAACCAAATCTACTTTCAGATTCATTTCAGCAAAAGGTTGTTTTTGTGCCCAGGTAGTACTATTTATAATGACAATACGGATGTGCAATCATTCTATCCATGAGTTACAGAAAGCATATATATTTATCTTTCTCTGAGGGATATTTTTATTTTTCTATTTAACTGAGCACTATCACACGTCAATCAAATAATTATATTCTTTAAAGATGGCAAATGTACCTACTTCTTTGTAGGAGAAGAAGAGGAGGAAAAGCAACTTTAATTCAAGCCTAATACAATTTGTGATGAATTATATCTCGTATCATCTTGTCATTCTTTGGCAGCTAATGTCTGCATTTTCTCTCAAAAAACATTATGAAACTTTAAAAATATCATGATAAGTCTTGGTAAGACTAACTTACATACAGTTTACAGTATCTACTGAGGAACTCATTCACACACACTGACGATTTAGGTCTCTGTTCTCAGCCCATCCTGTTCACAAAAGATCAAAGCGTCTGTCTTGTTCTCCCACTTTTTCCTTCCCTTTCTGACTTGCCAGCTCCCTGAGAAAGCGTAATTACCAGTACAGAAAGATAACACCATTAATAACTGCACACACACTCAGAATGAGACAATTCCCAATGTAAGACTCATTTCATGCTTTGACAATTCCTTCAGGAATCATGTCACAAAAAGAACCAAAGACCACTTCGGGATTTGTAATATTTCTACAACTCTATGAAAAAGAATTCAGGACACTTCACTGTATTTCTTTTCTTCTTTTCAATTCCTTTCTTCTCTTTCTGTCACTCCCCTGACCTGTTATTATTTCGGCCAACTTGCCATCCATCAGTCCATCCATGCATTCATTTTTCACCATTTTTAATGCATTTGTCCTCGTTTTCTGGAATCCTTTTTTTTCACACCATCCCTCTGTCAATCTTCGTCATTAGTGACTGTAAATATATTTTATCAGAAGGCTGTCCTCTTCTGCATCCTGTTGTCTTTTTCCTCCATCTATCTTTCTGTCCTTGCATCATCACTTTGTCCTTCTGTTCTTCCATATTTCTCCTATGTTAATTCTATCTTTCTTTTAATTTACCCTTCCATTGATCCATCCCTTCATCCATCCATCTGTCCATCCTCTAGTTTACAGGTCATAAATCTGCAGCACTGTAATTCCGGCGCATCATCCTCTCTTTTCTGTTAACGGCCCTCACCACTGTGAATGTGCATCTTGAGTGTGTGCATGCATCTGTGGTCTGCTTTCAAGTACACATGCATTTATTGCATGTCTCCCCTTGAGGTACCATGCGGTTGAAGGTATTCCATTCCACATGGACTTTTGGGGACTTCATATATATGTGGATATGGATATTAGATTGAAAATACTGATTTTCATTGAGGGTTTTTTATTCTAATTGAAATAATATATAGAGTGGACATATATTTTTTTACACATCCAGTGTAAACACATACCTACATTAATATGCAGCCACATAAACACAACACACAACACAAACTCCCCTATACAGTGACATGGCAATAATTCACAGCACGCTACCGAGTGCTGTGAAATATGACAGCCTCACAGTGCTGAAGTGGGGAGTGTGTGTACCTGCATGCATGTGAAAAAGAGGTTGACGGTGTGTATGTGTTTACGGCATGTGATGGCAAGAATCTACCCCAATGTCCTTGTCCATCTCTCAGTAAACTTTTCATTGGGTCAGACATTAGCATAGGCGGCTAACTATAACCCACATGATGGATGGAGCCACAACTCTATCTGTGATGTGACCCATGCACAGAGCCTCAATGGATAGAAAGGGCACTTCCTGGTGGATCATGCTAATGCATGTGGTGCAGCTGAGATGGTCAATGTAGAATTTCAAAAATGTTACAGGCTCTATCTGTGGAGAATGTATAATACTATTCTCATCTTAAAGTCGGATAAGGAAATACAAGTGCTGTTGAAAATACATTTCCTGAATGTTTTCTTTTCTCATCATTGCCTTTTTGAGTGAAGTAGCTGTAAGATTCTTCAGACTCTGACACACATTTTCTCAAAAGAGAATGCAAATTTCCAAAGTGTTATTACATCAAACAATATAGACAGCACTCTCAAGTCTGGTAACAGCCTCCCATAGTACTCTCATTTTAGACAAGGCATGAGACACTGCTGTTCCTCCTCTATTCGATCTGCCAGTATGTCAAGCAAATTCAGAAAATCATTGTTGATCTTAAAAAGAATATGAAAGACTGAAAACTGTGCCTACTTACTAATTTTCTGTTTCACCTGGTGAATCAACAACTCTGCCTTGTCCGTGTAAAGAATTTCTGGGATGCCAGAAATTGTAGAATAAGAAGGATTTCATAAGTCAAAGTCTCAAAAATGATGACATAACTTTGACAGGGCACTGCACACACAGAAAGAACCAGTGTTACGAGACTCACACTTGGTGGATGTTTTGTGAAAACTGGAGCTAATTGAGAGCTGAGGATCACCACCAACACCAGCCTTGTAGTGACAGCTGGTATGCTGGTAAAGGCTGATGAGGCTTCCAGGCCTTGAATTTCTGGTCCTACCAGCTTTAATGTAACCTTCCTCACTCGGGTGATAAACAAATCAAATTCACATTGTTTTTTCATTATTTCCTCAAATACATTCAGCTCTTTTTAATGGCAGGTCCGTGTAGTGAGGTTGTACCTTTGTTTATTCCATATTTAATAGGAAATGGCAACAGAAAAATCTTGACCTTTGACTGGGAAGAAATCCCCAAAGAAAATGCCAAGAAGAGATCACAAACCTTTTTTTTAATTGATGATGATATATTGTTCACACAAAGGCAACATAGCAAAAGCAAATGACTTCTGACTTTCTACTTCTGAAGGAAAAAAGATACAGCACAACTTAAACAAAAATAGATTAATTGTATATGTATAAAATAATTATTTCTTTGGATAGTACCCATCCATCCATCCATCCTCCTCCGCTTATCCGGGGTCGGGTCGCGGGGGCAGCAGCCGGAGCAGGGAAATCCAGACTTCCCTCTCCCCGGCCACTTCAGCCAGCTCCTCCGGGGGGATCCCGAGGCGTTCCCAGGCCAGCCGGGACACATAGTCCCTCCAGCGGGTCCTGGGTCTTCCTCTGGGCCTTCTCCCGGTGGGACGAGCCCGGAACACCTCCCCAGGGAGGCGACCAGGAGGCATCCTGATCAGATGCCCGAGCCACCTCAACTGGCTCCTCTCCACGTGGAGGAGCAGCGGCTCTACTCTGAGCCCCTCCCGGATGGCCGAGCTTCTCACCCTATCTCTAAGGGAGAGCCCAGCCACCCTGCGGAGGAAACTCATTTCGGCCGCTTGTATCCGCGATCTCGTTCTTTCGGTCACTACCCAAAGCTCGTGACCATAGACGAGGGTGGGAACGTAGATCGACCGATAAATTCATCACGACAGACCGGTACAGCGCCCGCATTACTGCAGACGCCGCACCGATCCGCCTATCGATCTCACGCTCCCTACCCCCGTTCGCGAACAAGACCCCGAGGTACTTGAACTCCTCCACTTGGGGAAGGACGTCCGCTCCGACCCGGAGAAGGCACTCTACCCTTTTCCGGTGAGAGACCATGGTCTCGGACTTGGAGGCACTGATCCTCATCCCAGCCGCTTCGCACTCGGCTGCGAACCGCTCCAGCGAGAGCTGTAGGTCCCGACTTGATGGAGCCAACAGGACCACATCATCTGCAAAAAGCAGAGATGCGATCCTTAGGCCACCAAGACTGACACCCTCAACACCTCGGCTGCGCCTAGAAATCCTGTCCATAAAAGTTATGAACAGGACCGGAGACATAGGGCAACCTTGGCGGAGTCCAACTCCCACCGGAAACGAGTCCGACTTACTACCGGCAATGCGAACCAGACTCTGATTCCGGTCGTACAGGGACCGAACAGCCCGTAACAAAGGGCCAGGTACCCCATACTCCCGGAGCACCCCCCACAGGATACCCCGAGGGACACGGTCGAACGCCTTCTCCAAGTCCACAAAACACATGTGGGCTGGTTGAGCGAACTCCCATGCACCCTCTAGGACCCCGCTGAGGGTATAGAGCTGGTCCAGCGTTCCACGGCCAGGACGAAAACCACCCTGCTCCTCCTCGATCCGAGGCTCGACTATCCGACGGACCCTCCTCTTCAGAACCGCTGAATAGACCTTCCCAGGGAGGCTTAAGAGTGTGATCCCCCTGTAGTTGGAACACACCCTTCGGTCCCCCTTTTTAAATAGGGGGACCACCACCCCAGTCTGCCAATCCAGCGGGACTGCCCCTGATGTCCACGCGATGTTGCAGAGTCTCGTTAGCCAACGCAGCCCCACAACATCCAAAGCCTTTAGGAACTCCGGCCGGATCTCATCCACCCCCGGAGCCTTGCCACCGCGGAGCTTTTTGACTACCTCGGTGACTTCAGCCCCGGAGATTAGAGATTCCAGCTCCGGATCCCCAGGCTCTGCCCCTCCAACGGAGGGCGCGCCAGTGGGATTGAGGAGGTCCTCGAAGTACTCCGCCCACCGACCCACAACGTCACGTGTTGAGGTCAACAGCACACCATCCCCACTGTAAACAGTGTTGGTGGGGCACTGCTTCCCCCCCCTGAGACGCCGGATGGTGGACCAGAATGGCCTCGAGGCCATACGGAAGTCTTTTTCCATGGCCTCCCCAAACTCCTCCCACGCCCGGGTTTTTGCCTCGGCGACCACCCGAGCCGCATGCCGCTTGGACTGCCGGTACCCATCGGCTGCCTCCGGAGTCCCACAGGCCAAAAAGGCCCGATAGGACTCTTTCTTCAGCCTGACGGCATCCCTCACCGCCGGTGTCCACCAGCGGGTTCGAGGGTTGCCGCCACGACAGGCACCGACAGCCCTGCGACCGCAGCTCCGGGAGGCCGCGTCATTAATGGAGGCGCGGAACATGGCCCACTCGGACTCAATGTCCCCCGCCTCCCCCGGAACGTGTTCGAAGCTCTCCCGGAGGTGGGAGTTAAAGCTCCGCCTAACAGGGGACTCCGCCAGGCGCTCCCAGCAGACCCTCACAACACGTTTGGGCCTCCCGGGTCTCACCGGCATCCTCCCCCGCCATCGGAGCCAACTCACCACCAGGTAGTGGTCGGTGGAAAGCTCCGCCCCCCTCTTGACCCGAGTGTCCAAAACATGCGGCCGCAGATCAGCTGAAACGACAACGAAGTCGATCATTGAACTGCGGCCTAGAGTGTCCTGGTGCCAGGTGCACATATGGACACTCTTATGTTTGAACATGGTGTTCGTTATGGACAATCCGTGCCGAGCACAGAAGTCCAAGAACAGAACACCACTCGGGTTCAAGCTGGGGGGGCCATTCCTCCCAACCACGCCCCTCCAGGTCTCACTGTCGTTGCCCACGTGAGCGTTGAAGTCCCCCAGCAAAACGAGGGAGTCCCCAGGGGGGGCACCCTCCAGTACCCCCTCTAAGGACTCCAAAAAGGGTGGGTACTCTGTGCTGCCGCTAGGCGCATAGGCACAAACGACAGTCAGGACCCGTCCCCCCACCCGAAGGCGAAGAGATGCTACCCTCTTGCTCACTGGGGTAAACCCCAACGTACAGGCACCGAGATGGGGGGCAATGAGTATGCCCACTCCTGCTCGGCACCTCTCACCGGGGGCAACGCCAGAGTAGCAGAGCGTCCAACCCCTCTCAAGAAGGCTGGTTCCAGAGCCAGAGCTGTGTGTCGAGGCGAGACCGACGATGTCCAGCTGGAATCTCTCCGCCTCGCACACTAACTCAGGCTCCTTCCCCGCCAGAGAGGTGACGTTCCACGTCCCTAGAGCCAGCTTCTGCAGCCGGGGATCAGTCCGCCAAGATCCCCGACTCCGGCCGCCGCCCAGGGCACACTGCACCCGACCCCTATGGCCCCTCCCACGGGTGGTGGGCCCGTGCGAAGGGGGACCCATGTAACCTCTTCGGGCTGGGCCCGGCCGGGCCCCATGGGTGAAAGCCCGGCCACCAGGCGCTCGCCATGGTGCCCCGCCCCTGGGCCTGGCTCCAGGGGGGGGCCCCGGTGACCCGCGCCCGGGCGAGGGTACACTAGGTCCAATTTTATGTCTCTTCATAAGGGTCTTCTGGGCTGCGCTTCGTCTGATCCCTCACCTAGGACCTGTTTGCCTTGGGTGACCCTACAAGGGGCTTGAAGCCCCGGACAACATAGCTCCTAGGATCACTGGGACACTCAAACCCCTCCACCACGATAAGGTGGCAGCCCAGGGAGAGGGATAGTACCCTATGAATCTTAATGTTTCCCATTCTAACATAAGGTTTTACTTCAAGAACTCACCCATCCATCTATTCATCTGTTGTCTTCCATTAATCTTCTGTTATGTTGAAGAGACAACAGGTTAAGGAGGATAGTCTAGACATCCCACAGATGTCCAAATCATGTTGAATCCTTTTGATGCAGAGAAATAGTACCTCTTCTCCAAGTTCCTCTTGGGCATGTAGGCTCCTCACCCTCTTTCTAAGGTTAAGCCCAACCAACCTCAAGAGAAAACTATTCTCAGCCTTATGAATTTGTGATGTTGTTGTTTAAAGAATACACCTGCCTTTTTCACATACATGATTGTTGCTGGAGGATTCCAACAAAGGCCTCCCCCCAGTAAATGCAACTCAAAAGAAGCAACAAATATGAAGCATGTAAAGAATGATCATACTGTGAAGGACATCTGTGCTTCTTGTATGGATCAGGGCAGAAAGTGACATTGCAGTCGCTACACAGTAGCAAACAATACATCCATTTTCAAGACAGACTTAGTCCGATTAAAGTTTGTGGGAGCCTGTCCCAGCTCCTATTATGTAAACGGCAGGGTACACCCTGGACCGGCCACCAGATAATCACAGGTCCACATAAGAGTAGGTAAAACCTTTAGTAGTGTTGCTTCTTAAATTAATTAGCGTGTTTTGCTATATGAAAAAAAGAAAAAAATGTTTTGTCCAGATAGCTTTTCTGGCATTTCTTAAAGAAGATTCTAAGATTTGTGTCATTTGAACTGTTAATTTTCTCCTGCAATACCTTTATCCTGTATCTTCTTTTTGTGTTCTGTGAGCTCTAAGGACACGCAAAACTGATGCTTGACACAATTGCAGTTGAAGTAGCATACACAAATAAATGCATACTTAAAATCAAAGGGTTATGAATCCACTGAGTGATAGGGTTGTATTTGTCAGACTGCAAAAGCCCGCTGTCAAAAATTATGGTTATGAAAGTCTTCAAACCCGTAACTCTTAAATCAGTCGTCAGATGCCCTTTCATGGCTTCCTTTGCACCTGCACACTGCCGCAGCTATACAACCATTCAATCATCCACCACCTGCAGACTCCATCCACCGCTGTATGGCCACGGCCAATCATGGTCAGCTATGTTGTTAAGGGATTAGTGATAACCCAATTGGGTGGCCTCCTTCAGATTCTATCCCCAAATCACCAGGGAACAAATAAAGGGACAACAACACACAAATGCACATCACTGAGGAAACCAAATAACAGTGGAGGTCCAAAACATTCTCAACAGGAGTGTGGGACATGCTGAGGGCTTACTTCTGTGACATGATGGAGGTGAAAATGTATATGTTTGTGACTGCATGAATCTGCTGTGTATTTGCTATTTCATTATAGGTAAAAATGATTACATCTATTTGTGATCGCATGTGAGCGCATGTGTTCATTTGTGAGTAAAGGAACAGTATTGAGAAGATTGAAGTGATGGGGAGATGAAACAGATGATGACAAGAATCATTTGAGATGAATTTGATGTCACTGTAAGATGGTTTCTATAATCCCCCCCTCCCTGCATATCTTTCTGTGTGCAAGACTAATACGTTTGTGTGTGACAGAGAGAGCAGGTGTGTAACTGTAAAAGAGTGTACCAACATAAGGCTGCAATTTAACGTCCCACTTCACTGCTGTCATACACAATCATGTGGTCCACGGTAGATGCTGTGTAAAAGCATGTGACACGCAAAATGAACACGCACATAAACATCAAATTACATCATCCCTTTATAGAACAACACAGAGATCCGATACATAATATATACTTCTTAATTAACACCTACAGCAAAGATGGACGGGAAGAAGGGCATTAATGAAAAAATCACATACAATATGGCTCCTAAAATAAATTTTACTCACAGACATACCATAACATGATGACAGAGTATATAATTATCCCGTTATCAATGAGACTCTGCTTCTGCCCTTCTCTGGACCACTGGAGTGTGTCATTACGTTTCCTTACAATCTCATCCGTCACACAGGCACACAGATATACACACCGAGCATGAATGTACATACAAACACAGGCACACAAACATGCATTCACACTGTTTTTCTCTATAAAGAAAGGATCACAGTAAATCACTGTTAAAAAGGCCAAAATGACCCTTGACACAAAAGATTACTCTCAGGCCAAGCATCTCCTCTGCTAGTGACATTGTTTTGGCACCTTGTTTTGTCACCTCACTCAGTCTACTGCTGTAAAATGACAACATGGTACTGAAGACACAGAGCCAATGTTTTTGTAGTTGTTTAAGCTCAGGACTTAGGGAGTCAGATTTTTTGTACTTTGGATATCTCTTCTAATTACATTCATAGTGTGTCTCTGTTATTTCAGGTCACTTAATCCTGCCTAAGTTCTGGTAGTTTGTTGTTCCACTTTCTCTCCAATGGTAATCCTCATTTCCCACCTGTCTTGTCATTAGCTTCGCTGCTCCACCTGTCTGTTATCCTCAGCTGCAATCACTCACCATTCAGTTCCCCACAGTGTTTGAGGTCTTCGGATTTTCACAACCTTTGCTGGATACCTCCTGTTACTACCTTTTGGGCTGTGTGTTTATTTGGTTTTCCAATGTTTCAAGGTTTGTCAGTTCCAGTTTTTGTTTTCTCAGTTTCGGTTTCATGGGGATCTGGCTCTGCTGTGTTTTTACACAATAGTTCAAAGATTAAATCAATTTGAGTTGAGCTGTCTGAATTTGGGTTCTCTGTTCTCATCATCTTCCTTTACAGTAACAGTATGAGTCCCAATGATGCAATACTGCAATTACATATCAGTGAATAACAGTCCTGTAATCATCAACTTTAGAAATGATTTTTCTGGCAAAAATGTTGATTGAATGACGCATTATTCCTTCAACTCAGGGTAAACATCAAGCAATCAGATGAATGAATGTCTTAAAAGGATCCAATAAACGAAAAGGAATATCTGTGCACTTTTGGAATTCTGATTAGTCCAAACTTTGTGTTGCGTCCAAACAGGGTGAGCAGGGAGTGGATGAAGCTTCTGGTGAGTGTGATCTTGAAATGTCCATGTGAATTAATCCACCTCAAAAAGTAAGCAACCACAAGCAGTTGTTGAAACTTGGCACAAGCCTAAAAAGAACTGCCATCTTTATAACTGACTAGACTTACCGCAGCAGCACCTGGTGCTAATGGCCTGCTGTAAGGTCCAGATTTTGCAGTCAGAACTAATGTGGTAAAATGTTTTTCTGAGAAGTTTTTTTTCAGAAATTGTTGCCTAGGTCAACTTGTTACCTACCACCTCTCCTCTTTCAATAGTAGTAGGCACAAAGGTCATACCTGAGAGCAATGTTGAAAATGTCTGTTCAATATTTTTTGCTGGACAACACAAAGTGAATTGACAGGCTTGACATTTCTTCAGCGAGTGTTTTGCTAAAAAAAAATAATAAAAAAAACCCTGACAAAATGAGGATGGGATTTCAGATAAAACTAGATTAAACCAATATTTTCTCTGGCATTACTTGAGCTTATTTAAATGTTTACCTAACAGAAATGCATATAGCTTTATCTGAACCACTACTGCAAAATTTTACCAAGGTTTCCCTTCAAAGTCATCCCTCTTTTTGCATTCAGTTCTCTGTAACCAAACACCTATGAGGAACTACCAGTTCTCCTGACACTACAACTATTCCAATGACAAAGCAGCGGTCATACCTAAAAGCTTTATGTGTTTGCATGTTTTTTATGTGATACAATTGACAAGCGACAAATCTAATGACACAGTTAATTTTGTCACTGTATGGTTATATATTGCATCTGTAACAATGCACCAGGCTTGTGGTTGAGTTCTGTCTGGCCTATTTTGGGATGATGAGCTTGAATCAGCATTCCTCCTTCTCTCCTTCAACTCAAATTTCTGTCTTCTTTCTTTCACATCTCTCCATCTTCTAATCTTTTTCTGATTTTGAGTTTGGCCCTCTGAGAAAAAGACAAGCTGCTGTCTCCAAGTGTGTGTGTGTGCACGTGTGTGCGTGTATGTGTGATTGTGAGTATAAATAGGCGTCTGTGGTACATCTGGTGGTCTGGTGTAGATTTCAACTTTCTGTGACCCAGTGACATAGAGAGACTTAGAAAGCTAGATGGGAAAAACAGACAATGTCTCAAAAAATAAAGAAAAATGTAAAGAAACACTGAATCTATACCCAGATAAATTTGTTGCATCTAAATGATCAATATCTGAACTCATTTTTATCTAATATAGATTGCGTTACCAATGGCCTCCTTGTGGCATTGTAGCTGAACTGTCTCCGGTTCCCTTCCCCTCCGTCTATAATTTCTGTGTAGTCTGTTTTTTTCTTTTTTGCTTCCTATAATACACTCTCTCTTGTGTTATCATTGCATTTTAAAACACCTGAGAAAAATGCTCACATACAGAAACAAAATATGTCCGACATGCCTTTCGGCAAGACTCAGATGCCATGTTCTGCTCTTTTGTCCCTTCTTCTGCCACGGCCACATTTGAAGGCTGTCTGTCACATCGTGACTGGCAGAAATCTTTATATATGCCACAGTGTGGCTGCTGCACATCAGCTGAGATTTGTAACTCTACTATATTAGACGCTCTGATTTAAACTTCACAAATTGTTATATTTACTGCAAATGAAAAGTAAACTCTTCCAACTTGACGACATCGGATGAATCCTCACTGATGCAACCTGACAGTAACTGCAAGAAAAATGTATTATTCCAAGTCTTTCCATGTTTAGAGATCCAAGTTTGAGTTGAATGATTGTGATATTGTCTTTCTTTTTTTTCAATTTCATACTTTTGAGCTTCTCATACTTTTGAGCATTTTACTTTTAATGAGAATCTTAATTTGACGCCCCCCCCCAAAAAAAAAAAATCTTGTTCCAAATATAAAATCGAGATCACATGTGAAGATTGTGAAGACAGAGGGAGTAAGTGAGCTAAACGGAACATGATTTGAAAGGGGAAAAAAAACGATTGTCTGCCATTATCTAAAGTGACAGTAGCCTTACAGAAGTATATGGGACCACGACCCGTGGGGCCTGTAGACAGTTTCATAGATCCAGGCCAGAGACACAGGCCAGCCAAGGGCCTAATCCCATAACAGAGCCCTCCTCACTGGGTTGACTGGCCGCCTTGTTTGGCCCCGAGACCTACCAGCCCTCACCTCTCTTTTTGCCTCATATGGGCTTAGAGGCGTACACACAAACATACACTCACTCAGGGTAAGAGTGGTGACCTGACAATGAAATCAGAGGGTGAGAACAGAATCTCCCCAAACTGAAGTGACCTCTAATTAAAGCTCTTGGCAAAGATGTCCTTCCCAAACAGTCACACATGGACCTGTGTACATGAACACACACATAAACACACACACTACACAAACATGCACATGGTCAAGGGAGCAGATTTTTGCCTGTGATGTCTGCACACAAATTGACCATGTGAACTGTCAATTCATTCCCTTCATCCCTTCAAGGTACTCCTTTTTAGAGAAAGTTCAAAATATCAAAAATTCAACAGAAAGTACAGAATTGAAAAAAGATACTTTTTTCATAATACTCTGCAGCTGATTTTAGGTAAGACATCGATAGTCTATAAGGACACTTTTCACCACATAATAGAAAGTAATTGTTTACCATCGACGACGTTCTCATGGACACAAAACAAGGCGGGGGGGAGGGGGACAGTTGAAATAATAATAATTGGAAAAAAAATAAGTGTCACGCGCCGATTTAATTTGTTACCTGGTGTCATTCAACATATAGTACTTACTTATCTCACTGAGAAGTGGGTGCTGTTGTGCCCCTTTCCTTTCCCAAAGTACTTAAAGGTGACCCAATCTGCCATATTATTAATTTTTTAGGCACAACTTCTGAAACCCATTTTCCAAATTTTACATGTTAAAGAGAGAATAAAACTTTCTGTTTATAAATACATTTGAAAAAACCACCACATATTAAGATATGAAAGTACTTTTTTACATTAGAAAATAAAGATTTTCCTTTTTTTTCTTTTTTCTTTGACTAATTTATATTCTTGTATAATAGTGCTTTAGGACTTTTTTGCATGCTGATTACATTAATCTACCTTTTTGTCTTCTTTTTTCCCTGACTGGAGGATTTCCAAAAAGATTAGATTCCAAAAAGATTTTGATGAGAATGTAATAATATTCATATATGCTGTAATATCATTATCATAAACATGATATACATTTATGTACTTGTGTTTTTTTCTGATTCCCAGAATGAACACAAAGACCCACTGATTCTATATGCTAAATAACTTTATATCACTAAATTACCCATCTTTGTTCTACAATTCTGTAAAACAAACTTCAGACTGCATGCATTTAATTTGACCCAGCGTCATTGCTCTACTTACACAGAACCACCGTTTTCTTCCTCTCCTCACTTACTCTCTGCTTTCATCTTCTCCTTTCTGCCTCAATTTTCTTCTTGTTTTCAGAGACGCTATCTAATCTCTCCCAGAGACACAGGACCTGTCTAGGCTGACGAGATCCTGGCCATGTTGTATATTCATTGAAAAAACACAGCTTAAAAAAGAAAGTGTTTAGGGTGAAAAACTTCAGATTGTTTATTGATTTTTATTTATGTTGTTGAATAAGTCTGTCTGACCATGATGTCCCTGTAGGGCTTTGCTTGGGGCACAGCGTTAGGCACACACATGCAGAGAAAGAAACGCAGTAACAAGTGCTTGGGTGGCCATAAAGCCTTTTATCTAAGAGATTGCTGCGGGAATTCTTCACTTATTTTATACGAAAAAGTAAGAAAATCAACCTTTTGAATTCAATACTCGCGTCACAAAATCAAAATGTATTCCATTGTCGGAATACATTGAATTGGGAAATACACAATCTTTTTTTCAGCACGCAGTCGCTCGCAGAAACACAGTGGGCCTCACTAACCTAATGTGGTATCTTACTCCAAAAAATAGAAATGGGGCAGCAGTTGACCCATCTGGAGTGGTTCATATAGATACCAACAAAAAAAAACATGAAGAAGGAAAAACAATTGATAGATGAAGATATTTGCAGAGAAGAATATCTTAAATAAAAAAGCAATCCTTCTGATCTGTTTTGTGAATCAACTTATACATAAGTGTTTGTGACAAAACTTAGCATTACCACATAGACTCATTTTGACCATGAGATTCTGTGCTGTATTCAGAAACTGGAGCCAAAACCAAAATGATCAAATGTAATGGGAAAATGTCATGCAACACTGAGCAGGGTTCGCTTGAATGGGATCATTTGGATTTCCTTCAAGTCATTCATCTGCATCTTATAACAGAGTGAGTCTGCAGGACGGCTAATGACGCCAACAGATGCTTAATGTCTTCTTCACAATACTGACGCCATAAAACACAAGGCAAACAGGCGTCACCCTGAAGCGCTGTCTGTCAAGCCATCACCTTAACTACACTGGCAACTGCACAATGAGAAGAGGGTGGGAGAGAGCAGCGTGGATGTGTGTGAAAGTGAGACACAGGGGGAGAACAACCTGGTTGGAAAAAGAGAGAAAGATTAATTGACACTCGGAGAATGAGAAAGACAGAAGGAAAGAGTGTCCATGTGCAGTGGACTGAGACAGAAGTGGTAGATGAATGAGCAGCCTCTTAGGTAAATGACAGGGAGTACTGTTGTCTGTCTGTCATCCTGATTAAAGGTAGTGTCAGTACACAGGAGCAAAGCCATACACACACACACACACACACACACACACACACACAAATACAAGGTGATATACAGTAATGCATGGGTGAAAGATTTGTTGCCACTTGCTTTATTTTGTGGGGTTAATAGAGCTCCTCACTGATTGTCTGTGTGGAAGAAACTTAGATTTGAAAATGTTCCTTTGATTGGACATGGGATTATACTGATACATACATTTTTTTTCTACGACACACTGGCCCAACAGAGGAGCTCCTTCAGCAGAAGACTCCTCTCACCCAGATGCACCACAGAGCGCCACCGGAAATCCTTCTTGCCGGTGGTCATCAATCTGTACAACGCCTCCCTCTGAGAGTCAAACTTAACCATTGACACTATCCACCTCTAATTTTGACCTACATATACACATATTGTTTTTTTTTTTTTATGTATATATCTGGCTATATTTATGAGGAATTTTGTATATATATATATGTATATATGTATAGACATGCATATATGTATAGGCCTTGTTTTGCTTATGGAGCCTGTAACAAAAATAATTTCCCTCTGGGATTATTAAAGTATTTCTGATTCTGATTCTGATTCTGAGTCAGTTGGCAAAAAAGAAAACACAACCATTGAGCCATCATGTGTTTTCATGAAACTCAGAGCAAACGTGTGATTCTGATAGACAGATTAATCCGTTTTTGTTTTGTTTGTTTTCAGTGAGAGGATTTTGCATATCCCTTAAGAATGTAGACTGTCTGGTTCATAGACTGAATACCCTGCAGCAAAAGTAGTTGTTGCACAGAATTTCAAAAGTTTGTCAGCTAAAAGAATGAGAAAGCATTTGAATGTGAAATGACATGTATGCACTAAGAAAACATTAGTTTCTATAAAAGTCCTTATAATTGTTGTTAGTGTGCAGTCAATGATAAAGTTGCATCAGCAGAGTTGACATTAAGGCTGTTACAATACATAGTTTGAACTTTCACAAGGTTTCAAGTATCTGCAGGCAGAAGACAGTTTATTAATTAATGTCCTTCCATAATGTCAACTTTGGTGCTTCACAAATCTTCACCACCACCCCAGTGACATGGCTCTGGGCTCCTAAAGGAACAGTTAGGCGCTTTTTTTGCTGAATAAGTGTCACACAAAAGAAAATAGATCGGCACAAATCCTCAATAGTCAGCACTTTTAAAGGTTTAATTCAAGATTTAAAGTTTATTCGCATGTGTGATATAATCACTCCATACATGCATATGTGTGACTCAAACATGGTGACCGTAACTGTGTAGGATTACTCTTTGTTTTCATGTGTGTCATGTTTGTGCGGATTTGTTTGTGTGTGTCATATGTCTGATGCTACTGTATGTGCAGTAATTTGTGTTCGCAGCTTGGCGCCCTAGTAATTATTCAGGTGCTACCTTTTGCTCCCACATAAAAAGCCTTCATCAGGCGAACATGAAACAGCAGAGGACCAGATAAGGCTTCAAACACTGCCTGCCGTCCAAAGAGAAACAGAAAAGGTGAAGAGATGCATGGTGGGATATATGGGATTGTTTTTTCTCTGGAGATTTTCTTCCACGTTGGTGAATATCTTTTCTGCTCAAAGTGCACATCTGTGATTACTCAATTCTGGAGGAGGCACATTGAATAACATTTTACATCAGATTTTTTGGGGAAAATACATGTATGATGTACTGCATTTTAGTTTGTTGTGTTTTTTTGGTGATGTACTGGGAGAAAAAAAGTTTCTTGAATTTTTAAACATTTTCCCTATCCATTTTCAGCAAAAGGGAGAAATCCTTTTTACTTTCAGATTTACTAACAACAGCCAGACAGTTTTGAGCATAATACACTGACAAAAACAGATATAAGGTGAAAAGCTAAATAGATAAAGTTCGCACACACTTTTTCAGGAGGGAAAATGCTCTCTGTTCCTTCTTTGCTAATTGTCAATTTTCCCATTCATCCATATTCATTATTTTCCCCTGCATTAATAACAATCCCACCTTAAAAGACAAGTGTGTTAAAAAGGCAAGCCGATGAATAACGAAAAAGAGGATATGACAGAGTAAGTACAATGTCAAATTTATGTCAGTTACAAAGCCCTTGTGTCTATTCTGGTGGCTGACTTGTTCTAACATGCTAATCAGCATCTTGCTGTACCCTGTTCTGGCTAATTGTCGACAAATTATCTCAGCTCCAGATAACATATGCATGCCTCTTCACTGCCACAATCAGAGGAGCCAGTCAAGTCAGCTGCTTCTGTTGAAACGATCAGTTCAATGGTAGGATTTCAATGTAGTCTTGAGTACTGCTCACATTTCTGTGGGCTTTCTCATTTTTCCCTCTCCATCTTGTTTTCTTCCCGTTTAATATTAGTTTCTGCACAATTTTCTGTTCATTTGGTTTCTTTATGTTCCTTCATTTAAATTCTTATGTTTAATATCTCTGCGTGTCTCATAGTTGGTTAATGTCAGGCTTGTGTTTTTTTAATTAGGTTTTGCTGTAAGAGGAGGCTAATATTGTTATCATTTCTTGACTGACACTTAAATTAGATGTAGTTTAATTAAACTGCAATTGTCTTCAGTGATTGAATTCCACTTTAGCCTTTTGGGAACTTGCTTGAGAAGGGAGCTCTTTTGGGAAATTGACTGACTCATTTATTCTGAAAACACGAATGCTTCTCCAGGTTTTCATATTCCTGTGAGTGGGGGAAAAAAACGTTTTACAGCAATATCCTACACTTAAATTATATCAAAAGAGGCTTCTACTATGGGGAAAGAATAGAGGTTGGATTCATTCTTTTTCTGGTATATAATGAATAAACCGAAATTAGACATGAATACTATTAATATTTACTTAAATATTTATATACCGTTTTTACTTTAATGTTTGGGTTTGAAAAAAAAATCTGTATCAATAATATATGTCCAGATGATCATCAATCTTGACCATCTATAGTGATGAGCAGGAATAAACACAAAATAACTTAAATGGATGAGGCTGAAAAATGTATGTGAAAATCAACAAACTCCACACGTCATAGAAGAGGTGTTCAGAGTAAAGTATACTTTCTAAAACATAATGTTACGGGGTCACATGAGTATCTAGTTTTTTTAAATAATCCATTCCAAAGCATTTTTGATTCATGCCCTAAAAATTTGTCTGAGCCACATTCAGTTTTGGTATCTGTGTGTGTGTTCATGAGTGGCTATCGGTATACTCATTTGTTTAAGTGTGTGCCATCTGGAAACCAATCTGAGCTTGCCAGGGTTTACTGGACTAAAAAACCACACATCAGCTGTTACTCGCACACATAGGCAAAAACATTTGATTCCTTAAGACTTCAACTTAATTGGATCACTTATTGGTGATATGTTTGTACATGCAGTTATGCCTTTCTATCCACCTAAATATTTTAACTTTCATTTAAACTTTTCAGAAGTTGTGTCACAATCACTTTGCATGGTGAAAGTTCATAATCATTCAAATGTTTGCTTTAACCGAGTAGTTGGATTTGAATGATCTGTTACGGCTCTCTGGGGGTGTGGTAGCTAGCGCTGTCACCTCACATTAAAGGGGTTTCCGGTTTGATTCCCAGCTGGGGACCTTTCTGTGTGGAGTTTTCTTGTTGTCCCAGTTCATGTGTTGGTTGTCTCTCAGTACTCTGGTATCTTCCCACAGTCCAAAAACATATATGTTTGGATAACTGATGAGTTGACAGTGCCCATAAGCGTCAGTGTGCATGGTCATTTTTCCCCATCATTTCTGTGTGGCCCCATGGTTGGCTGTTGACCTGTCCAGGGTGTACAGCACCTGTTGTCCAATGACAGCCAGGTGAGGCTATATCTCCCAGTGACCCTGCTAGGAAAAGTTGGTAAATGGTATTATTACCTTTTACCTCCACTAAAGAATTCATGGTATTCCAAGTTGTTGGTCCTAGGTGTCCTGGAAACACTAGAACCAGAATTGTATTCTCTTTTTTTGTTTTGGGCATTTGTTCATATATTTGACTGGTTGGAAGGACCAAAACATGATTTTGACAAGCTGACTTTAATTTGGTTATATTAGTATTGAGCAGTTACCTTTCATTACTGATGACTTATAATTCTTTTCTGTGGGTTTACTGCTGAACAAAGAGCTGATGTTTTTTCCATAACCCTGCAGATTCTGAAGATGATTTCCATTACATTTTGCTATCCATTCCCTGAAACCTTTCATATTGTTGACTGCTAAGTTGGTGAGAAATGAGCCCGAAGGTTTGTTGTAGATATAAACAATAGGAATGATTGAATTACACAAACTTCATACTCATGTTAATGGTTGGTCCATGTAGTACATGTCACTTGTTATATGTAGATCTATAACAGAGAGGTAGTACCTAATAAATATGCCATGATGAGTGCAACAAATCAGCCCTTCCCAAGGATTTATGCCCTTAATAACCTGATTTGGCATAACGCTGACACGTGCATTGCCAGACAAAATGTAACTGAATATTTCAATCAGTGACAAAGCATGAACAGGTCTTTCTGTTCTTCTTTCCCCCTTTGACTTTTACAGAGCTCATGTCTGCAAGCCCTTTAGCCGACTTAAGTCATCGGCATCCGTATCTATGTTCCGCTCTGTCTCTTCCTCCCCCACCCCCCAAGACCCCCCCCCCACCCTTTCTTTTTTTTAAAGTGGAAGTCATCTGGCAGATCTCTTTTAGGTGTTCGTTTATGGGCCATGACATGAGCTATGAATGAGAACCAACGAGAAAGACCTGAGAACATTAATCACAGAGCAACATATGGTAATAAACGGATATCAATTCTCTTACACACTGTCATTGAGAGGAAAAAGGAAATGATGAGAAGGTAAAAACTTCAGAGTATCTGTGATGAAAAGTCTGGTTATACAGAGTAGACATACAAGGAAATAAGAAAAGAAGCATAAAAAAATGGAAATCTGGATAAAGAAAGGTGGACAATAGAAAAATAATCACTTTTGGAAAAAATCTGAAATACTAAAAGACACAAGCAAAAGTGTTTCAGCTTTTTTAATTTATCACTTGTGTTTTAAACATTATCTGATGCATAATTCTTAACGTATGCCTGTTTCTTTTTTTCTTTGATACTATATTTTGTTCGATTTAGGCCCCAAAAAAGTTGGCAAATGTTTACAAATGGTAACAATTTAGCTTGAAATGCAAACACACTCACTCCTAACAATCCATCACTATGTAAAAGCATCGGAGCGACAATGTTCAATGTTCAGTTCAGATTACCTAGTCAATAACTTTTCAAAGATTTCATTGTTCTACTGAGGATCATCAATGCCCATTTTGGCAAAGATGGAAGGACCTGAATAGGTGTGACTTTGAGGAAGTGGTGTCCTTTTTTCTTGTCTTTTTTTTGGACTTCTGTGCTAGTCATGGATTTTCTGTATGAACACAATGTTTGAGCATAAGGTAAAAAAAAAAAACAGCATACATGGTACCACACACCAAAGGTCAATGGTTGACTTTGTAGGACACTTGGTTGAGGAGAGGGGCAGAGCTCTCAAATGAGTACTAAACGAGTAATGAGGGTGAACTGGGAATGTCTGCTGGAGCCTCCGCCAGAGTTTTAACCCACATCTCCAGGAGAATTATTCACACATCCTGTGGGAGGCTGGGCACATGTAATCTAAATGTGCACGTTAAGAATTAAGAAGTTAAGAGTTTTGCATGTGGCTTCCAAGAGTTGTGGCTGGAAGGTTGTCAGTACCTGTGGTAGTCGTAACTCTGAGGAGACCCTGGTTAACTCCACTGAAGATGGTTTTCCTGAAGTGGCTGGTAGGTAGTCGGGGCTAAAACAGCTTCAGCCCTAGTTTTTGCTGAAGCTAAAACTTGGGTATGGGAGGATTTCAGGAAGACAATGGAGACTTTTGTTGGGTCTCAAGATCTTTTTGTGCCGATAGGCTGAAAGGTCTGGATATGATGGAGATGTTGCCTCCCAGACCTGGCCTTCGGATAACCGGACAGAAACGGATGGATAAGGTAGTCTAGCCCGCCGATACAATGAAAACTTGCAACTTGATAGTGGGTGGGTACATTTCTGATGTTTGTCTTCAAACTGTCTGCATTTCAGCCATGATTAGACACTGTTACTCTAATCAAGATAAATGATCAAGAAAAAAATAGTCCAGACTTGAATATGTATGATGCAGCGGAATTTATACATATGATCCTAAACTAATAAAGAAGAAAACTAACCTTATAGTGCCATGTCCAAAGGGCCCCAGTTCCCTGACACAGAAAAATAATACAAATAGATCTGTAAATACTGCTGAACTTTTAAAGGCCTGGAGAGCCAGGAAATAGCAGGTAGAATATAAAATCATTGTGATATAAAAACCCCAGAAATGGCTACAAAATAAAGGATGCCATAGTTTCCAAATATGGCAGGTACTTGGACATCCAAATGTGGCCTATTATCTCCATTTTTTGTAAGGCATTTTAGTTGAGTGTGACAACTGAAATTCATGAAAAATCATTTTTTAATCTTTGCAAAAATAATTCTTTTGCAATATTCAACTTTTCAACGCAACTCATTCACTTGTGTTCATTTGTGAATATATTAAAAAAGTCTTGCTTTTTACAAATAATTTATAAAAAATTCAACTCCACTCTTTGTAAATTTCATAAGAGGGTAACCTAACTTTCCACATCATTATAGCCGTGTATGTGGAATTGGGAACCTCCTGCCTGCTGTGTTCTGCTGGAGATTTATGGACAATCCACCCTGCTCTCATCACCATGCAGCTGAATTATCTCATCGGTCATGTTAATCCAGCAATTACATTTGATTTAATTTTCATAATAATTAAAGTGAACCATCACCAAAATTAAAAGCATTTAGGAGGTGAGTGTGTGAGTGTCCTGCACTTTGTGTGTAAGAGTGAGAGTAGGAAGACACTTGATGTGTGGATGAAGTCACATGTCTACACAAATGAAAGGGCTGTTGTTTGTTGGTATTTGCATACCCAGATAGTTATTTCACTCTGTTTTCCTCTTTTTGTTTCTTTCTGTGCTCCTCTCCCTCCCCCCACCTGCTCGAGGAATCCCAATGAAGTGATTAGATTGAAAGAAAAGGGAATGTAGGAAGGGGAGGAGTAGACAAAAATGATTAAATTAGCATATCACAAATGTCTCACACATTGCAAAATCTGAAAAAAAAATCAAGCCACCTGAGGCTTACTGAAGAGCCAGGGACCTATGACTGCTTGAAACCCTACCCAGCAGGATTAAGAGACCCAAAGCCCAAGCTGGAGACTAAGCAATCGCAAAGCCTACTGGGTCTTAGCGGAGGCATGTTTGATATCTGCAATAGGTGGCAGCAAAGATACAGTACTCTGCATTTTAGCCTTCAGCAGCTTATCCTTGCAGGTTATGTGACTGTATCTCTGTGTTACAGGAGTGTGGGTAAAAAAATTATGGTGTAATTGTTTAATTTTTTATAAAAATCTCAGTTAAGTCACTGGAAAGTTTTAAATTGGTATTACGAGACACCTAAGCAATATCTGCTTAAACTTCTTTTTACCTCCCACACAATGTCCTGTTTTCAGTTACAAAGAGATAAGTGTCCTTTATGAACATCAGAATAAAATATATTTTATTGAACTGGAGGAACCACATCTCATAATCACAACAGTAATGCACCCCTGAATATTTATATATACAATCTAATCACAAAATAGGCTGGTTTTAGAGTGAGGACCAAATAAACAGTTGACTAAAATCTCAGCAACAGCTTGGTGGTCTCATTTTAACATTTTAATTTTGTCCAACTGTTATTGTGTTATTTCCATATATGCCATGTTAAGTGTTTAGATAAAAGTGGCCTTCCGGTTTTCCCTTCATAAAAGATGCCGTCCTCTGTGGCCTTTGTATTTTTGCACCTTTAAATAATGAATCAGATTAAAGTAAATTGAATCAGGGTTTTACCAATAATGCAACTGCCATACTTCATTAATTTAATATGCAATAAAATGTTGAATTATACAGCATGTTGCCCCGGATCCCCATGGTTGGCCTCTTAGAAATCTGTACTGAGGGCAGCAAAATCTTATATAACAAGGTAACCAAAAATGTCTAAAGTTTAGTTGTTGCATGTTTTATTAATCAAAATTTTAGATGCCCAACAGTATAATCAACAGAT
This sequence comes from Menidia beryllina, assembly GCA_013363375.1. Lineage (NCBI taxonomy): Eukaryota > Metazoa > Chordata > Actinopteri > Atheriniformes > Atherinopsidae > Menidia > Menidia beryllina. Next base: position 11,403,144 of record JABUIW010000020.1, on the reverse strand, counting down.
TTACTTTATCTGCTGTAAAGGCATTTCCCTGTTCAGGGTCACTGAGGTCATGGTGGTTACCAAGTGCTCACTGATAAAAAAATCTCATACATTTTTTTGAGAACACTGAAATAACATTTGAATGAGTTAGTTTGTTTTCTATGTTTGTTTGTTTTTCAGTATGTGTGGTTTATTATACCAATATATTTACTTTTACAATCTGATGTCATTAGACTGACTAACATCCCATAGCTGAAGGATTTGGTAACATCACACCATGGCTAAGAGTGACATACTTTAGTGGCACATTAACTGCATTTTCATTTATATTCACCTTATTTTACTAGTTGTAATTAGTACATTTAACCACTGATGTCCATTGGGAGTGAAGAAATGAGTAATCTGTATTTGAACAATTCAAACACGGTTTTGTTTTTACCCCTACCATGTTGTGTTGTAAAATTAGTCAAACTGAGATGTATACAACCTGTGTTGTGCAGGGAATGGCATTTCTTCGACAAGTGAGAAGATTTGCCAATTCCTCTATCCAATCCAATGTTTGCTGCCAGAATCCCACCAACAGGGCAAGAGAAAACCCCACGCGCAATGAGCTAATGAAATCAAACATGCAGTGCAGTTTTGCATGTTAATGCTGGCAGTGGGTGTCAATAGCATTTAAAGATGTCAGCAGGTGGATAGCGAGATGGATGGCCCTCTGCCTGCCTTTCACTTCCAACCCTAAGGAAGTTAAACAGCATCTGCCTTAAATAGAAAACTTCAATATCTATTTAGATGGAGGGAAGGAAGACTGTTAGGAAAAGATAGAAAGGATAGATGGAGAAGCGAGTGAGAGTTAAAGAAAACAGGCCTGAGAGGACAGGAAACAAAAGAGTTGAAAGAAGGCAATAAGTCCCTGACCTCAAATGCACATTGCGACACATTGATGTTGTTGTCATTTGTTAATCAATAGAAGTGCTATGCAGGCTATACATTAAATGGCATGAGAGATTGGCGAACCTGTAACAAAATTAAGGGAAGACTAAGACTGGGGCCTGTTTTTCTGTTCAGTCAATTTACAACCTCAATGACTTTGGGCTACTTGTGCACTCATAGTGTAACTGTGTAATTTCATATTTGGTTTTAGAAGTAATTTCTAAAACTGTTTTTCCAACTTTTATAGTGCTATTGTCAACAACAACCCACATTAAGGAGTGATAAAAGGAACTTTAACATTAATGTTTTACATATTAATTGTATCAACTAACAGAGCAACAACATATATTTTGCTTTAGGTGGTGTTTACATGATCACACATTTAAAGTAATTGAAGAATATCACATTATCTTCTCCTGTAAAGTTATAATAAGCATTGTAAGGAATTTGTGTCTATACATTTGTGTGCATGTGTGTAATTCATAGTGTTACCTGCCCTCATTATGCTCCATCTTCATTAATAATGACGCTTTTTAATTTCTTCTGCAGGACCTAAATTAAATGTGTCATCCATTAAAATAAATAGTGTAGGCTAGATCTCGCATGTCCTCGCTACTCTTCTCTTTTTCTGTCTGTTCCTGTATTACATACACAAACAGGCAGGCGCTAGAAGATAATTTACAGGATAAATAAAGCATTGCTCCAATTAGTCTTAAGTCAAATAAATTAGTCATAAATTCAATCCACTCTGTTTTATGGGTTTGAGAATTATGGTGTGAGGTGCTGCAGATATATATTCTGAAACCAACTTTGTTATGTCAGTACTGGAAAGTAGAGATAGTATGATGCATGGTAGTCACTGTCTTGATAGTATAACAACAGAACCCCCACTGCCAGTGTAGTCCTTATAAATTAAATACAGCATGCCATGTGCTTTTTCATTTACAAGGTGTTTTGGGTATTTGATTTACCTCGATTATGCATGATGAAAATCTAACAAGAGGACACAGAAATATCAAATACCTAGTGGTCAATCTCACTTATTTTTCACTAGAATACAACTACATAAACAGTATATAAACTATGAGTACGAGTAGAAAAAGATGCCCACAATAAAGGGCATCGGCAGGTATTACCACAAACGTAAAAGAAACATTGCTTGGTCATATGGGTCTCTATCTGTCAATAATATATGACTCAGCCCTGCATATACAGAACAGATTGGCTGCCTGCTAATTGAAATATGTACCACATTTTTAGAATTTTCATTTTAGGCTGTAAATATATTTAAATCATGTCCTACAGTATTTTTTCTTGACTTGTGTTATAATTCATGTTATGGTGTAACTTAGCAGTGAAAAGGCTCATTTTCAAAAAAAATAATCATGAAATATTTTATTTTTTTCTTATTAAATCGTATAAAATATGAAAAATATATTATTCCCAATCTACAAACTGCTAAATGCAATGTTAAAATGGCATGGACAGACTCATTCAAACTTGTGATCTTTTATATTGCTACCGATTTTTTTTTCCCATTGGCTTTTATATACCACTAATGTACAGTTTAGTGGTTCATTTAGAAATAACAGTTGTAAAAGAAATGTTTAAAAAAAACGGTGGATTTGCTCTGACACTGAAATTAAAAGTTTCAGCTTTCATGATAAACACAACACAAAGTTTCTGAAAAGTAGAATGATCACAGTATTGTTTAAAAGCAGGTGTATCGTGAGCGTACATCACCGGCGTGGGCCCTTAGGAATGAATATATAAAACTTGCTTACTGTCCCTGCTTATGGATTTGCTTTTTAGTTATTGGAGTGTACCTCTACTTTTCTTCTCTTTTCTCCTTATTATTTTTTCTCACTGAGCTGGTGCATTAATCTTTCTTTGAGCGCATGGCAGGGTGTGATCACTTTGTCCTCTGTTTTTTGCAATGTGCTCTTTTCCCCCTCTCACTTCCTATTGATAGTCGTTGCTCTCCTCTTGCTCCCTCTTCCCTACCTCACCCTCTCTTTCAGTCCTGTTCTGCTCCCTCTGTGCTTGCTGTGCCTCGTGGGCCCTGACCTCCCACTGTGACCCCACAGAGCCACAATGACTTTGGTGCACAGTACTGTCTACTTGTTAGAAGTCAGTGCAGAGGCTACAGATATGAGCTGCAAACTTTTTTTTTCTCTGTAGTCAGCATAAAAGTATTTGTGTGTGAATTGATCCTGTTGCATGCAAGTCCTCCATTTGTGTGTGTGTGTGTGCGCGTGTGTTGGAGTATATGGTGGATCCTGTTGCATGGTAGTCCTCTATCAGTGTCTGCCTCCTGATCTGATTGATTGTTCTGGGTAAATTAGGACTGGGTGCTGGTGATGGGGACAGGAGTGAGTTACACACTTCACCCCTGTCCTTGCCCTCCACTCTCTTCCCCTTTTCCCCCACAGAGTCCCTGCTATCAGCCTTATCCCTATTCAGTCATCAACCTGCTTCTTCACTTCATGTCCTTTTCTTTTTCTGTCCATCATCTCCATCCTGTAAATGCTTTTCTTGTCCCTATAACTTTAATTTCCTCACATTCAGTTAGGAAATATTTAAACAATATGAAAGTTTCTGGCACATGATTACATGCCATTTAACTATATTCCAAAATGTTTTAGTATTGTATACCTACTTAAAATGTTTTTTTGCTATCAGTTGCATGACTATTTTTCAGATTGCTATTAAATTCAGACCTTTTTTTTAAAAATGTGATTCATGATTAATTTCTTTAGAAAAAGTAAGCTACAAAGTTCAGAGTAAGTTCAACCTGTAAAATGTTTCCATCTTTTACCTAACATTTAGGTTTCTTGAATTCAGTGGATGGTTTGAACTTTTACAGACTATTTATTGATTTATTTCTTAAATTAAACATTCAAACTAAATAGATGAAGATAGGATATATGACCAAGAGACTGTGGAAATACAAATCTGATATATAGATGGAAAACAAATCCGGAATGCTTAAATAAGGGTACACGTGTTCTTTTGGGTGATGATACGTCGTGAGCACATTGACACGAATGTTCAGTCAGTACATAAAAGGTTTGCTCATACTGTTTATGTGCTTTGTAAATGTCCTATCAGCAGGAGGGTCTCTGGTGTTATACATTACAGCATAAATTAATCAGAAATAGTAATGAACAAAATGAGGCAAGCAAACCTTTGCAACTATGGTTATAGTTGAGAAGATTAAAGTAAAATAGTACAGATTAATCTAAGGACTAAACTGACCAAACTTGGCAAATCCTTCTACGTATGTTCCGTACTATAAGCCTCAATTCCCCCCCCCCACACACACACACACTTTTAGCACTGCTGCTAACATAAGGATTCTTTTTTTTTTTTTTGCTCATTTATTTGTTTATTTATTTTTAACAAACTTCATGCCTACAATACATTTAGCAAAGATTACAGCTTGATAAAGGGGATCGCTCACTCAAGTCAGTGCAACACTGAAAGGGAGACCGGAAGTAGCAATAAAGTTATTTTGAGGCTGTTCAATTCGGACACTGAAGAAGACGACTTCAGTGGTTCTAGGGTGCAAGAGGAAGATGAAAAAGGCAATCATCGACTTTTCATGGTAGGCTGCTTATTTTTTATTTTAAGCTGTGTTTCAGGCACTTTACAGAGAGAAAACCCATTTTAACACTATGTATTACCAGTACATATTTTACTGAAGTCAAACCCAGCTGCGTCACTGACCCTTTTTTGTTTAAAAAAGCATTTGTGGTTTATTTGTTTAGTATGGAAAAGTTTTAATATCTTCATGTGTAACATCTTATCTCATGTTACATGGACAGCAGAAGCTTACAAACCGGTGTGTCTGTATGTGTATTGAATAGATTTTCCTTCTAAAATGAGTGGATGTGGCTTATATGCAGGTGTCTTTATCCTGAATTTAAGGTAAATATATCAAATAATTTGAGAAGTGTGAAAGACCAATACTGCTTCAGTAATACATTTTACATAATTTATTTGTTAAATTAGGTAAATATTGTAAAGTACACAGTGCGTTAAGTTCCCATACGCATTAATGAAAACTTTTATTAATTCTTGATTGGTACATTTTAATATATAATGCAGACTTACTGGTCTCCTCCTTGTACGTGAAAGATGAGAGAGAAAATACAAATAAGAAAACAAGACCAATTTGAAATCCATACTGTGTGAAGAAGTGCCACATCTCAGTTTTGATTTGAAAAGTTAAATTTGGGCTAAAACTCATCTGATTGATCCCATGTGTGATAAGTCAATGTTGATGTGGTGCATTTACATGGCAAATCGATACCTCCTTCCCCATCAGCACACCAGGCTTCTCTCTGGCCTTCCAGGTGCAGTCTCAGTCAGACTGCTTTAAGACCACTTTTCAGAGAAACACAGCTACATCCTCCTACCCAGTAAAAATGTCAACCAAAAAAAAGCCTTTGGATTCCCTCTTAATACAGTAGCACTGCTAACTATGCCTAGAATCACTCAGAACATCAATAATATCTTTAAAAAATGTTTGATACTGCAGTGTGATGAGTGGTTATAGAGGGAGTCCGTATAGGTTTAAAAATCTGTAGAATTTTATTGGAAATATGGGAAAAACCATCGGCTCCATTTTGCTTTAAGAAGTTTCGTTTCCCAATCCAAACCCACAGCCGTGTAGAGCATTCCATTTGACTGTTTTATCTTGTCCTCTCTTTTACATACTTAAACATAGTTGTTGCTGTTAAACTGCTGAATAGGTAACACTGTCAAAAAAAAGCTGCAAGCAAGTGCTGTTGGGAAACTAGACCCCCTGCTCCATAAATAGACGTTTGTTTCTGCTTTCTGTGTTTGTTTGTGTTGCCTCTTTCTGGTTCTGGCCTGCAGGGACCATTTTTCAGAGAAGACAGCAATCCTTTAGGGAATACTTAGACTTTTCTACTCTTCCATCCACTTTTTGCCTCCAATCTTCATCACATTGCTGTAGTAATCCTTTGAAAACTTTCATCTTCCTTATTATCTGTGTATGCTTACAGTTAAAATTCTATTTAAAAATGAATATGTGTATTTTGCCTCTGTATCATTTGGTTATTTTTATTCCATTTTCTTATAATATTCCAAGCTTTGTTTTGTCCTTCTGTTTATTTTTATTAGGAGAAACATTTGTAGGGTTTTTACTCAGCTGTAAGCAAAGCTTTTTTTTTCTTTCTTTATCTTTTCTTTTTTTTTGCTGTTGTCGTTTGCTGACTGTTTTCTGAATGGTGGTGTCCCAAAGTGGCCCATCAGCTTGGTCACTTTGCTCAGCACTCCTTCCTACACTGTCTCCCTCCCTTTCGCTGCCTCGCTTCCTCATTCTCGTACTACCCGACACTTGGGGAAAAAAAAGGGAAGCTCGCCTTCATGGCTTGTGAGCTCTGCCTCTCAGCTACAGACGAAGAGACGAGTAGTGCAGAGAGCAGGGGAGGGAGGGCAAAGAAATGAATGTGGAGGAGAGGGGTAAAACAGTGACACAGTTTCATCTGTTGTGGCAGCGTCCTGCAACCAAGACGCAAACGCGAGTGTGAGAGACAGAGAGAGTATGCCTGAGTTAGAGGAGAGGGAGGAAAAGTGGGGATCTCAGAGAGCTGTGTCCTTGAGAACTGCAGCACGACTCTTTGAAGAGAGCTGGAAGAAGGTGTGAGTAACGTACATCACAGCGGGACATGTGTTTTTTCCATCTGTGTGTGCTTCATGGAGGTACAAGTACAGTTCTCTGTGTGTGTGTGTGTGTGTGTGTGTGTGTGCGTGCCTGTCTAAGAGTGTGTTTGTGTGTGTTACCTGCTGCTCTCACGCTGACCTGCCAAGTTCAGAGTGAAGGGGGTTTGGCTGCCGATCTTCTCTGCTATTGTCTGCCTGCCTAAGTGTTGCTGACAGGGGATTATGGCAAATACAAAATGCCGTATGGACCAAAGAAACAGAGTGCCAAACTTCATAGACACGTGCATGCATGCATGAAGCTCATGTTGAGAGCGCTGTTTGACTGCACTTGTTTATGCCTTTGTGTGTATTAGTTGTTGTGTGTTAGTGTCAATATTAGCTTGATAATTTATTTGGTTAGACATTTTTTATTGTCTTTTCTCCTACTTTTGAGTGTTTTTTGTAAAAGTTAAGCATGCTGTTGGTGATATCGTCTAAAACTTTGTTCTTTTCACTTCCATCATTTGTTTGGAAAAAAAGCCATGTTGCAGTGGTATTTGAACCACCTGTAAATGCGTAATTAAATTGGTATAAAAAGAAAAAACTGATATAAATCTGAATAACTACCACTGGCTTTAGTTGATACCAGCAAGTTAAACCTTTGTAGCACTTCATTCTACTAATCACCAACTCTCATTGCCAACAATTTCTGTTCATTTCCACAGCAAAAAAAATAAGACATTTTAACAATTCCTGTAGTCAAACTGTCAGAGTGGTGTAAATAGTCTTTGAGATATTGAATGAAACAGCAGATTGCTGTCAAAGGAAGAAGTTTCCATCTCACCAACACAAGCATATTTGTTAGGGAGTGTTAACAATAAAACTGTCATTGTAGCATTATTTTATTTATCAAACTCGGAGTGTTACAAATCAATAATTCCTTAAGCTACAAATGAACCCCTTTTGCCTGCTTATCTTGATTATTGCTCGTGAAGCCAGTCGTTTGGAGGATTTTATGTCTGAACCCTGTAAAATCTCGGGATTGGAGCCAAGTGGTGTGACCCATTGAACTATTTGAAACTAATCATAGGCCACAAGCCACACAGCATGCCACAGTCCAGTTGGGTTACTCTCATCAAAATTTAGTAGGAGTAAACATGTCAGTCATGTTTCTGAAGGCACTCTTGAGATAAATGTCACTGATTATCCACGTGCGACTGCATATATACTTTCAACATTATTAAGTGCCAAATGTTTGACATCTTGAGGTTTGCAGGAGCTGTTGGTAAGATATGCTTTTCTCTCGCAATGAACTAAATCCAGAGGGAAGTTATCCCATGGTTGAGATATGAAACTATCCTATCCTCATCTATAAATGCCATGGAGGCATGGTGTCATATATCTGGCATCCTCTGTGTTTGATCACTTGATAACTGGATAACTGTAATCACTGATCACTCTTTCCAACATACATTTCAGTATCAAATTGTTGTACTCTAAGTACATACTGTATATAGCATAGCAAAATGTAATTACATAAATCATTTTAAAAAAGACGTGATGTGTATTAAATTAATAAAAACATAAACCACAGTTACTGTTTTGTATTATTAAAGGAAAGAAAGAAGATGGTCCTTCTCACTGAGCAAAGAACAGCAGTTCATTCTTTCATTTGTGTTCCACATAAACTTTCAAATATACACACAGTGAGTAGTTATGAGAAAAACATGTAAAAGAAAAGGAAAATAACGTTTCTAAATGTAGAAAATTATGTTAAGTATCCAATCATAGTTGAGTATATCATTTTTGACTGTCATGAAAAGTGTTTTAGTTTCCCTTTCTAACTAATGCTGTAAAATGTAAAAGGAATGTACTTGAATCACTCTTGCAACACTATTTTACTCCTTCCATGTATTTCCTCTAATCTAATTAATTATAGAACCAAAAAAAACATTTGCGTGTGCAGATTATGATTCATTAGGTCACTACAAACAAGTTTAAAAGTATATATTTTTAAAAATCTGTAATTACTTTCACATATTGCTGTAAAATTGTGTATATGCTAAGAAACTACATAGAAGAAATTCATGTTTTTGCAGTAAGTTTCTTATGAGAACTAATATTCCCTTTGCATGAATTAACTGAGAGTGGTAACAGGCAGATTTAATGGTGTCCACTGTATAATTTTAGACTTTAGAAACAGTCCCCAGGGTGAACATGTAAGTGTGCAGAATGTACCAAGATTGTGAGTGTGTGAGCAGTGTGTTTCTGCATGGTGCAATGTGTTTTAGGCTGTTCCAGCAGACCAATTGAGGTCAGCCGCTCAATAATTAAAGCATGTCACTGGTCAGTGTACAAGTTGGGTCACCCAATCACATGGACTGATATCAGATCAGAGTGAAAGAAAGTAGAGTAGCTGAAAAGATCTGCGTGTAGTGGGATAAGAGGAAACAGTCGAGGACTTGGAGTGAGACAGATGCAATGTATAAAGACTGAGTAGAGTGCATGATTTTTTTACATTTGGACAGCATTCTTTAAATGTACTTTGACTGTAAAATACTGTTAGCTGTATCTCACATTTCATTTGCGTTCCAATTTTATTCTAACTTGATGCCTTAACTATCTGATTCCGAGAGCCTCCCCTAAATACTATTTTTTTTACATATTCTTTGTCTTATTTTATTACAGTAGCTGAGGCCTGAATGCACCTTACAGCAGTTACTGAATTGAAGAATATCAGGTAAGAGAAGCACTGCTGTCAACTGATTTGTTTCTTGAGTGACAGAGCAGCAAAATAGAAAACCGAATTGGTAAATACGCATAGTGGAAAATTTGATTTTTTTTTTTTTTTTACTTTTTTTTTTCTTATTCAGACTTGTCAGAATAAAATTTCAAAAAGTGCAGTTTCATTAGATATGATATATTAAAAAGTGCTTTTTTTAAAACTCCAGTTGTACTTTCATTGTATTTATATGTATATAATTCAGTATTCTTTTATCCATTTTCCGTTGCTTAAGGCTACCTCCTGGAGAGGTTCAGTCTATTGCCTTCCTTTCTATCAACAAGAAAAACGAAAACTGCTGCATGAAACTGGCAAGAGAAAAATTAATTCACTTAAAACAAAAAAAAAGACCATTGAAAATTTCCACAACTGCAATATTCTGGTATTCTTTTGCCATGTTGTCAGTTAGGACCTGCTGCTGCTGAGTTTAGTCTCAAACTTCCCAGTGGTGTAGTGGTAATTGCTAAAAGTTGCCGTTTGGATCTCCACTGGGGCCTTCCTGTGTGCATGGGTTAACTCTGGTTACTATTGCTTCATCTTTATTTTTACGATGATATACGTTAAATTTCTTATTCTGAATTGATTGTCAGGGTGAGTATTGAGATTACAATCATAAAGGTTTCTCACTGGAATGGACGGGCAACGTGTACACTTATACGGTAGAGACTGGGACTGGTTCAAAATCCATGAGCACGACATGGAGAACCATTCTGACATACACTTTGAGCTATGATCATTATCCACCAATGTATGAGTGTCATAGCTCCATTCATTGTGGTTGTTGTTTTAATACTGTTTTTTCTTTTTGAAAAGCGGGGAACTTTATTAACCTTTCTTAACGTTGTAAAATGATCGAAGGCTGAAGCCTGATGTGAGCTCCCATTTATCTGGAAGCCTTTTTGGGTGATGTGGGTTCCTATTAATACCCTGTGCAGTGGTTTCTGCCTGACATACACACTGACAAACACGTAACCAGAGACTTGAGGCCTTTCAACACTACAGACTACAGTCCACTTCAGGCCACTGTGATGTCATTGGGACACCAGATCATTTGTGACATCACGGCAAACAGAAAATTAATTCATGCAGAAACATACCATGAGTCTTTCTGTTTCAGTGGTTTTGGGTAAAAACTCAATTATTCAGAGTTAAATTAGTTTTTTCTTCCTTCTCATTGTGGTTTTACAAGTGAAAAGCATCTATCATGTTTTTTCATTGACATTTCATATATTGAAACAAATTCAATAGTAATAATCTCAACCTTTTTTCCAGCGTTATTTTCTTTCACCTTTCCCTGGTCATTTAGATCACTCTTACGGAGGTCATATTGTGGTTGATAGTCCTTGTCTACTGCCATGGTTTCTCTTTCCAGTCCGCCTTTTGTTTCATATTCTTGTGTCTGTCCACTGGCGTGTCTCTGTTCTCTATAAGCCCCCTGTATTCACTGTTAATCCTTTTTATGCTTCTCCTAGCTAGGAGCCATAGTGAGATCCTGTAGATTTAGCCAGAGGTTGATCTCATGATTAGTATTCAGCTGTCAGAATATGTCAGTCAACGTTTGGAGGCCCCTCTCAATCCTCACCCTCCAACCATCCTTTCAAGTCTGTAACTGTGCATTGCGTCCTGTATACGAGTGTGTGTGTGTGTGTGTGTGTGTGTGTGTGTGCACTATACATAAGGATGTATAGCTGCAAGATCCTGAAGCGAGGAACCACGCACGCATTAATGTAGATACATATCCAACCTCCTCCTGATTTCCCAGGAAGTCACCCTCCATCATCTTAAATGACATGAAAAGAGCAAAAGACAGATATATGCATGAATTAATTGGCTTGAATAGAAGTATTTAGAAGCTTAATCCATGGGGATTAACGCAAGCAGCCCTCACTGGATTTACGCTTCCGTGCATTTTCAGCAGAGGATTGTTTTATTTCACTCTATCCTCCTCCTTCTCACATGCTGCCACCTTTAGTTCTTAGTCAGTGAGCCACTAAAAAGCTGTCAAGTGCCGGATTAGCAACGTAGAAAACCACTAGAAAGCTAATTGCCCTAAAAACCGCTAAAGATTTGATCATTTTTAAGCGTCATATAGTTTGAACGAAGAATTAGCATTGTCAAGATATAGCTGCCTGTGCAAACAAGGACCGTTCCAAAATATGTAACCGTTTCGTGAACTATGATTTATTGTAAATATTGAAGTCGTTTTCTACAAAGTTAGTGTTACGTCCACGTGACCTTAATCATCTTGAGAGCTAGGATAATGGTTTCCCTTTCGAGACAGTTCAAGTTCTGTTCGGGCTCTATAAGGCCCACCAATCAAATGTTTGGGGTTTACGCTGATGCTGAATATCATATGCTTCTCACCAGTAATGTTAAGGGATGGTTTTCAAGCTATTCGAAACACATGTAAAACTGAGTAAGTAAGCCTAAATTCATGGGACTCACAAGAAGGTGAGTTTAGGGTGGAATTTCCTGACATTCATTGACAGATGAGTTAAGATAACAAATAAGAATAAAAACACCATGAATGCTATGAACATTTGCCACTGTGCAACTGAAAGGCTTCAGCAAGACGCCATTAAAAGCTACAATTCAAAGGTCGAATAGGACTATGATTGTTGTTTGGAAAATGATATTGGCCTTTTTAAAATCTTTTTTGTGGAACCTGTGATCTTCTTTTTCTGGACATAAGAGGTTGACATGTTTTGTGGAAAATAACAGGGCACAATAGAGAAAAATGGAAATGTCTGCCTATAGGTAACTCCTTATAACAAACATTTTGCCATTTCTATTCACTGCCATTTAACAAACTTTCCCTATTTCGTTCTAACCCTCTTTTAAGGCTTTATCCTTCCCGCTCCAGCCTCTCTCCCACCATCACCTTCTCTTCTCTCATCTTCAATCTCTTTTCTAGAATTGCACATTCAACCTCCTTTTGACTTTTTCTCTTGGCCTCTTCCCTCCTACATTTTTAGGCTCTATGCTTTAAGTCTATGAGATACTGCGCAGATCGATGCCTATAGATTGGCTCATTGGAAGCCATTAGTTATGGGTTTTTATAAAGCTATTCATTACTGTGTTTAATCTTGCAGAAAATTAAATTTAGAATTGTGTACAGTGTTTTGGTTAAAAGTTGTTGATTTTTTTTTCTCACTTTTCTTATTCTATCACTAGCTGCTGTTTTTCTCACCTACTTTGCATTTGTTACAGTGTGAGTTTGTTGTGTAAAATCTTTTTATA
>JABUIW010000020.1:11353221-11381375 GCA_013363375.1 Menidia beryllina | reverse complement strand
TGGATGGATGGATGGATGGATGGATGGATGGATGGATGGATGGATGGTTATTCTATTTTGAGAGTAACATCATATGGATTCGTAGCAACTAAATGAGTTGAGAAAAAGAGGGAAAACATTCCACTGAAAACAGTTTTGTAGATGATTTGTATTGCATGGATGTGTAGCTTATGGTATACATTTGCTTCTTGTGTATCAAGTCTTCATGTGTGTCTGCATCATTAGTGTGTTAGTTTTTCATCCACAGAGTAAAAGAAAGTGTTCCCCTGAGATCAGTTGTTCCCTGCCTCATTCCCTTGTTTCAGGGAGAAAGAGAGATGGTGAAAACATTTGTCTAATGCAGTTGTTCGCCGCAGCAACACAAGTCAAGCATGTCACCTGATTGTGGTGCTTTGCTTTATGCATATTCATAGCTTTTTCCATCTCAGGATATGGAACACGAACACAAGCAGAAAACAGTGTCTATACCTCAGCTCTTTACTTTTTTTCACTTGAAATTCATCTAACACTGAAAGAGATGATTGTCTAAACTTTACTGAAAGAAAGAGAGATTTACTTTTGCATCTGTGGGAGAGAAAGTAAATGCAAAGCAGTTCATTGTTTTTATTTTCCCTGACAGACTCATGCAACTTATTATTGAAATAATGACTTGAAGTTCTTTTATTTCTTAATTTAGCAATCATCAAAGCATTCAAATGTGTATATGCCTACTCTTCTCACTTGTGTGGCTTTCCCACAACTACCGCATCAGCATAGTATTCCAAATCAACTCAGTCACATGTTTTCATGCAGCCAAGATTCCGACAGACAATCTATATTTGACCCAATGTCTTTGAAAAGCATGAAACAGAAAAAAAACTCATTGCCATATTGCATTATTTTGCAAAAATATAAGACAAAGTTCAAACACAAATTATCATGGTACACTGTGCTCCTGACAATTTCACATAAGTTCCAACAGCAGTCCTGACTTTGAGTTTAGTTGTTTATTACTGTTTCTTACTTCATTTAAAATGTACTTAAAATACTTTTACTCCAAAAGTTTGTTGATAAACTATGTTGTGGTTACTTGACCACAACATAGGAGTCGAATGTCCTTTATTAACATTAACATCAACATTATTAGTTTTTCAGAACTTTTTCTTTTATTTTCTATGGTTTGGTTTGTTCTATGTTCTCATGAGTTTTTACTGAGTTTTATTTCTCTACGGTGGATTATGATATCAAATAAAGAAAAATTTTGTGTTGCTTTGTGAGAGCTCAGCAAGGTGATTTTATATGTATACTCTCTGGGTTGTACAGTTTGTCTTGTTTTCATTAAATTATTTCTCATATGGGGTTTAAGGGGTCGTGCTGCAGGATCACGCTGAGCGCAGATTAACAGATTTGATATATATAGTACATACTGTATGTGTCTGAGTGAGAGAAAAGATGTTGAAGTCAGGTTTATAGCAGAGTTTTTCTAGCTGTGTGTTAGATTTGATTTGGTTAATAACAGATGGGCCTACTGTGACCCACAGGCAAACGCATGCGACCCCCACTCCGCTGTACACTCACATTGATACATATACTGTAGGAATACATACAGTACTGCAGATTGTGTGGTTCAAAGTGTGAAACTATGATGCCCACAAAGACTTAATGCTCTGATTAATGTTTTTTTTTGTTTTTTGTGGGGCTACAAAATATAAAGACGCTTGTCTTATTGGTTACATAAAGTACTACTGTTCTCAGATATTACTCAGTAATGTTAAACTTTAGATTTTGTAATTGTGTATTGTGTAATATTACTATTACTACTTCACTGCACGGTACCTTGTCACAATATCAGGTTCGAGATACCCCATATCATATCATAAGTGTCTGTAAAATAATTTCAGACACAAAAAAACATATGAAATAAGAAAGACTAATCCTCTCATCAATTTAGTTTTCCTTTATTTCCACAATAGCATTACAATAACAGCAGTTCTGAGATTCCTCAGTGTATTTCAAAACTTTAATAATTTACTATTAACCTTTATTCTTTTCTGATGACAATTATTTTGTGGATGTAAGTTAAAATTAACCTTCCATTAGCTCTCTTCTAAAATAACAGCAAAATGATAAGGAAGGGTTTAACCTTCTTCATTAATTTTTGATCATCACCTTTATTACAGCAGAAATATCCATCTGTGGAATTGTCATAACTTAGCTTGGAAGTGAATTTGATAACTGTGGATGACAAACTAGGTGTACAAACTTGGTTTGGTTCTACATTATTTGAACTAAGGAGCTGTACTGATCTATTACATTACAAACTTAATAAATCACCCTGTGACACTAGACTTCTGTCCACGAGAGCATGTGTTATCGATATTTTGGAATCAGTGGCTGAGCATAGTACCATTTCTGTTATAGGGAGACTGGTGTGACTCGGGTGGATACAAGTCAAGAAGTTATTAGCAAATATTCAGTTACTTTTATGCAGTAGAAACTTAAAAAAAGTATTTTACCCTCCAAAGTGAAACTCAGAAGGTTTAGTGGTCAATTCTACCACATAGCCCTGTAAATTTAAGCTGTAGTAATTTAGTATCTAATCAAAAGATAAAGAAAAGAGTTGAAGTTGGTGTCAAGCTCAAGGAGGGGAAGAGAAGGGGACGAGTAGCAAAATAACAAAAAAAAGAAGCAAACAAGGATGAAGTACATAGTGACATTTGGAAATAAAAATAAAAAGAGCATTTTGAAAAGAAAGTTCAGAAAAATAATACAGATTAAGTCAAAGGAAAATGGAAAAGGGTGGTAGTGACAAAGGAGTTAAAGACTATTTGTTATTTTATGTTGAAACATTGTCTGCTCTTTTATATTGATTATGTGACATTTGGGGGACAGGTCTTACCATGTGTTTAGCAGATTTCTCCTGTGTCCTCTGCCATAATGTAACTGCTGTCTCTCTTGCTCTGTTTCCTGCCTTCTTTCATCTGCACTGCCCTGGCTGTCCTCAGGAGCAAACCTGTGCTTATTATTAGAGCATGAGAGAATGATGGAAAGTGAAGAAAGAAAGATAGAATAGAACAGAGAGAAATGGAAGCAAATTTTGCTTGTCAGGATTTCTGTGAGTGTGTGTGGAGAGGAAGAGAGAGGGGGAGATTTTTTGCTTATCAGACAGGAAGTGGATCTCTTACAATAGCGTTCTGACGTTTCCTCTTCTCTAATTTGGAAAACTGTTAAGATCTCTATTCCAGATACCATGCGTACAAACACACACACATTTATACACACACGTCACTGTGGTGCAGATAAGATGCAGCTACCGAGTTGGAGACAGAATCACTGAGTCAGCCATATGCATTCACAGACTTAAGACAATCACAAATTCACACGAACACAAAAGCTCACACACGGAGACACAAGCGTACACAAGACTTACAGATATTACTCATAGTTTTATATTCGGTATTCAGCTGATGCCACAATGCAATTCTATATACACACACAAAAACATAGAAGCAGATGGAATAAACACAGAGAAAAAACGTTTAGAATAATTTTCAAACATGTTATGTTACTTAGCACAGGCAACGTACTTGGATAATGTAACCAAAAAATAAAAGATGGAAGGTGGCTCAACACCTCAGCCATCATTGTTCCAGAGAAGATGAATGTCAAGAGTTTGTCCTTTTTTCTAACCTTAAATGGGATTTTTTATTGGCAAGAAAGTGAAATGTGCGGTGTAACCCCCAACTACAGGGTGGACCCTGTGGATAGCCATCTTAGTAGTTGTGCTATGAGCTGCAGGCAGGTCTTCCCTTTAATCAAATCTTATCTACTTGCTTGTTCCTGTGAAGAAACTAATATAATTCAAGCAAGGCCTACAGCCTGTGTTGAAGACCTAGCCACCATTTACCTGTGTGAAGAAACACCTCATTTGAAAAGTATGAATCTAGTTAGTCTTAACAGGAGTCTTGGATTAGCCCATTTGTAAACTTTTGGCCAAAACTTTTTAAGTCAAAATGCAGGAAAGAACTTCCAAAATTATTTATTTTGTTACAAATATATATTTTTATTACCTGCTGCAAAACTTAAGAAATTAGATCAGAATTACTGAATGAAATGTATACAGATATATCAAATTTGAGATGTCTTCAGAATCAACAGGATCAATTTACCTACAAAAACATGGCAAAGCTGGAACCAAGCGGCGTTCCCTTTTTACACATGATGAAAGAGGGATCAGATTTTTATATGTACCACAGCAGGGTCAACTATTGTCTGACTGATGAACAAACAGTCGGGCCATCCCCAAATCCCAGTTGGAGTTCACACACACATACACACTTACACAGTAAAATCCCACTGTGTGTGTGAACAAACAGAGGATGAAAGGCAAGACAGCGAGGGGAAGAGCACATATAAAGAGCTGCTGTTTTATTAATGAACCTGGAAACAGGCTTGGGATTCTCAGGATGGCTGTGTGTAAGTATGTGTGTGTGTTTGTACCTTTGGCTACACAACCACACAACAGCAACCAAGGTGGCTGCCTGGACTGTATTGGTATTCGCACACACTTAGACACACATGCACAGCCTCTAATAAATTCACCCTAATTCATTCTCTCTTTTCTCTGGGGAAAAGCCAGCAGTTTGCCTGATCCAAGGAAGCTTCACGTTACCTTCACTAAATAATTGATGCTCTGTCTCTGAGTTGCACTCACTTGCTTCCCTTTTTGCTCTTTGTGCATCTGTCTGTTTTTCTTTTTCATTCCATCTGGTAATTTTTTTGTCTCTCTTATTTGTTTGTCTCTGACTCAAAGTTTGTTCAGTCTGTGGTGGTTCCCCATCTCTCTGTTTTTCTCTCTTTCTCGCTTTACAGTGTATCTGCATTTAATATAAAAATATCACAAAACAACAAACAAAATTACAAAACAGTTTTATTGGAATAGCCAGCTTTTTTATTTTATTTTTTATTGTACGTGCTGTACATTTGTGTTTTCTCAGGAGTTTTCCTTAGTTCCTTATCTACATTTGTGTGAGTATACATTATAAGTATTCTGTGTATGAGTGGGAACTGGTGGATTCAGAAGCTGACAATCTTCACTTTTATGGGTGCGAACCAATCTAAGGTTCAGGCAAGGTAAGTTTATTTGTATAGCACATTTCGTGTACAATACAAATCAAAGTGCTTTACAAAGAGTTTAAAAGCAAAAAATGTCCCCATCACGGAAATTAGAAAAAAGGAACAGGCAAATGATTACTTGTACATGTCCATTCATCTTTGGTGTATGCCTGTATATCTTGACGAGTAAGTGTGTTTGCTCATGGACCTTCTTCCCCCAATCCCATAGGGATCTAACCCTGCTAACCAGGGGTTAAGTGCTTCTTCTCTGTTTCTCTAACATTCATCTTTTTTTCCATTCCTACATGCTCTTCATACAATATCATACCACTGCATGCTTTCATTTTTAAATCTCATTGTCTTTTTCTTTCTTGAGGATTGGCTATTTCACTTTGGATAAACACCACATTGGTATAAATGACACTGCATCATTTGTTCCTGGTTTGAATCTTTAGAGAAATAGGAATAGTAAATAGTTATTGAAATAGCCTATGTGGTTAACATAAGTATGGAAAAAGCAGCTATGGACACTTCTGCTTGAACTGGTTTGCCCACTTGAAATTGTATACCATTGGCTGAGGGATGGTAGGCGACCAACCAGGTGTCTGGAGGGTTTCCAAAGTTATATATGAATAATAGAATATTATAAGGTCACTACTTAATCTATCACATGAGGTACTGGACCCTTACCCTCAGGATAGATGAGGGACCACTATATTTTACACTTTACTCAGCTACTGCTGCATAAGTGAGTTTTTGAACACATGTTCAACCAACACGGATACCATTGACACTGAAATAGTCTTCTTTGGCCATTTGCAGTACCAGTCTTAAATATCAATATCAAGAATGACACAGCTAGCAAATTAGTGGCAATGACATTCTCGCTTTCATTGTCCACAGTTGTTGTGAGCAACTGCTCCAAAAAACTGAAAGATGAGCATTTTTCAGTTGCTTGGGGCCATTCCTCACTACACTAAACGTAAAACAAGTAGGTAGCTGGTTATTCCCATGTCACACATCATGTGGTTACACAGCCCAGCCATTTACGGCAAGACATGAGTGTTAAATTTAGTTGTCATTTCACATGGGTCTGTCACTGAAATAAAGTTGTCCTCAATGAAATTCCACTGAAGGCCCATAAATCACAGAGTTGCCATTGTCTTCCTGTGAGTGTAGAACAATTTTGATGGGATAGCAACCTGACCTTTTTGAACAGGCAAACCGAACGGGAAATTTCTTAGAAACATTTATTCACTTGTTATTGTGGGCATGAGATTTATTTTAATTTTTTTGTTTGGGTACTTGTGTGTAGGAGCGTTTTTTCATTTGTTGGTTCTTTGCTGAGAGACTGAAGAGTCAAGAGTCCCTAATCCTTGCCACTAGGGACTTCTCAGCCAAACATACACTCATGCACACACAAATTCACACACACCCTTATCTGGTTGCCCAGTGAACCATTATGATGTGATGTGTGTGTGTGTGTGTGCTCTGATGAGGGGATACCAGTCTTCCCATGACAGAGGTAATCCTGTTCAGTGGCAGGTCTGGATATTCCAACTGGTATGTGTGTTTGTGTGTTTCTCAGTGTGTATCCCATAGCAGCAGGTCATAGAACTCAAATCCACTGTCTGCTTGCCTCTCCTGCCAGTTTGACTCTGCATCCCATTCTTTATCGACACTGAAGCAAGTGTGCCGACTTCTGCTAATAGTCATAATCCCAGAGAGATTGCACACAAATTCTCCAAGGTGCAACACTGTACGCTGTGGCTCCTGTTCCATTAGTTGCCTGAAACACACAATGATGAGAGATTAGAAATGTACTATATCACAGTTTTTAGTTTACTGATTGCCTTCCATCTCTGTCTAAGTCACAATAAAGGTACACTAGCCAATAATATTTGTTTTTCTGTTTTTGAGTCCAACATTCAATAGTGACTCTTTCACATTGAGTATCCACCTTGAGTGAGTAAGAGAGTGGTGGTTGTTTCAGGATGGTTAAATTTGAAATCCCGCCTAATAAACATCCTCTATACCATGACTCTTCATGAGTCTTTTATTTCCTCTCTATTCAGGTTCTTATTCCAAGTTTTGATTGGATTTTTGCAGAAAAGTACACGGAGCTTGAATGAATGTGTTTATTTACACACACAAACACAAGAATAAACTTGAGCTCTTCCTCTGTACAACATACAAATGCCAAAAAAAACAAACAAACGGAGTCAGCAGGTTGTTAAAAGATTCTGAGGTTTTGAGTAGATGCAAACAATTGTGGAGAACATAAAGCACAGGATGATTCCAGCCTAATTTGCATTTATTAATAATTTACTTTGCATTCCACAAAAACATAGAACAATTTTGACAGCAATGCTTTGCTCAATGTTAACTGAAATCATGAACGGATACTGTAAATAATAAATAAAACTGACAATAAGTCTGACCATCTCGTTTGTGCTGCCTTATGAGGTCAGCATTGTTTAATCAACTAATTGGTTCATTTTACACATCCCTTGCACATTTGCCATGGTGGCACTGACAACGTGTTGTCACCTTTGTTTGTTTTGTGTGCATGTGTGGTTGTGGCTGAATGCAGTGTCAGTGCATGTACATGCACTGAATCTCATAAAGTAATGGGAGAATTTAAAGAGTTTGCTTTATTGTGTAATAACATAGTTTCGGGTAGTGTTGTGTAGGAGGATGCATGTTCAGTTGTGTGCTCTGGTGTGTTTTGGGAGCATTACAGTGTCTGTTTTTTTTAGGACACCAGCGGGGGGCTAATGGAACGGCTTTGTTGGTTTAAAAGAATTACCAGCCTCCTCCGCCAAAATCAACTCATAATCTGCTTTACTGGCACCACAAGACTCCCTGCCACACCACCGACAACACCTTTAAACACGGCACACATACACACAAGCGATCAGCCAAACAACACTACAAGATGCTAACCCTCTTGTGAAAACTGATTTGAGGGAAAGGGTGATGGAGAAAAGAAGTCTAAGGAGAGAAAACAGCAGAAAACAATAGAAAAGGGAGAGAGGTATGAGGTGAAGTGAGAGAAAAGGAGGGAGACAATGGAGGAGTGGGGGTGAGGCACACGGAGACAGCGAGAGATGAGATGCTGCAGGGTTATCAGTGATTAACAGTTCCACCCTATAGAACGTTGCATTGGACATCAAAGAAAGAGGCGCCTTTTGTTTAAAGGCCTTGAGTATAACCCTGTTAGGAATGTGGCTCTAACACAAACACACAGACACTCAAACAGTCTAAGTTTAACCATGGAAGGAAGAAGGGATCATTCTGAGGAAGATGACAAAGATTGAACAATGGAAGGGTGACAGCGACTCTTAGAGTAAGGTTAATGAATGGGAAAGAAGATGTAAAACAGAGGACGCTGCTTGCTATGATGAAATGAATGAATGGTTTGATTACCTTGGACATTTACTGCTTAGGATAAAATGTTATTTGTGTTTGGCTGCATCAGATGCACCATTTTCTTTTTTAATATGAACTTTAATCCAACAGATTAAGGAATGAATCCAAGCAAGTGTCTCCAAGTGGGCCATGTTTGGCTGAAAAGTTTTTTCACATAGATAGACAAACTTTCTCTTTTTTGTTTTTATGTAGTTCTCACCACTTACTGTGTAAACATATACAAATATGTATATGTAGACATATGATCAATCATAGAACAAAAGGGGAGCTAAAAAAACAGATGGAAAAAGAAAAATGGAGATGTGTGAGATCTGAGAGGATGAGAGGAAAGAGACGAGAACAATGGCTTTACGTCTTGACAAACACTTAGCCAAGGCCTTTAGACTAACACTTTGGAACAGACATGTCTGCCTGCATACCAATCGCAAACACTGTCATTCCCCATCTAACTCAGAGGCTTTTGATGTTCTATTCACAGAGATGGAGAAAAGGGAGGTGATGGAGGGAGGTAGAGTGAGTGCATTGAAAGGGTTAGGAAGAAACACAGAGGCAGGGCAAGAGGAAAGAAATAAAAATGAAAGGTTAAATGAGAGAAAGGAATCAGCCCAAATTTATCTTGCCAACTGAGGCTTTCTTTGTTTTTTTAGATCATGTTTACAGCATTGAGGTTTTTATAGTTTATTGAAAAACTGATATTGGTAAAACTGTAAATACTGTTATTGGAAAACAATTTGCTTTCAACATTACAACAGCAGTCAATTTTTAGCAGCTATGGCAAATAACAGATGGTTTTGATGGCATTTTATATGGCAGTGCACGAAATATGCAATACACATATCTGCAAAAAGTGCTTCCAGACACAAACAGACATGCATGAAATAGACACACTTGCGCGCATACACAATCTCCTCAGTTGATAAGTGTGTTAAGAGGCAGGGAGAAATTATTAATTATCAGGCTAATGGGCACCAGGCTGAGTTCTGGTTCATTAAGCTCGAGCTGTTTGTGTGAACATTCCTGTTTATGCGCTTGTGTATCAGCGGATGAGGGACTTCTAAGTTAATACATTAAGAAAAAAGACAGTGGGGTGTGAATTCGTTTACAACACTTATTCACCTACACAAACACACACTTGCATGAAAGATGTTTCACTTTTACAATTTATTGACAATGATGAGATGGATGCAACAAAGCTACTGATGCTGACGTCTTATAGCTTTTGAAGGCATAGCAAAGAGCCCCATCATCCGAGAGGAAAAAAGAAATTAGAAGAAATTGCATCAAAATGTCAAGGAAATGTCCGCCAATGTCCTCCTTTATACAACAGTAAAATGCAATAAAATCATTTTGTGCCAGCATGTAGACATGTTGTGCTGTTGTAGTACGAATTGGTTTGCATCCTGCGCTGAAAGCTTTAGCAGTTTGCTCCTACTCTGTTGCTTGGAGGGTTGTGCTGGCTACAGTATGATAAGTTAAACCAGCACTGACTTTAATCTGTCTCTCTCCCACTAGAAAAGACAGATAAGAAAGAGGGGAGAGAGGCAGAGGGAGGATGAAACAGTGAAAGAAGTCGAAGAGAAAAAGTTTCATTGTTTTAATAATTTGCATTTAGATGAAGCCTCAACTTAATATTGTCTAACAGTCTGAGAAAGAACAAAAAACTGAAAAACTTAGAAATATATTGTTTCCAACATTACAGTTAAGGAGGCAGAAGAGACCGTTTTCACTTCTATCTGCACAGCAAATTTGTCTAATTGGGTCTTGATTTGCTTTAAGAATTCACCATGTCAGTTGCCATTGTGGTCCATGGAATCATTCTACTTTTGCCGCCCTGCTGTGTGAGGCTTACTTCTAAGAATATTTTATTATTTTGAGATCAAAGTTTCAGTTCCATGCCCCTGTTTGCTGTCTGTGATTTTTGTATGGCAACATGTGGACGCGCAGGTTTCTCTATAAATAGCTGTAATGGTAACATAAGAAGGGGTCCAGGCTCTGTGGTTTTTCCCATTGATAACATGACCAGCTAATGCACAATCATCCCCAACCACGTGCACACACATACACACAAATTGAGGGTGGGCAAGACCCCTAGGAGCAACTAGCCATCACTTTACTTCTATGAACGACATCAGGAGAAGAAAGGTGGGTGGAACTGAAACAGAAGTAAACAGTGTAGGCTGAAGAATTCAGATAAAGAAATACTGACCGAAGAAACATAACCAAGAAAAATGTGAACACAGAAAATAAAAAGTACAAGTTGGCAACAAATAAAATCCTTTTTAATTCTTTGTGTGTGTGAGTGTGTCTCTGTGTGTGGTCACGATGCCCCTGAGGGGTGTCCTCTTGCTGTCAATGTGTGTATCCCCCGTCTTAGTGTATGTGTGTGCTAGAATTACCCAGAATGCTTTAGCGATTGACTGGCTGGCTAATGGCGGTCTCTGTTTTCCTCTGATGGTCATTGACTAGGCCCTCTCATCAATACCTGTTTCTTACAGCTATTCTAGAGGCATGTGTGTGCTTGTGTGTGTGTTAGTGTGTTTAGTAATGGTAGTACCATGGTTATGTGCTTGTGTGTGCCATCTACTGTGAGAAATGACCTCTCCTGAGAAGATCCTGACTTACATAAAAGTACCTGTTGCCTCAGCTTTACATTTTTTTTCTTTTTTATTTATTTGGGCATATGTCATTACAATGTTATCCTAATGCTTAACACACCATCATATCCTCAGGGTTTTATTTTATGTTATTTTTCTTTTATCATTATACTGTGCGCTGTTCAATCTAATTATAAAAAGAACAAAAACAGGATATTGTAAAGTTTTCGCATCTTTAGATCAAAGTCTGGAAGACAGAACCTGATAGTACACAATAATTTGCTAATAATTTCCATTATTTCTGACCAACTCACTGGGCCTTCCGATGAAAGTTCTCCAGAAATTTTCCCCATTTTGGGAGATCCTTGTTCTTTGGTGTGCTATTTGCGTTTTTTTAGTCTTTTTATCTATTCAATTAATTTAAGGATTTTGGACAAAAATGTTAGTCATGTGTTTTGAACTGCAGCTAAAGCCTTTCCCCTCCACTCTCCTTTGGCTCCTAGACCTGTCTATTCCCAACTCTTTTCTCTGTTTATCCTCCATCATTGTCTTCCAACTGCTCTCTTTGGTTTGGAAAGGATTTGGTCTCACAGACACACAGCAAGACTATCACCACTCCACCCAGGAGACCACTCATCTCTCCCTTCTCCAACCTCCCTTCCTCCCTCTATGCATCCATCTACCCATTCATCGATTGCCACTATTCCTGGATTTCTGTTATACCAATCCTAGTCCAGATTGGGTTTCCCGTCCCTTCCCACCATTCAGTTATATATATGTGTGCGTGTGTGTGTGTGTATCTGTGTGTGTGCGTGTCTGAATGTGTTTGCATGCTAGCTTCTGCAATTCTCTGCAATTTTTGACAGTCAGATTTGATTAAGTATCCAATATGCTCAAAAATAGTAATGACTAAAGACTAAAAATACATTAGTAAAGAAAATACATTAATTTACTAAAATAAAATTACAACCTCTTATTCTACTCTAAAAATACATTTATTTCTAAATAAATACCCACAACCTAATACTAAGTTGCTTTTTCCATTAAATGTAGCTCAAATTAATGCTCATCAACAATAGTCTTGATGCAGAGTCCCCTCTAAGTAGCATAATTTTCCCATGTATTGACCATCTATTCAAAAGGTCAATTCCATTTAAGAACAAAAGAGCAGGCTGCTGAGCTGGTCAGTAGCCTATTGGTAAGAGGGCAACTCTTGGCTTTTAACAAACAGAAGGCCCATAAAATTGTTAACTAAATCCTGTGGATTCTGAGATGTTCAGAGATGACTGAATACATCTAACCTTGGGGTAAACTTGCCAGGAAGGTTTCAGTCATGAAAGACTGACGACTGTTGTGAAAGTTGTCCACTTTTGAATACTCTCTCTCATTGTCGAATTATGGCCTTATGGTCTTTTAACCCTTGTGAGATTGTTTTGCATCACCAGCTGCCTCTTGAGGTTGTTGCTGATATTTTCCCACGTTGAAACGGTGCAGATGTACTCAAATGTAGTAAAAACTAAATACATAGGTGATCATATTTGCAATTACATTAAACTCTTCAATGCATTTGATTAGGGCAAAAATATTTACTTACCCTCTAAACACAGTAAGCTTGGGTTTAATTTTCCCAACACACCTTATGTATATTGTTTAGTTCTTGTTAAATAACTGACATAATAATTTCTCCTGTGTTGCATGGCAAATACCCCAGGTATATATATTATTATTTATTATATATTAGTATATTTTTGTTGAAGGATGCAGGGCAGGAACAGATTAAGTTAGGAAGATGAAGTTTAAACAATTTCTTCCCTTGTTGGGGTCCTTGTGAGTGCTTCAAGCTTGTTCATTTAAATTGATGTTCACTGTCTGTATAGAATAACACTTGTTTTAAAGCTACTGCACCAATACATCCTTCTACCATCCATGGTAGCTCCTGGTCTCTCTTTTTAGGCTTTTGTTTGCGTCTGAAATGCTCACGCTGCATTTGTTTGTTAAGAGCTCTTCTTTTGGCATGGAAACTCAGGATAAGAGATGTCGAAAAGTGATCGAAGTATTAGAAAAACCCACACAAGCAGCACAGCTGCCTTACCAAAAAAGGGTTATCTATTAAAAATGGTAAGTTTTGGAGACAATCATTTCCCTGGAAATCTAAAAAATAAAAATAAAAAAGAATATTACTAGTTATTGTAGCTTGCTTCTACTTTTGAACAATAACCCTTCATTTTGTAAATAGGGGACAAACACTGGAAAACCAAGATGTAAAAATCCAAGAAAAGGACATTGTTTTAAATATTCTGTGTCATTGGACAAAGTCCTCTGTGTCTGTATTAGTGTCCATGTCTTTGCTCGAGCACTAGATTGAATGCACTTCCACATACCTCTATGGAAATGAAGTCACACACACACTTATACGCATTGTGGGACGATCAGGTCATCCCAAGGTAAAAGTACTTAGATATAGTAAAATATTCATACTTTAGATATACTGTGTGCGTATGTGTTCACGCATTTGTGTGTATGATTGTGTACGTGTCAAGCTCATGACTGCTATAAGCAGTTCTCTTTAATTGAGGTCCTGACGCCTCAAGCAAAATGCTTGGGAGACAGATAAAACCTGTGCAGTGGTGGGCACAACCACACACTGAACATTCAAACTAACACAGCTATGGTGACCTTAAAAAGTAAATAAATTAAAGTTGAGCATCAGGCAGTCAGTCTCAATAATGATGCAGCTTCGTTACTGTTTGAGTGGAAACAATTTGTGTCCCACGTTTCTGACTAAGATCATGTTTTTCTTTTTCTGTGTTAGACCTAACATCTGAGAGTTACCTGAGATTTGTTTGCATGAGGGAGAAATGTTTGCACTGTTTAACATAAAATGACTAAAATTATGAATCTTCAGACCATAATCTTATGCTAAAATCTGCAATTACGATGCAACATTTGATATTAAATTAAATGTAAATGGTCACACATGTTTAACATCTCCATTAGAGTTCTGTGAAAGTCTTTCTGCTTGCAAAACTTAAAATGTGGATGGCAGTTACAGACTACCTCATCTGAAGTCAGGCACAAGCAGTATATTTATGCTGATTTAGCACTATTTCATTGTTCTAAAACTTCTACTTATATGAATATTTGTGTGCATGTTTGACATGGTGGTCTGTTAATCAGATTATATATATGTGATGTGTGCGAACATAATGTGGTTGATATATGCCTTATTAATCCTGACAATTATTTTAAGATAATTTGATGTAAAAATGTTGTCCAAACACTCCTACATATGCATTAAATCCCACAATGTTCATACACAGCCAGAGAGGAAGCACTATTTTTTTTGAGTTTGACTTTATCCTTCCATATGCTGTCCTCATCTGCTGTCTTTGATTATTTCTCTCCTTTCTTCTTCAGTTCTAATCTCTTTCCTTTCTTTTACTATTTGGTCCACTCAAGGACTTTAGCATAGAAATTCTCTTTTCATTCTTCTGTTTTTGACTATACACATTTGTACCTTTCTAGTGGTAAGCGTGAACTCTTCAGTTAGGATTATAGAAGTAAAATAATAAAAGTAGATGGTCAGTTAAGATGTATTTCAGGGTTTAGAACTCAGGCCTCAGCAGCGAAACGGGAGGACCAAGAAGGGAGGGAGAGGAGAGATCTGCCGCTCCCTCCCTTCTTTCCACCCACCTTCTAATTCCCTAAAAGCACTTAGGAGATTGGCACTACCCACCTGCTTCTGCCTGCTCTTCTACTCCGTTGGTTGCCACAGCAGCTGATTGGAAGAGTTGAGGCTCCTAATTGGATCATGAGGGTGTGATGCAGGCAACAGCAGCCACATTATGGGAAGCTGACTTTGTGCAGAGTAACCCTGCCAGGACGACCCATTCCCTGCATATGCAGGTGTTGTGTGGGGGCTTGTGTGTGAGTGCGTGTTTGCTGACTGACCCCAATGTGACTAAGAGCCTCTGTTCATCAAGGCAGGCTGGCTGAGGCTGCATGAGAGGAAAGATTGATAGAGAGAGGATAGGAAAATGGAGGAGTGAAAACAGTGAAAAATTAGTAAAACTGAAAAGAAGAATGGATAAAGTAAAAAGGAAATAGAGGGGGGGACGATGGAGAAATTTGTATTAAGGACACAGTGCTTTGATTCTCCCTATTAAAAAAAAACACAAACATTTTTACTGGTTCTCAGTCGATAGGGGGTAAGGAAGGATTGATGACAAGGCAGTGAATTAATCCCCCTGAACTTTGTGCATGTGCTCTGTGAGTGTGTATGTCTTTCAGTTTGGTGCAAAGTGACTGTGTTGTCCGTTATGGTGTAAATTGATAGCGTCACTGCTCTTTGCCGCATTATGGGGAGCATGGAGCTGTACATTTAGTTTCCTAACTGCATTCTATATCACTCCATCATGCACACCTGATCCCAGAGACCTGACGGATACACCAGCAGGAACTGTTCCAAAACATTTTAACTTGAGACCTTGATGGTACCACACATGGCTACTGCTTTGCTCTTTGTATGAGGCACTGACAAAATGGTTTGACAAAAGCACATTTCATTTCTACATACTACTAAAGAAACAGTGAACTGTTGAGCAGTTGTCTAAAAATGGAAATTAGAATTTATTAAATTATAATTCATAATTTAGAAAACTCAAAAACTGTTTGCATAAGTGTTGCTATATTCTGAAGGTATATTATTTAGTCAGTTATGCCAGATTTCTCTTGTGCATAGCAGATGACTGGAAGTTGGAAATAATAGGAATCCACATCTTTGCACCTCATCAAATGTGGAGTAATATTTTTTATTTCAGTGAGTGTGGTACCTTGACCCAGAAACCTGTTGAGGTTCAGCTCTGGATTTTCCTGTGTGTTTGAGTCTGTACTTTTGGGCATGCAAGTATGTATCGGTTCTTCATAATGTGTGGATGTCAGACCTCGTTGTTTGCTTATGTATGCTTGTATTTATTTTAGTATGGGAGATTGTCTCTTTATGTATTTGTGTTTGTTATATTGGGTTAGTAAGAGTTTGTATGCGAGTGTACTTCTGTGGTGTGTTACTGCAGTGTGGTGGTACAGCAGGGGCGTCTGATCCCTCCACCTTTTAAGAACATCAGAGGGTGTGAAAAGCACTGATTGCCCTAACCGCTCTCATTGGGACTCAAACCTTCGGCTTAGTTGTGCTTGAGCGAGTTCGGAGAGACAAGACAGAGAGAGGGAGATGTGTGTGTCTATATGTGAGGGAGGAAGGATGAGACACGAGAACAACACAGAGGCAGGGGGACAGAAGAGAGGTTTGAAGTGAATTAGCTTTGTGGAGTGGTGAAGACAGAGAGGAAATCGTGGCAAGGGAAGCAATGAGTATGTTTGTAGGAAGACGAACATTGCAAGAGAAGAAGGCATGCGATTTGAAGCAGAGTGGATCACAAAACCTCTGGAGCAACGGACCTAATTTACTTATATCTGTTTTTGAATTTCTTAAAATACTTTCATATGTTGTTGACTTGTTAAAGAAAACTTTACATTACCCTCATTAGCTCGTTCTTAGACAACTAAATTGTTCACACTTTGGGATGGAGAAGTCCGAAGTGGAAATGGTTGTTAAGAATGCAAACCACCATGGTTAGAAAAAATAAAATTATAAGGACAAACACATCATTGCAAGTGTTAAACACAGTGACGGGCGGTGATTTTCTGCTCCGTGTTCTACTCATCTTGCAGTCTCTAGTTTGCCATGTACTCCTCCTGTATGCCAAGGTATTTTAGAGTCAGATGTAAGACCATCTGTTCAACAGTTAAAGTTTGGCTTAGACTTGGTCAAGCAACAAGAAAAGGATCCAGAGCGCACTATGAAATCTGCAACAAAATGTCTGAAAATAAAATAATCAAAGTATTGTCATGGGTCATTGAAACTGCAGATCTTAACCTGATTTAGTTTCATTGTGTTAATAAGTGCTGGCAAGTTATAAGAAGCATACAAAATGCAAGTAACAATGATAGTTTTATCAGCCAATTTCAAATGCACTTTTTGTAACACTGCAAGTAAATGATAACCTATCGATAGCCAAACATTTAGTTAGATTGAAAGATACTGAAATATGTTCATCCATACATTGCATTTTTCATACAATTAGCACAATCAAACAGATTTAATTGGAAAGTTAGGCTGGACAACAAGCGTTGTCTAAATCCAGCTCTGGGATACAGTCGTCCATAATAAAGCAGTTATTTAAGGAAAAGGTCATTCTCCCCAAAACACTGTTTCCAATAGGCCCACTGCAATGCATTAGCCTTATATTAGAAAACCATGTCATCCATCTAGCTTGTAGGCTGTTAAGCCCTTATAACGGAATTCCTGAATTCTGATACTTGCCGAAATTGGAATTCTAACTTAAATTAAAGAGGAATATTGAGATGGTGAAAACTACATTGATTTTTTTTAAGAACCGACAGTAGAGGTCAATGTGGTCTTTTTTAATAATTGATGATGATCACTTTTTTGTGAACTTTCTTGTTTTTGCTTGTATTTGATGAGATCGACTCTTCTTTCTTCCGTACTACAACACGTCTATTATGAATGTTCAAACCATGATGGATTCTCCGTCATTGGCAGGAGAAAAAATGTATGTTGCCTTTCCTTGTCCCAGAACTCTGTTCAGGGCACTCACCTGGATGAGTTTGGGTTCATTATTCCAATGAATGTGTGTAAATATGTTTAGCATGGAATAAGTGTGGATCTTTTGCAAATTTCTGCCGTTGTTGTTTTTGGTGAGTAAAGAAGATTTGCTCTGTCTGATTTTTGAGGATCATATTCCTGCTTTGCAGAATTGTTCACAATCACAGACAAGTCTGTCAAATCCCTCAGATGGCTTTTCAATTCCATTAAAACAGGCTGAAAGGAAAAGCTTTGTGAAGTTGCTGATAGATTTCCACATCTTCCTTAGTTCAACTGTACAACTTTATTCCTGCCTAAAGCGCTTAGTTCACATTATAAACTGAAGAAGCTGATAACTCCAAATAGTTCTATCTCCTTATCACCTTCTCCACCTTGGAGCATCTCTTATTTTACTTGGCTAGGCAGCGCTTTATTTAAGCTTAAAACTGGTGACTGCACAAAGTTTTATAATAAACCTTTTTAAAAATTGTACCATCTGGCCAATCATGATTTTACTTTGATTCAGCCATTGCCCCAACAAGCTAATACAAATCTCATATATAGGTAAGTTTCCTCAGTGTTCAGGCGTGGGGAGCCAAACTGTTCACATGGTGCACAATTCATATATTTCTATACAAGCAAAATAAAAAAGTCTACCTTTTATTTGTATTTAAGAAATTTGGCATGCATCTTTTATTTTGTTCATGGTTGAGATCTTATAATATTTGTAAGGGAAAAAAATATGATGGAACAGTGAGTAAAAATAAATAGTCATCGTCACTCTCACATCTTCACTGACTCTCTCTCACACACTAAGTTTCACAATTTGACGAAAAAAAACATCTTCTTTTGAGTCATACACATTGAGACCCATGCAGCTTTGCCCACTAGATTTATATAGGGCAATTGGGTCACCAGGTCAGATATCTGGGGGTATCCAAAGGCCTGACCCATGGTTTCTTTGGGAGTTCAGAGCACACACACACACATGCACACACACAGAACACACACACTGGCAAAGATACTGTAACTAATAACTCATGCTCAGTGCGCATGAAATAAAAAAAAAATGATCAGAAACTTCCTTAATTTCCTTAGTGGAAAAACTATTTTCTTTTGTTTTTTTATGGTAAAGTAGCAGCATTTGCTGTGAGTAAACACACGCGTAGACACACACATACACAGGGGTGGCGGTCAGGTGTGGGGTTAGGCTTTGAGGGTCTCTAATAGGTTCCCTTGACACATGAGGTGTCAACACCGGAGACAGAGATGTCATCACACTCACACATGGACACACTTAAATACACAAACGCACACAGTCAGACATGACATACCCATATGTCTGGGTGCAATGCCAAGTGATCTGAAGGCATAAGACCAAAATAGACTAAATAAGATTATCAAAGACAGAAAACTGTTCATTTAGATGTTTGGATACAAGCCTCTAAGTGCAGCTAACCTCAGTGAACTGTCGTTAAGCACAAGTCTTTTTTAAAATCATGTCCGCTAGTTCAAAGGTTTTTGTTCCTCTGTTTCTTTTTTTTGTTCACTGCCTTGCAGGTCACATTATTTACCAGCTGCATATGTATATTTTGACATTTATGTTTGTCAGATTGTATTTTCACATGAATGCAAGTGTTCTTGTACTGAGAACGTTTTTTGCATGTGTGGGAAAAAAACATATAAAAGAATATGTTCTGAGAATGGGTGTGTGAGTAGGCCTGTGTGTGTGTGTAAATGTGTGCACAAGTGCGTGTGTCGTTATGGATTGCCACATTGTGGTCTTGACAGGATCATAATTACAAGCAGTGATGAAATCTACCAAGTGTTTTCTCCCTGCATGGCTGCTTGTGTGTGCGTCTGTGTTTAATATTTGTCATCCATGGCAGCACGCTCCCTGTTAGCACACAGTAACCATGATCAACCCTCCATCTTCCACTAATAGGACCATGACGGACAGACAGAGGATAGACAGACAGATAGATAGATAGATAGATAGATAGATAGATAGATAGATAGATAGATAGATAGATAGATAGATAGATAGATAGATAGATAGATAGATAGATAGATAGATAGATAGATGGATGGATGGATGGATGGATAGATAATCTGTTTTATCATAGTTGGTGTTTCTCTGACAATGTGCTGTGGTAAGTTAGATGTCTTAAATGTGTACCAGACATGCACCAATTCACCACATGAAGGCATTTTTCCTCCCTTCATTGGCTTGTGATCCAACCCTACCTGCCACTGTAGTCAAATCACCATGAGGGGAAAGGGTCTGGAGGTGTGGGGGGGGCAGAGAAGAGAAGAAGATGGAGGAAAGATGAGAGGAGTCAACTGAGAGGGGGTGAGTGAGAGGGAGAGACGGGAGGCACTCAATTTGCCATCACGGGTGCAACGGGGCAGAAAGTATCCAAGAAAGAGGATGAGAATGAGTGTGCGTGTGTCTGTATGTGTGTCTGTGTGTGAGAGACAGAGAGAGAGAGAAAGGGAGCGACTGTGAGTGTTTATGCATTTATGTGTGTGCAAGTGTGTGTCTAACAAGGGAGAAAAGACAACTCATTTGAATGTCAGATACGGGGAAGCGTGGCGAGCAGGGCAGAAGGAATGAGGCGAGGAGAGATGAGAAGAATGAATATGGATTACTGGGATGAAGATTCTATTATTTTCTGCCCGTTTCTCTCTTCTCTAAGTCGCAATGATATAGGCTTGTGTTATGGAGTGGGTTGGCGTGTGTGTGTGCGTGCTTGTGTTTGTACATGTTCAAAGTAGTTTGGAGAAAGTACAGGTCCGAAACAGAGAACCAGTATTTGCTTATGTGACTTCTGTGTGTTTTGCCACAGAACTATGCTGTTATGAAAGCACTTGAGAAACAGGTGCCATCGACTTCCCCTTCTGTTTGAGTGCGTCTTGTGCTTGCCTGAAAGTGACAAATCTTAGAAGGCTCATTTTCATTGGAAGTTTGATAAAAAATGAACTATCGTTTGCTTTGAGAATTGGAATAAAACATTGTGTATACATTTCTACACTCACACATTCTCATTGTCTCCAGACATAGCTTGTTTAAAACTCCTCTTTTGCCTTTAATGAGTCCCTGCTTTGTCATGCAGTGATTTGCCTTATTCTCACTCAGAATCCGTGGCGGTGCTCGGATTGTCCATTTTTCTTTTTTTGCCGTGGTTTTGTTTTCATTGGTGTAACTTCTTCTGAGTATTCCTGACTCTAGCAATATGAGGAAAGACAGTTAACAACTAATTGGCATCTAATTGCATTATCATTATTAGTAATACTGCTATCATACCATACCAACTCTGTCTTTCTGTCAAAGCAGCAACCACAGGCTTCAAACCCGTTTACTTTTTTGGACTGTGTCAATCCAGGCTCTTAAAATAAAATATTTTTATTCCTAGGCTTGCATATGGTGCCCAAAAAAACTTTTCCACAACAACTTAACCTCTGGACTTCATAAACCTTCATATTAGTTTAAAAAAATGCTGAGTCAAACATTCTAGACTTTTGGAAGGAAATTCACATTCAAAAATGGTCACAAGACCAGTTTCGCTTTACAAAAGAGCGAACAACTATTGATGAAAAAAAGACGGTGCAGTTGATATATTGTAGCAGCCTTGTGTTTAAGATCCACACATGAATGAACAGAATTATCAAAAATCTGGTAAATATTCTAAAAACTTGTTTCCACTTCATCGCTATGGATCATTACAACTTAAACTATAAAATACATCTATAGATATAAAAACAACTATAAATCAGAATACTATATCTAAAAAATCATCTTTTGGTCAGTCTTCGCTCTTCTTTTTTTGCTTTATCATATCATCTCCTTGCTTACCATCGCCATCTCTCCCCTGGTGCATATTGTTTCTCCTCCCCCACTCTCCACACATTAATCAGTCTCTTTCTTTTTGTTTTTTGCTTGCTCTAACCCTCTCTCCGGTTGAGTGGTGAGCAGACTGAGGGAGAGAGAGAAAGATGTGAGTCTCAGCCAATTTGTCCTGACACATAGAGATGCTCAGGTGGGAGAAAGGTGTCAAACAACTCGAAGAAAGCGAGACAGGTTTGTAGATAGGCTAAAGTGGATATATTTGAAAGAGGGAAGGCAGGAGAAGGAGGGTTAAAATGGTAGAGACAGAGGAAAATCGAGGGCAGACCATGTATATTACTGCACTGACCTGTTCATCATGATGTGTTGTGTTAGCCAGTACTGAAATGTGACAGAAAAAGAAGATTGATCAGATAAAAAGAAAAACAAACAACATTTTCATACTTACCACCAACGTCTCCTCAGAGACAAGGAGAATTTGGTCTCACATAGTTGTTCCACGTACTGATTTTCGAGTGGAAGTTTCATGTACTGTTTATATAATGGCGTTTTCCTATTGAACGGATGTGGTTATCCTTTCTTTATCAAACAGAAATCGAACAGAAATATAAAATTACAAAAGTTGAGTAGCAGGTCAAGCCACGTACAATGGAAGACATTCCATCAAAACTAGTTATTTTGGTACAAATTTTGCAATGTTCTTGTAAGAGTTTACAATTATCAACCTGTGTCTCTGTGTTAAAAAATTTAGATGAAACATCAGAGGATTTTGACAATTATATTTTTGCACAATGATATCTAAATAAGTAAATCACGACTGCCTCCTCAAAATACATTAATTAAATAAAGATGAAAACCTGTCTTTTTACATCTTAACTCAGGCCAAAATTTTGGAAAGAAAACAAAATCACTTATATGTGTTTATAGGGAACATTTGGGAGAGAGAGAGAGAGAGAAGCAGAGATGATTCCTGGGGCATCCCCAATGTGATAGTGGCACGTCCCCCTTGTGTTGTAACAACAGAGAGAGTGGAATCGACAGAGAGAGCGGTGTCTAATCTTAGAGGGTAAAGGAGCGTGGACTCCCCAGGGCTTGTCGTGCTCAGCACCTTGTTAACCAGAAATCTCTCTTTCCATCTATATTTTCATCTCCCCTTCCACTTTGCTTTCACTCGCTCTCTTTCTAGTTATCCACCCCTCTATCTTGTTGAACAGAAAGAGACAATGAGACATCTTTGTTCGCCGCCTTTTTCCGAGTCCTGTCTGTCTCTTTCTGACTGTCTGATGGGGTCTGTACGTCTCTAATGGTGCATGAATTTACTGATGCTGTTCTGTTGATCTGTATGTGAGTGTTTTCCTGTTGTCCGTGCATTGTCAGGTTAGGGAAGCATCTGTCTCAGGTTAATGAAACATCAGCTGAGGTTAACAAAGATTGCCAGGTAAAGTTTCAGCACACTCACTCACATAAACGCATAGGTATACAAGTGGATGTATTTTCCTTCCTAAAACAAGCATATACCCATAATTAGCTATGGGTATAACTTGTGTTGCCTCTGGATTTACACACACATAAAATTAGTGCCAACCACAACACTGTATTAGAGTTAAAGCAATATGAAGCATTTTTACTTAGAAACCAGATAAACAGTGAGTTGTGTACTTGGTTTAGGTAGAATGCAATATGGTCAAACGTGTGCAGTGGAGAGAAATAAAATAATCATCTAGTTTTCCAACTCAGAGACATTAGATCTGAATTAAATCTTCATCCACAGTGCATCATTTAAAATTGCTGTGTGCTTTCTATTGGTATTTTTAGTTGTTTACTTGTACAGGTTCATTAAGGCAGATTGGGCACAGTAGATGAAGAGGAGTTAAGGGTTGATCTTTTGACCATAAGGTCCTCTTGTGCACTTAAGACTTTCTTTGAGGCAAGAACTAAAGCTCCATTGCTCTCAGTGACCAAACCAGTAACTTGCAGTTAAGTTCACACTCATGACAGTGTTGCATTCACCTGGATTAAGATGTGAAGTAGAAGGAAACTGTGCAGCATTTTGGTTGCTGCAGAGGGAGAATGTGAGTTTGTTTCCTCAGATGAAGGAATAATGTGAAATACCAACAAAACCGGCCCTTTGGAATTTTGTGATACCAGAATAATTTATGTTTGACTATCTCAAGATGTCATATCCAGTAAGCCTGGCTCATGAGTAATTTGTGACAACAGAATTATGGACTAAGGCATCACTGTGGGACTATAGGGTATTATGCTGCTTAGTGCTGAGCTCTGAGGTTTCAGGATGCTGTAAAACAATGTGAGAAGCACTTTCTACCCGTTCAGACACTGCTGTAATGAGAAAATACTCTTAATCCAGCTCACACATACACACACGACTCACGCAAAGGCGTATTTCTGCTGCCGAGTGGTTTCTTGGTGAAAGCATATTGCGAGAGAAGCAGTTTAAGGAGTGGCAATTATAGTTTTGGACAACGTCATTGATTTAAACTCCTGATTAGAGGAAAGGTGACAGAGGTGGTACACACAATGGTGAGTGTAGGAGTGGGGTGAGGATGGGAGAATGGCACCGACACAAACACACAGCTTTATGCTCTCCGTCAGTCATGGGAATGCCTTAGAATGGCAAGGGTCCCCCTCCTTATTGCCTCTTTCATGTTTCTCACTGTGGCTCTCCCTCTCTCTTTCTCGACATACCAGACTAAAATATTGATGTCTTCCAAGGGTTGCTGTTCATGACTAAGTGGTTGTTTTTGCCTCAAAGAATGGATGGCACAAACACAGAATGATGTAAGTGGAAATGGACACACATACAGACTTTAAATTTCTTGATTGCATATCCTAATAGAGCGAGTGAAGATAGCATTTAAGTTACACAGCACCGAAGACCAATGTGTACACATCCACCTGGAGTCCAGTGTGCCTTCTAATTGCATTTATTTGCTTTTTTGTTTTACTTGGTAACTATATATCAGTGAGTTGATGGTTTATATGCATTTATAGTTTCCATTTAAAGGGATCACTCTTGAAGGGTTAATGTAAGTTTTGTCATTTTTAGAAGAAAATGTCTTGCTTACTTCCAAATCATTATTTACCTTAGCTGATTTTTCCATGTCTATCTTCTAAATCTGCTCCTACTCCATTCCTTATAAATAATATAGCTCATTTAAAAAATTCTCCTCTTTGAAATAGAAAACCACAGGAAGAAAGTTTGCAATGCTTTTTTACAACAGAACCTATGAAGCTAGTGGCGTTACTGAGTAACAAGTATTGTCTTTGCATTCCAAATATTTAACACCTGTGTGTTTTCCAAGACAGTTTCCCTCAGGATTTCCACTTTTCAACTATTTCTGTCTCTGTCTTCTTCTTCAACATCAGCATGCTTAATTCTACTTTTGAGTTTGACTGTAGCTGTTGTGTTCTGTAGATACACACTCATCAAGAAAACTGCTCTGTGCTACTTTGGTGTTACCGTTTAGCATATCCCATTAATATTAGATGAGAATAATTTGTATCTGAGCTTGCCGTTGACCTTAGTCTGCAAAGGCATGTTGGGTACAAGTGTACACCCGCACACACTGGCCCCTGTCATCACTTGCTATTTTGTTAATTAGTATTTAAGCAGTAAAACCTATATTAGATGTTAAAATACACTCATGTTAACATTTTAAATTTAAAAAGAAATATTGGAGAAAGAAAAGACGTGTATTTCTGTTTAAGTTAATGCATGAATGTTTACTTAACTGCATGGGAACGTAAACCTTCAATGGTAACTATTTTATTAGGGGACACTTTGTGACTGACTGCAATGTGTCCACATACTTGTTAACTTGTCATTGCGAGAAAGTCAAATTGTCCAATTTGGTTAGAAACCTTCCTAACCAAGTCAGATGTCCTAAAGTAGTGTGGGAAAGGGTATTTTTCATTCTCCAGATTGTAAGAGCAGTAGTTTCAGTGCTTCCCTGTTCATGTTTGTTATAAGATACTGTACTTGATTAAACTGTCCATTATAAAGAGAAAATAATGAATGATATGACTGTCTTACAAACACAGCTACTGATAGCAATGTTTGGTTGTATTAAATGGGATGTGTTAAGATAAATATCAGTACTGGAGCCTATGAAAAGACTATATTTAGCTTTTTCCAAATATTATCTTTGATCTTCAATGATATTGATTTCATCATTATCTATTACATCACATAAATTTAATGTAAGTGTGTGATAAAATAGCCCGTTTAATTTTTTTTATTTTTATGTATATATATTTTTTCAATAGGACTTTTACTTACTTTATCAAGCATTATATCATAAAACTCTACAGGTCATCACACCTAGACAAGAATGAGCGCATTT
Organism: Menidia beryllina; assembly: GCA_013363375.1. Classification (NCBI taxonomy): domain Eukaryota; kingdom Metazoa; phylum Chordata; class Actinopteri; order Atheriniformes; family Atherinopsidae; genus Menidia; species Menidia beryllina. Next base: position 11,355,383 of record JABUIW010000020.1, on the reverse strand, counting down.
TTACCAGGTGCTTCCTGGTGAGGGTCTCCGACACTTGTCTCACTTTGTTGTTTGAGTACAAAAAGAGGAATAAAAGCCTTTGCTCAATTTAATGTTGCACAGGCTAGATAGAAATGTCAGTAAAATGCTTGATCATAAGTGGAACTTCCAGGTAACTAAGCAATATGCACTTTCTGTCAGATATTTCTTTTTACCTGATAAAGTCTCTGATATTTGCCCTCTTATTACATCTGTTTTAGTTGTATTGTATCAAATGCATTTTTGTGTTTGTGTGTGTATGTGTGTGTGCGTGTGTGTGTGTATATATATATATATATATATATATATATATATATATATATATTTGTGTGTGTGTGGAGTGTTCACGATGGGGGTTGTAAGCAGATGTCAGATGGTAATTGAGTAACTCTGCTTCAAATGCATCTCTATTAGCTTTCTCTATCAGTGTGCTCTCACTTCCATCCTTAAAGTCACTCAATGTTTCTAATTTTTCTGATTTTGCTGCAAATCCCCTGGAATGATTTATTTTTAAATCCAAGAATATTGTTCATTATGACTGTGATGCTAACACAAATTAATTCAGTCTGCCAAAATGCAAGGGTAATCAGGGACCATTATAACAGAAAACTGCTTAAATTGATCATTTAAAATATAATTTAAATGTTGAAATTGGCTGTTACATCAATGTGTTTTGAAGAAAAATACACTAGAAGACCACTGACTTGTGGTTGTAACATTGCGGGTTACCACAACAAGAAATCATTATTGCCTTTCAGTCTGTGGTGGTCTAGTTTAAAGACCTGTTTGTGATTTTGACTTTGTCCCCCAAAACAGCAGGAACACAACTCAGCTTTTAGTCAATTTGTGCAAATGCAGAAAATTATCAAATCAGTCTTTCATGTCTGACTTGTTGACTTTGTCCATTTCAGAGGTTCCGTGTGACTCACTAAAATGTGTAAACATGGTTTTTAGTATTATTTCAATTTTCCATTTCCTTCCTACACAATCAGCTACTCTGACTCATGGAATCAAAGAGAAGTATCCACAGTAGCAAAAAGCTGTCATAGAAAGTTACCGAAAGGACATACATAGAATGGAAAACAAATTATGACTCACTGTATCACTGGAGGCTGTACTTGAGGAAGGTTTTAGCGGAAAATGTAAAAAAACTTGGACTTGCAGATAAGTAAGCGCAACAGCAAGGCAATAGACCAAGATCTTGGTGGATGTTGGCTTCATGGCCACTTCACGATCTGGAAACGGATTAACATTGTACTCTTCAAGAAGCTATCCGCTTCCTTTTCATGGCTACAGAGCAAATACACAACTGGTTATGGTTACGAAAACATCCTTCAACTTGGCTTCAAAACGGCAACTGTGGGTTGAGTACAAGCAGAGAGATATACAGGAGACACCCCTGAGTTTTCTGAAGTGTAGTAAGACCGATGGGGAAACATCATCTACCCACTGGCTGACCACAATAAACATCCCAATATCCTAACTTTCATATAAACAGACTGAAATTACTGAGGACAATTAGCAGCAACCATTGAAATTAAAGCCTGTTAGCTCAAAATTTATCTGTAAACACTGTCACTTACCCCTACGCTTATAGATGTAACGCTCAAAATGAGGGCTGCTTTAACATTGAAGTCATGCAAACTTCTGCAGAGCTTGCATTGACATGTGGAAACTTTTTCAACTATCAATGCAATAAAATATCTGTAAAGAGATATCACTTGAGAATCAGCTACACAGAGCCGAACTATGAAACTTTGAAGCAAACACACTAAGAAACAAATCTGTGTATACTTGAATGTATGTTGTATCAGTATTATTTCAAGTCAGGTTAATCTCATAAAATGTATTAAAGCACAATAGAAGACAAACTTCTGTGTATAAATTAAATGTAGTTTTTCTTTTTCTTACATTTTTTTTGACAATTCAAATTTTTCTTCTATAAGTACAAATATAAGTTACTTTCCATTAATTGATACAGTAGTATTCTTTCATTTGGAGTAACTTTGGAGTGTCTTTTAGTGCATCAAGGATTATCAGGGTTTAACAGCAATGTTTTTAATGTGTTCTGCCATGTTTGTGTGTGCGTGCGTGTGCGTGTGTGTGTGTGTGTGTGTGTGTGTGTGTGTGTGTGTGTGTGTGTG
>JABUIW010000020.1:11340663-11353211 GCA_013363375.1 Menidia beryllina | reverse complement strand
GTGTGTGTGTGTGTGTGTGTGTGTGTGTGTGTGTGTGTGTGTGTGTGCCATCAGCGTGTCCTCTATGCCCCTGTATTGTTCTTCACATTGTTTTTCTTCACAAAAAGTCATGGCGTGACAAGGTGCTGCGCAGTGTAAAAATTATGCCTTGTTTATACGTATTTATTTCCCCTTGACAGTTTAATTATTTCTGGCCCCATTGGAGGAAACCACATAAAAAACTCCCTACGTTCATACAGATTCTAATTAGGAATGCTGAGAAATTAAAACAGAGTTGTTTCGAAATGCTGTCATTTTTCCAGGGCCTCGTCTTGGAATTATGTCTCAATCAGCACAAGCGGAAATAATTACTTGTATACCTTCTAACTGCCAACATTTACCAAATGGCAAAGCAATTTACAGCCATCATGGCCTGAGAAGCAATCATTGGGCCAACTATAAATTCACAGGCCGACGGTTTGGAGAGCAACATTGGAAGGAAGGGTTATAGTCGAGAATTAGAGAGTGTGTAAGATAAAGGGATGAGGTGTGCTTCCACTGATGTTCTCCCTCAATGTAGGTATCCTATACTGTCTCTTCTTTTTCCTTCCATCCACGTAAGTCTTTCCCCTCCTCTCCTCTCTGCAATTATTCTCAGTGTTTTAACTCGCTTTCTTTTTCCAAACCTTCCCACTTATTTCTGCATCTTTAAGCTTACTTTACAGGGAAACCATTACATGCAGACACAGACACACACTAACACACACTCTCCTCTCAAATGGAGGAAGCAAAGATTAAGTGATTATTTTCACACACACCATTAAACACACTCATTTCTGGCACAGACATAGACAAAACCCAGATAAAAACATACATGAGCAGAGACACTTAAACACCCGCATACAAAGTAATTACTCACACACGTCATTAGACACAGGCACAGATGAAGTGGAGTGTGTTTATGACCTGTGTATCTTTCAGCGTGGACTGATGGTACCCCCTTTATTCGGTGGATGCAGTAACATCATGTATTTCATCTAACTTTAACTGTCCTATATCACAAGTAGGGAAACTGATAGTCAAGCAAACATGTAGGAGCTTGAACTCATCATAAATATGAAAAAATAGTCATTAAGGTTAAGAGATTGGGGAAAAATTGGACCATTGTTAATATGGCGTACATGCAATCGGCTCATACTTTCTGGCCAAAGCTTTACGTTTTCTTGTGATATTTTTTTCCAAGTTGACTGTAAAGTTCTTTGGAGAGTTCTTATGTCGCTATTAGGGATGGGACGGTTTCTGAAAACCGTCCGAACCGTTCGGTTCGACTGTCTCGGTTCGGTTCACGTGTGTTGCGTTCGGTTCATGCGCTGCTCCTTTTTCTCATATGCAAAGCGTTTACACTCCAGATCAGAAGGTGGCGCTACTGCGCCCAAAGCCAACCAGTAGTAAACAAGAAGAAAAAGCGAAGCAGCGTAGCCGATAAAAATCCGACGCGCCAACAGCAGTTTATAGGTCTGCTGTACGGGACCAGTTTGCATTTAGAGTGAAGCACATGTTGGAATTAGCACTGTTTCCTCTCTTGCAATGCCAGAATCTCACCTACTTTTAACCTAAGACTGTCACAATGATGTATCAAATGTCAGACAGTTTTTTTTCTTTCAGTTTTAACCTGACTATACAAGACATAATAGATTTTCCTAACAATAAACATATACCGAACCGAACCGAAAACCGTGACCACGAAACCGTGAAGCGAACCGAACCGTGGATTTTGTGAACCGTCCCACCCCTAGTTGCTATTGTAGCAGAATTACAGATTAACCAGAGACTGGATCTCAAGACACTGGTGTTTTTTATACGACAATAGCTTGACACGCAAAAAGAGTACTCTGGTGATCTCCATTTCAGTCATAGTGAAGCTGTTAGCATCAATTAGCTGGATCACTCAGTCACTTTAAAGGGGATGAAAATTCATATGAAAAAAAATATTAATGAAGTATCATTTTTAAGTGTTTTACATGAAATAAGTTTTTTTTTTCATTTTTGCTTATTCTTGTCAAACAGGCCAGATTATATTGACGCTTGCAATTGACTTAATTATTTATATTTATATTTTCCTTGTTCCTCAAAATCTTTAAAAAGTTTATCTTATTTCCCCCCTCCACTTCATCTCCTCTATACACATGCTGTCTCCTACATCTTTATCAGTAGTGGAATTATTCACTTGGTTTGCACCTCAGTTTGAATAAATTGCATGTTGAACTGTTGTAGAGATCGGCTTTTTTTCTGGCAGGCATTCATTTGGGTCTGAGTGTATGTGTGTGTTATGTGAGTGTTGTGTTAACAAAGAGACTGCATTGAGAGACAACTAATCCCAGTGGAATAGCCCACTCATGTTCTTTTTGAGAGCTGCGTAATTAATGGAGCGCACCTCACCGAAGTCCCCAATTTCAATACAAAACACTGTTTTATACAGATGCATAAGCAGCGAGAAACATGCAGGCACGCACACACACACACGCATACGCACACAAACTGACTTTTCATAACCGCGACTCACTCTGTGTATAAATTACAACCCAGTTTTAATTTATCCCTGGGAATATATCAAAACCTTACCACGAGAAGGTAGAGGAAAGAGAGGAAAACAGTGAGGAAGTAGCTGTGTGGTTTGAAGAGATTATCAAGTCAGGAGAAAATAAGGCTGTGTTGATAAAGTAATTGAAATATTCATGTTGTATTGTTTGCAGATGAGTAGGCCATGTCTATGTCCACTCATCTGTCAATCTTCCCCCCTACCAGTCTAAGTGGTTCAACTATTTTTTTACTAATACTTTAGCATTTCCCAGCCTGTGTTTGCTTTCATAATATCAAATGTATTGTTTGACAAAGATGTTGTCTTTTGTGTGCTGGAGTTGAAAAAGGATGGAAAATGGAGAAGTTTTGGGACTGAGAAATGCACACAGCTCTGCACGCTCACAAGATATATTCAGCAGGAGCTGAAGGAGTCTATAAAGACTGACTGAATGGAGATTATGTGCATACAGATAAACTAACACGCAGCTTCTAAGGTGACATCTATCATGTCTTCCCTGTCCGTCCACGTTTGACGAGGTTACACCTCAGTCTAGCCCAAAGTCTTCCCCTTTTGCCTGTCCCCATTTGATGAGGTCACTCCTTTCACTCTGTAATGAGGGGCAGTCCAGCCAACCTTCAATCTGACCGCTGACAGGATAGTGACCAGAAATGACCTGGTATGTGTGTGTGGGGGGGGTTCTGTGTGTGTGTGTGTGTGCGTGAGTATTTTTAGTGGAGAAAAATACAAACAAACTCTTTGCTATCTCTTAACTTATTGCTTATTGCTTATTAGATAGCACTGCTTCTGACAAATAAGTTTTCTTAGAACACGCATTTTTCTTGGGAAACGCCACTGTGTAAACAATGTCCATGTGGTTGGTAATCTGGCAGATCTAGGCAAGAATCAAATTGTAAAACATCATGGAAATTTAATTTAGTCTCTTTCTCTGTATGACACTTCATAACTCCATTTTTTATCATCTAATGATGAAAATGTCCTTTTCTCCCCCTCTTTTTCTCAAGAGAATACATGTATCCCACTGTGTCACACCTCAACTCACACATCTGTTTTTCTTGATGGAAACCTTGCCCAACCTTTACATTGGAAGACATGGCTGCCATGTGATTTGTTTGTGTATATACATGTGTGTTTGGTCTTGAAACCTAATTTAAACCACTAAACAGCCCTTTTTACTGTAGCAGTATGTGCTGGAAAAGGACGTAATTGTGATGTTGTGATTGCATAAGAGTGAGTGTACCCACCACCATGTGCCCTCCTTCAAGGGTTACCCAGACAGTTTTGGATACAAATTCCAGAAAGCCCTCTAAATCCGGTAGCTTTTCCAAGCAGCTGGTGCGCTCTCCTTGGCCTTGATCATCATCTCTTCCCTCCCTGTAGGTGCTTCCACACAAACCAGCACACACATGTCTAAAAGTGATTTTTAAAGGGAAGTGTGCACTAACTATTACAAATATCCCCTCCTGTGTCAGCACATTGAGAGTTACATATATAGTTGGGTGTGGATCTCTGGAACGTGAATATTTTTTCATATCTGAACTGTTCTTCCAATTTGTTTGCTAATTTCTCATCAAAGAAAAAAGGGGCAAAATTAAAAGATTCCTAGCCATTACCAATCATTTTCATTTAAGTAAAACCATATGGTATGTATGGTGACAATTTATCATAGTGACAAAAAACTCTCCCAACCATTTCTTTCTTTCGAGTGAATTAAATTTGGCCATCACAGATCATTTCTGTTACCTTCATACTTTTAACGTCATATTAACACTATGGTGTGCTGCATTAGTCACAGATGTCCTGCTGGTTAATATCTTTTAAAAAGTCGGTGAAATGTTGAATTACTGCTTGGAGGACAAGAGCCACAGCAGGCCGAGTCTGAAGCTTCATATTGGATATGTTGTGGTGGATTGGGCCCACCATGCAGAACAGTGTATTTTTGTTACCTATATGGCACCAGAGAAGTTGTAAAATACGTCATTTGTTTGATGCAAACCAGGTTAGAAATACTTTCAATTTATCTAAATATATTATATATTTAGATTTTTTCTTGATTTATTAATGCTTACAGTTCTAATATCTTTTTATAACTTTTGAAAAATATACAAATAAAAAATACACAGTAACAATCTAGTCTTACACTGACTTTAAATTGATATTGATCTGATGGAATCTCTTTAAAGGTCATTATCAACGTTTCTGTGATTTTCAAATTTGAATATTTATTTCTTCACTTTCATCTGTTGAAACCCTTTGTTGGCTGTGCAAAGACTTGAAAGAAAGTTACATCCCAGTCAGTCTGACATAAAACACAGCTGAAGTCCACTGTGTTTTTAATTTTAATTTTAATGAGACCTTATAATTACAAGCTTCTCAGTTCTTTTAAATCCACCAGTCACTTTGGTGACATCAGTATTTCTTATATCTACATTTTTATCCTATTTCCTGATTTTAGACTCTTGTGGTCAAACTGGTGGAACTGTCCACTTCAACACAGTTTTCTATGGTACCGCTGATGAAGCAAACATAACTTTGCCCACCTTTCCTGACCCTTCTAATTAAGTAATTGTGTTCTGTATTAGTACGTTTCACAATGTTTACTTAATTATAATTTACTGACTCAGTGTAATTCAAACTGGCATATTTTGCAGATACACACACACTTGCTCACACAAACAGTCGTTCTCACTGAAGTTGGTTTTAAACTGACCAGAGTCCATAGCTCCCTCTGTTGGCTAATAGTGAAGTACAATTGATGGCTCTCCCTCACTCATATCTCCTTTTCCCCTTCCATCAGCAAAAGCAAACACAGCAAAGTGGTCACAATCAGATTTAGAACCGCATTCCACTCCAGTTCTTATTTTATTACAAAACCACAAGCAATCTATAAAAAGTTTTAATATGCAATCAGTTAATATAATCCAGTAATAATCAAACCAAAGTTCTATGAAATTATCAACACAAGTGTCAATTTCTGCTAATCGGTACATATTTTTGTTTACAATACTTTTTTTGGGTCTTTGTATCACTATCAAAAAAGTGTTAATGGGGAGGCTGACTAAGTGACCGCATCATACTTTGGCTAAAGATGATGTTGACCAGAGAAGACACGTAAACGCACAACATTCATTGGTCCGAATGAACTTGCTGTGGCCTATCGAGTGATGTGATTGATGTCAGTGAGAGTTGCAAAGGATAATTCTTCCATAGATGTCAACAGGCTGCCACCACAGGGTCAAAATGCACAACCGACTCAGACCCCTGCAAACAATCACAAGATAAAAGAGAAAAGAGGTCACAGATTACAGCAGCTGCATATTTTTGCCTGAAGTCCAGCATCTATGTACAGGAGATGCTTGTCAATTCTTGGCATCCATTTTGATCATTCTGTGTTTAAGAGGGGTGTAGTTTGTCCAGTTAAAGAGTAAAGTGGACTATAGTGGTCACTGCCAACACATACACTGAGTCATCGAAGCAAAGAATCAGTGATGAAAGGGTTAAGTATAAGAAACCTTGTAACACTAACAAAACAAAAGTTTTCACAAGTCTTTTTACTGCATTTTGTGGGTGAAAAAGAGTTAATCTTACTTTTTTGTTTGCTTGCATGTGTCAAAAGTGACCCAAGACGTGCAATGTCAAGACATATCAAGACATTGATTGCACATAAACTATTTTCTCGAAATCAGTCTGACATACATTAAACAGAAAATACATGCATATGTTGCAAAATACTGCAAATGAATTTCCATTAACACGGTCATCTTTTGATAATAAAACTGCAATATTTATATTGACGTATAAATAAGTTTACATATATACATATATGTACACACATTGAAATAATTTTAAGTACAGCATTAGTTGTGTTGCTTCATCTTCATATTTCAACACAAATACAAATATGATATGTGTGTGTTTGTGTGCGTGTCGGAATTAGAGTCAGGTTTTGGTGAAGGATTTGTTTGCCGAGTAGTGGCGGCAGCATTGATTCACACTCATCTTTGTCGATGCTTATAAGCCTCTGGATACATCATAACTGTGGATGTGTGTGCATACATGCACGCGCTTGTGTACATGAACACTGAAACATTTGTGTATACATCTTATGGAATTCATGTCCCTCTGTGCAAGTGGCAAATTGTGTGTGTATGCAAGCCATGGGTGTGTGTGTGTGTGTATGGTCTGGCTCTTTTCTTTGTCTTCTATGATGCACCAGCAATAATAATTATTTCATATTCTTATTCGGAAATATAACAAATGACAAAGTTCTAAGCGACTATAGACACCTCTGGCATGTGACCAACTAGAAAGATTGTAAACAAAGTCAGCATTTGACTTTCTTATGATGTCTGAACGCAGCGTGTGTGTAAAGCCTTTCACACATCCTGTATTAACACTCTCCTTTCAGTATTTTAATACGATATTTCAACTGTTAACCAGTTAAATATTACACATTGTCTAAACAATCAGTATTTAATTTTTACTTGACAGAAAAAAAAACTAACAGAAAAAATAATTTATTGTTACACACACGCATATGCACACACAAACATCAAAGCAGAGATTGGTTTCAGGAAATGTTTTATTATCTGTTCTCTTCTAAAGCTGCTAATCACATCAATTCTCTTTCATCTCTGCATCCCCCCCTTCCCTCTTTCTAATTTCTCTTTCTGTACCTCCCTCTCTGTTCGACACCTCTATTCCCCACTATCCTGTGTGCTGAGGTAACAGAGTGTTAGAAATGTCAAACAGGGAAGGAAAACATCAGTTAGAAAGAGCGGAAAGAAAAAGTGAGGGTACTATTGTAGCAAAGCAGGTCTGACTCTCCCTGCGGGGCTCCAGTTTTTTCCACCCTCTCGTCTTCTGTTCTCTTCTTGCTTTTTTTCCTCTGTTTCTGTCTCACTCTAAGACCCAGGTAACATGAACAGATTCTTCTGGAGAATCCGTCTCAATATATTCCAGTGTGTTTGATATTATTGGGAGCACATGGCCTGCTGGTGAGGAGATGATGGGAAGCTCAGCAGACCAGCAAGCAGCGGAGAACACCTTATAACAATCATTGCTCAATCATTTCCTAACAAAGGACAAACGATCTGGAATCGCCATAATCTCACATTTTTCTGCAGGGTTGTGATATCCTCTCCCAAACTTTTCCTCTTTAGAGTGTGACGCATTATTTAGGCTTAGGGGTTTGGGCGGGGGGGGGGGGGGGGGGGGTCAGTAACACTTTTGTTTTTGAGATCGAATTTTTTCCAACTTGATCATGTTAATTTTATACATAAGAGAAAGCCCACATCAGTATGTTCAACCAGAGGGGGGTTTCAAAATGTCTTTGTCTCTCTGTACAATAAGTGGTGTTTGTGTTATTGGCAGTGCAGTTACACGAGGAGAGCTATTGAGCCCAAAGAAACCAAAGTAGAGTTTTGAGTTTTTTGACAGTTGGATGGAAAGATACATAAAGAAAGATAAAAAGAAATAAAAATGGAAAGTGTGGGATGTCTTGGTTTAAATCTCTCCTCACCTGTCTTTCTCCTCTCGTTTCCGTCCTCCCTCCCTCTCTCTTCCCTTCTGTGCTCTTTGTCTGATCCCTCCTTCTCCACCTGCTCCACTCCTCCTCTCTAACTCTCCCTTCTTTTCCCACCCCTTTCTCCGCCCATCCCCACAGCTATTGGTCAAGAATCTACCAATCACAGTGGGGCCGGGACCTGGGGGACTGTATATGCAAAATATCACTTAATATTCATGAGCAGCTACCGGGGCTTTAAGTCGTTGATTAGGACAGCAGCACAGCTTTCTGTCCCAACTGCCCGGCTGGCTGGCTGTGTGTGTCTACAGCCCCCTCTTTGCTGCCTCTTGCACACACACACTGAACTCACACACTCCCTCACCTAAACACACACTCGCAGAGCTGATCAGTGCAGGCAGCGCAGAGCCTGGTAATTGTATTGCTCTGTCCAAGTGGAAGGAAGGACTGAGAGAGAGGAAGACCAGAGAAAGAAGAGGAAGAGAAAAAGGAAACATATAAAACTTTGATTTTTCAGTATTTTTGCTGTTTTTACGGAGGAGGCTGACATGACAATGACCTGGTATCGCCGATGGATTCGGTAGGACACCCATTATCCGAGTGTTTTTTAATGCACTCTGAGCAAGAGTAGGTAAATTTTACCTTTTGATCTTATCCTTATTCATCACTCAACTTGTCATTGTCATTGTGTTCCACTGTGAGTGACTGTCTGTGAGTGAACGTGTGCTGGTATGCTGCGGAGGTAGCCGCCACTGTGTCAAGGTTGTTTCTGCTGTCAGGTGGCACGCGTTCACTGTCTGTGTGTGTGCACCTTGGAAGTGTGTGGCTGCAGAATCGGGACAGCAGCTCTTACTCTTTTGGTAGAGAAGCGCAATTTCTGTTCCTCTACCTGAAAAGTGAGACACACACACACCTGTGTACACTGACACTGTTTCTCCTTCACTTTCTGTTTTCAAGACTCTGTTTTAACTTTTAACTTAACTTTTAACGTTGGAGTGTTCTTAGGGCAAAACACCAACTCGGTTAAGATGTGGATGTCTGCATGTGCATGCGGGGTTTAATTGCATGATCATCCCAGGACAGAATCAGTGAGGCAGCGGAGCTTTGAGGTTACAGGAATAACACGGAGAGACGACAGGACAAGGACCCATAAGAGAGGAAGGAGGAGGAAAGGGGGAGCGCTTCGCTCTTAAATGCCAGCGGAGGTAGAATTTCAGACGGGCAGCTCAGCGTGTGGCCCTGCACAGGAATTAGAGACAGTCACACTCATACACACACACAAACAAGCAAGCGCTGCTTAGCTGCTCTTTTCACCAACACTTTGCTCTTTTAGGTGCACGTGAAGGACTGTTCACAATGCTGATTAACTCATTGGTACAGCACACATAAGCTGATGTATATTGCAACACATTTTTACGGAAATCCAAAATTTGGTTTAGTTCTTGTAACAACAGTCCATTGGTTTGTTTCACAAGTAATTACATAGTTTGTGACACATTTACTGGCTCATAATTAAAGTCAGGGTATTAAATTACACACGTGTTAACATTTTCAGCAAATTTATTTTATTCCAATCGGTAATGACCTTACTGTTAAAAAATCTAATAAATCCCTATGACTCACACCAGATCAAAGCCACAATTGTCTTCATGGCACAGAATCAGAATGAAAAAGGTGGAAGGACAAAGTAAAAGCAAAGGCTGATACAAATAATTTACTGATGTGCTTCAAAAACTGATATACTTAACAATTCGAAGGAATATGTAAAGTTTTTGTGTCCTGTTAAGCTGTCTCATCTTTGTGTCTGCGCGTCTTTCAGATCCTCTTACCTACACAGCATTTCAAATAGAGGGACATTTAACCAAAAAGGGCAGACAGTGAAATTACAGCTCCTCTTGATCACTGAAGTTGACTGTCTTTATGTTGAGATAATGCATTGAAAACAAATTGTGTCATTTCTTTATGTATCATAATTTTTCCCGCAACAAATGCATAATTTGTAAGTTACTGAAGAGGTTAGTTTTTTCAGTTATTAGTATCTTATAATTTAAAGTCAGATGCTAAAAGAACAAAAACGGCCTTTTATACTAAATGTATTGAATCCCTAAATGGTTGAATGTCTAAGGTGTGTATTTTACATGATTCTGACTTCAGGGATGAAGCTCTGGACACTGTCTGAACAATCTGCATTAGACAGAATAACAGAAGCACAGTTTTTTTCATTAAGATTTTACACCAGTTCAAGTTTAAAAGTCAGTTGAATAATTTTCAATGAGACTGAAAAGGTTTTTTATCCGCAAAATATTTAGCATTTGTTAGTAAAAAGCAAAAGAGTTGTGTTTAAAAATGAAAGTCAAAAGCACATTTCTGTCTAACTATCTGCAGTGGAAAGTGTCTGCTTCACCTTGTATTTTAGCAAGTGTATGTACATTGTATCACTCACATTTTTTAGAGAGCTCTCTGGTCCTGTCACCCGTCCATCCGCTCCTTCATCGATCCATCAGCACACTATTCTCGTTTCACTGCTCAGGCTTTGCCTCCGATGCTTTGAGGCACTGCTTTCCTATACTAATTAAAATATTAGGGATAATGATGATCATACCGATAATAATAACAACAAGTACCACTTAAGCTGTTAACATAATTGTATTCCTCTCGTGCCACCATACACATACCATTTGCATCTCATTAAACTATATTTCATACAGTGACTTTTAAGAATTTGGTTTTGTTTGGGGATTTTTTTTTTGTCAGTGGGTGTGAGAGAGACGGGTGAGAATTACACAGCGGCCGTACAGATTAGTCAGGCTAAGGTTTGCAGGGTGATTATAAGGAGAAGCATAAAAGTATAAAGGGTTTTAGAATCACTGCTTTATACATGATATTTCTCCTTTTTGATACATTTACATTTGTAGAATTTACGGATTTATAAGACAAATGTTTTTTTGTTCATAAAAAACATTTTCTTTTTAAGGACAGTTCAGTTCTGTTTGAGATTGCATTCTTTCAAAAGCACTTTGATGAACATTTGCATGTTTGAGACTTGCGCTGCATAGAAAACAAAATAAACAGCAATGTTTAGCAAAGTTTGAATGAATTAGGATTAATCCAGCACCTCATTTCAAACTATTTCAGTATTTTTTTACACATATATCCTATTAATTTCTGTGCTGAATCCACCAAACAAGACGTATTTTTGAAAAAGAAAAAAATGCTTGACTATTGGTTATTCTTTAGCAGATTGTTTTAGAATCAAAGTATAAATAAAACAGCATTGAAAATAAAGGCCATTCATTCTTATTTAACTTATCAAGAAATGTTAGGACACTTTCTTAACATGCTTTTCTTTTCTGTTATTTTGTTTTTTAGAAAGAGAAGAAATTGTAAACATAGAATTAATAAAAATCAAATTAAAGCACAGTACATTTTTTATGAATCAGCTTTGTGGCCTTTTTTTTCTTTTTGTCATTCCCGTGCGCACTTTTTTGCATTTTTTTCAGGCCAGGAGGGAGAGAAAACAGTAGAGACAGAGAGGTAAAGCTGACTGGAGGGAGGGACGGAGGGGGACCAAAGAGATTGCGTAAATTAAAATCCTTTTAATCTCCTTATAAAATCATTTACTTAATTCATCTGTCAAAGCATGTCAATATGTGCTGCTGTGATTTGCTGGTCGTGCGTGTGCGCTTGTGAGTGTGTGTGCACGTATTTGCATCTGTTTGTTGTCATGCATGGGTTTGTTCCTGCCTGCCCGCATTTTGTGTGTTTGACCTATTGATGGCCTGTATGAGGAAGTGTCGTTCTTCTTTTTGTGTGTCTCCTTGTCTGCCTGTCGGTGTGCCCCAATAGAATTCATTGTCTGTCAGTTTTTGCATTGAAAAAGCCTTCTCACACACACAAATGCATGCACGCTGACGGCGGGCCGCCCTCTCATGCGAAGGGTCCGGGCATTCCAGTGGTAATTTTGTCCCGCAAAGAGCGAGATGCAATGAGAGGCACAGGCAGAGCAAGAGGTGCGAAGGAAGGGAAGTAAGGGAGGGGCTTTGCCTTTGTCTGGCACCTGCATTCAGGAGGTCCACCGGACACACGCATATGCATGACTGCACACACGCACACGTACGGAAACACACACACACACCCGGCAGAAAGCACATTGTTTCCAGATAAACACTGGCCAAACACACACACGCACCCACCTGCACGGAGCACACGTTACTGCCACAGAGCAACGAGAGAACAGAATGGGATGAACCTTGATGATGTGAAATTTTTTTTCTGATTTATCTTTGCTCTATCAGTGCTCTGAGTGTTTGAGAGTGTGTCACGGGTCAGTGAGGCCTTTATGTGTTGAAAGAGCAGTAAGAGAGATTTTACCAGCTGTGACACACACAGTCATTCACTGCAATTAGCCATTACACCACAGTGGCTATGAAGCAGTGTGTGTGTGTG
>JABUIW010000020.1:11328469-11340653 GCA_013363375.1 Menidia beryllina | reverse complement strand
GTGTGTGTGTGTGTGTGTGTGTGTGTGTGTGTGTGTGTGTGTGTGTGAGCTTGTGTGATTGAATGCCAAAACGCTGATTGAAAGAAGAGAGAGAGTGATATATGGTGAGAGGCAACACCGCTCATCTTTTCTCCTTCCCCCTATTTTTTTCTCCGCTGTTCTCATCTGCTCGTTCCCCGTGTTCCGTCACCCATACATCTCCATCATCCATACATCAAAATGTGCATTCAATTATTATTGCTATTATCACAATCTATCAAATCAGTTATGCTTCCTCTAAGAATTACTTATCAGACAGCTGCATTCAATTCTTCTCTTACAAAATCTCTCTTTTTTTACCATCTCTACGTTAGAGATGCAGATTTATAGTAGTGCAGATTTGATCTTTCATTCTGCAAAGCATAGGGTTTTATTAACGGACTTTTAAAAGTGAACTACAATTTTTTTCATTCATTTTTTAAGCTGATTATCAGCAGTCACCTCGTCAAACCATTGAGCTGCACTTAGATTAGGAGACTGGTATATGTATTCAAGTGTGACCCCATCCTGTTGTCCTCAGGGCTTCTAATGCTGCTTTTTTTGCCGCTAATTGAAGGAGACAGCAAAGACGGGGCCACAGTAGAACAGATTTAAATGGAGAAGTGCCCTGCGTATGAACAATGCAAGCTCAAACATCCAGTCTGCCTTTTGCACTTTTTCTGCTGCGGGGTCCGCTGGGAGATCACCATAGATTGGTTGGTTGGGTAGTTTTCTCTCTCTACATGCCCAAGCCAAAAGTATGATTAAATTGTCAGTGTATCGACAGAGTGATAGGGGGGTTCAAAAAGACAAAAAGAGGAATGATAAAGTAGAACGGAAAAGGATAGCTACTAAGGGAGAAAGAAAGAAATGGATGACCATGCCGCCTTTCGAATGACAGTGAAATATTCCTCCTTTCATCCTCCCATCATGCTTCATGTGTGTGCCTGATGGGGAGAGAATGACAGGCCAGCCTACCACCACACCTCTCTCTTTAGTTTTTTAGTCTGCCTTTCTCTCGTTTTTCTCTTCTGTCACTCATGTGTACGCTCGTGGACTTTTGGGAAAATACCGGCAAATGCAGTTCCAGTTTTACTCCCTTCAACTTTTTCCGCCAACTAAACAAGTTGTTTGTTTCTAATTGAGGAACGTCTATAACATCCATGTCAAGAAATGTACATTTATAGTTGTTAATATTTCACAACACGTGCCCGCAAACGTGTCAGTGCATGAACACAGTACGGTGCATGTTCAACACTGTGTATCTTGCAGCAAAGGGAAGTTTCTAAAATATCCATTAATCTTGACACAAAATTTCTCAAATAATGTCATAGACTTTGAGTGTCCCCTCCTAACTGAATAATTACTTTTTAACAGAACTGCATACAAATGAACCAAGTTAAAATGTCCAAAGCTTTTTATCACATAAGGGAATTGGATCAGCTTTGTTGCGATGGGACATCATCGGAAGGCAGCGCCAGCTCTATTGAATGTATTGTATATTCTCAAACAGCGCCCATTAGGTATCTGAAACACTAGAAACTTTGCAAAGCAATGCCATGGCAAAACCTATTTGTTTGTCAAAAAATCTATTCAAATGAATTAGTAACATTTTAAAGAATTATCGAAATTAGAGAAAAGTATCAACATTTTTCTGGCCCCCCAAGATCGGCATTCCTTTGCGCAGCTGATCCGGTTCTTTCTTAACCTCCACCTCTAATTCATTTTCCCTTTATCTCTGCCTTCCTTCACCATTCAGCCCACCTCCCCCCACACACACACACACACACACACACACACACACACACTTTCCCTTACCTTCTCTACACGCCCCTCCCTCATGAAGCTGTCACCTTTCTGCACCCGCTCAGTCCCTATTAAGTCCGACAGCCCATCTGCCGCCTGCCCCGCTAACAGCTCCCGTCGCTAACGCTAACGTGCACACACATCCTCATCCTCTGACACACACAGGCCCACATCCAGCTCCACCTGCCCTGATGCACGTGTAGTCACGCACAGAGCAACATAGTCACACACACTGGAACATGGTAGTGCCTACCATGTTCCCCATTTATGAGTTCTCACAGAAGTACTTGCGAGTACATTTTTAGAATTAATTTATTTTATTTAATGCTCGCATTCACTTATATGTGGCCAGCCTTTCAAACTGGCACTATGTCTATGACTCCACTTAAACCTATGAACTGAATCCGTTTGCTCCTTTTCACCATCATGTAAGCTGATTTGCCACCTAGACCGTTTGTTGTTCGGTCTACCATCAACATACCATGCATATACGTCAACTCCACATATTTAGGGATACACATTGTCTGGCAACTGTAACACATCACATTGCCCTGACTAGAGGGGTAATTAGGTAGGGCAATTGCAGCTTCCTGTGCGTATGTGTGTGCGCTGTGGCATTTGCTCCCTTCAGGGATAGGTGCGTTTTGCATTAGCAAGAATGGCAACTGTCTCATCAATCACTGCATCACCATGTCACAGAGGCACACACACTCACACACACACACACACACAGACAGGTTCTCACACACACATTGTGTCTTGGTCATTCTGTTCACAGATGGGCCAGCAACACATGAGTGAGTCACTGAGCATCAGAGAGACAACCACAATCTCCCTATCTTTACATGCGCACTCATTTCAACACATCCACGCTGTGTGTGCTTCTGCCGCTTACTTGTACTGACAGAAGCGTGAAATAGGTTAGGTATCATCACAAAGGTTAATACTATGTCTTCACTTTATAAGAGTACATAAGTATTTAATATTAAGCTCAGACATAAATTTAATGTGTGAGATTTCCATTTTCCACTCTACACATTCTCACATACATTGTAAAAAATTGCACTTAATACCAGATTTTAGACGATTGTCTGCTCGTGTTAAGATGCCTTTTAGCCTAATTTCAAGCCTTCAGAATTAACAAAAACCTGAGAAATCTCGGATTACTTTGCCATAAGTTATGACGCATTAAAACAGAATGTCTCTTCATAATCCGCAATAGTTTTAGGGTAATACAAGTGGCCGACAGAGGTTTTATCCGCGAAACTGAAATATTGTAATTGTTTTCTCAGAGCTTTGTCTTATTTTTAATGTCAGGACTCCTGGAAGTTGGAATATGAAATGACTTTTTCTCTCGTTTTTATCCTCTTTATTCCTCTCTGAGTATGTTATGTTGGCCCATGAGCAAACATAGTTCATTTAACAGTGCATATGCAATTTGTAAAGTAGGAAAGCAAATTCAGACAAGCACAATCGCGTGTTAGTGGATGTACGTTAGTATGGTGTGACACCAGGACACTCCCCCATAAAAAAAAAAATTAAAAAAACAGCAGTATTAAGTGTTGCCTGTCTATATAGCATTGTGACACCACAACCAAAGCCAATAAGTGTCTGAAGCAGCATCAGCAGCAGCAGAAAGATATTGATTTCTCCTATTCACCAGAGTGGAACTAAAACCTACATATTACACACTCTGGCCCTCTAGCTCTCACTGCGCCAACCCAGCTCTGTTGGTGGATGGAGAATGGCTGTCAGACAAGTCATTGGTGTGCCTACCTGTCTGTCTACTTAGCCTTGCTTAAACAAGAGCCCACACTGGGAAAGTATCACACAGTTAGGCACACGCTAAAGTCCACAGGGCTGTTGTTTAAATAGTAAACACATACCAACATCTCATCGTGTTTACTGATACATTATGTTGTTTGAAACAAGAACATATGAAAGCAAAGCCAAAGCGAACCAAAGCAAAAAGGTGTGGTCAGTTTACCTGTATTAAGTCCACAACATATATTGTTGTGTTTGCTATGAGAAGTTTTGCTGATGTCTGTCCAGGATTGTAGAATAGTTAGAGACTTTGATAATTTCATATAACTTTGAAAGGATTTTTCCCTTTTTGCTGCGTTTTTATTTGAGGGACAAAGGAGACATATTGTGCGCAAACTAAGCTCTCTCTAGTCTCCCCTAATAGTTTTTGTTTAAATATAGAAAACACAGATTATTTCATCACCAGCTTTCTGTCTCTCATTTCTTGCCTCTTTCTCAAGACTGTCCTCTTTTAGTCACACCGTATAATTTAATTAACTTTTCTTTTTTTTGCAACAGATCATTTTTATTCTGTTGCCCACGGTGACCTTATCACCTCAGCAACAGCTCTTTGCCCTGACATTGGTGTCAGGGTTGATTGACGGATGACAGTCCCTCCTCGGGTGCCTTTACTATTTTACTCCCTCTTTCTGAAAGCCTTTTCAAAGTCTAAAACTAGTAAAAGTCCTCTGACGTTCAACACAGCTGGACGCATCTTCAATTAGCATCCTGACGCATCCACAAGATGTTGCAGATGCGCACAAGCAGATGTAATCTATTTGGGTGTGTTAACTCATTCCAAGACCAAAGCTTTCCTGGTTTGAAATTACAACCTGTCCTCTGTGCGCCTGTTTGAAGGCTGTCTGCCCTTTCGCCTGTTGGTTGTGCTCAGCATGTCAGGCTTTGTCTGTCTTGTGTCGTACTGTGTTAATTTGTTTTATTTTTCTTACATGGTGTGCATGCCTCTCTGTCCAAACATAGCTGGAACAGTATTTGTACAGTCATATTCTTACGTGTACTAACGCCAAACAAATTAGAACAAAAAGGAAGCCTTGAAGTCACCGTGTGCCTGCTGTGTACATTGAATACATTTCATCAACATTAAGAATTTTCATCTATTCAACATCGTCTTTATCTCATGTTCGATATAAATCCCTGAATGTATCTTAAGTGTAAAAGCAATTCTCAAAATGAAACATAATTAATATTGATTGAATCTGTGTGAACTTAGTGTTTTTGTTTGTAGTAGTTTATTAATGTTTAGACATCCTCTAAGGAAACACAGAGAAGCTTCACTTTCCCGAGTGATTTTTTTTCTCTTTCATTGGCTTTATTTTCACTTCCATCCCTCCTTCTCTCACTTCGCTCGGGCCTACAGAATGAACTTATCTAAGGGGCCATTGGTGAACAGCAGCAGTGAAGATAACTCCAAGTCAGCTTATGGTAAATGTGGCGCTGGCGCCTGGAGGATGCACCAGAGCTACGATCCGCTAGAGGCCAACCACATGAGAGACGCACATGCCCTCTACAATCCCAGGTAGGGGAAAACTGCGAAAGGGGCAATGAATTCTTTTGTGTTCTTTTTCAGTAGCAGGCTACCTGTAAAGCTCAAATCAGAGTAAAAAAATCAACACTTTACAAAAACGTCAAAAACCTGTTTCTTACTGGTTAATTCATATTAGAAATATTGTGGAGGGAATGACTCTTCTAATCTGATTTTTTTTCACTTTCTCATATCATAGTGTGTTAATTATCTTTAATCTGTACTTTTTATCCCCATTCCTAGTCGCAGTCGACACATTTTATTAGATTATCTTTTTAAAGGAACTGTTTGTATTTGTGTGACAAATGTGCAAGAGGCAACAGTTATGCCAGAATTTTCTTGTGCGCTGTCTTCCCAACCAGTGTATTCTTAACAATAATGCTTTGATGTTTCCTAATTATAAAAAACATTAGTAAATATTATATATCCGCGGCAGTTTTTAATGAAATTTGACCTTTGTGTTCTATTCATGGTGAAAAAATCAGTTAAAAGAAAGAGAGGTCAGTATAAATTAAATAAGTGATAGAGGTTTTGTTTTTCAAGAACCCGCTATTTGCAGTTTTTGAGCATGAGTGTGTACAGCTATTGTATGTAATAGAGATACAGCTATTTTTGGCTTGAATTATTATTAACATGTTATACTTGCTATACCTTTCATCTTAAAAGCATCATGGCAAAGCAATTTTGTTCAGCATAGCAAGGTACTCAGATTTCAGTTCTTCTTCCATAATGCTGAACATGATAAAAAAAAAAAAAGAAGTAATGTTTTTTAGCCTGTAAACCCTTTTTTTTTTCTTTACCTGCAATCCTATAATATATCATAGGTATGTCCCAAGAAATTTGAATTTAACTTTTCACTCAAGGACACCTCGGTGATGAAAACGCATCACAGTGCAGAGGCTGTAATTGACTTGCAGGGAATTTCTTTTAGCACTGCCATTTGCATGTGCCAGAAACATGAACTGTCACGCTTAAGTTATCCAATGGAACCGGTTCTTGTTTTGTGTTTTTAGGAGGCGGGGTTACCGAGCCTTACCTTGTTCCGTTTTTAGAATAGTAAATAAGTTGCATGTTTTGCGTTAAAACACAGGAAATGTATGATGTTTGGATAACTGGCCCACATTCTCTCTCTTCCTA
Organism: Menidia beryllina; assembly: GCA_013363375.1. Lineage (NCBI taxonomy): Eukaryota > Metazoa > Chordata > Actinopteri > Atheriniformes > Atherinopsidae > Menidia > Menidia beryllina. Next base: position 11,334,346 of record JABUIW010000020.1, on the reverse strand, counting down.
TTTTTCCTCGTTTTCTACATCTATCTTTTTAATTGATTAAATGTTTTACAATAAGCAGTAGCATCACAAGCTTTAGCCATACCTCATACCTCTAAACTTCTTAAGGAGATAAAGTTTGCACCAGCTTTTAGTTCTTAGAATTGTTCTTAATTTGTTGTGTGATGTTTACCTCTAAGAATGCAATAATAATTTATCGTCATTGTTGTGTCGGTGTTGCAAAGCTGATGAGAAGATTACTTATCAGGCTTTCAAAAAGCTCATATAATTTTGAGCATTTGTATGTGTATTCTTATTTGTAACACAGACAGGGAAATCTTTGTCCAATAGGCTTTTAGGGTTAGTCGGGGTCAAGCCAATTAGAAGTCTGGTAAGCTATTCTCACGCAGACCCTCATCCAATCGGAAAGATGCGATCGTCCCACAATGTCAGTGTGTGTGAAGGTGCGTGTGTTTTTTGGCAGACAGTAATCATGAGAGGTGTAAAGGTTTGCCGAGAGCAAGGGAGTCACGCCAAGGCTTGAGGTCACACAATGCTTTCACATGTACACACACACAGCCATGTAGGCAGACAAACGCTGTACTTTTGCTCCCTCAAGTTTTGGACCAAACTAAAGCATCTGAAGTCGGGTGTGTGTACAATATCCCAAGCAATGCCGACAGGATGATAAAGATCACAAAGTTCAGATTTTATCTCATAACTCAGAAATGTCTAATGTTGTTAATAATAACAAAAGCATGCATTTTTCCCCACACTTTCTCTCTTTCTCATACACACACAGTAGAAGAAGCCCAGTTTTGTACACAAATCTGTGGTATAAGATCACATGAGCACTTCCGCAGGATATCTGACCTCCAACTGTGTTGATGGGATTTGGTCACGATTATATACTCACTCTCTCTTTCTTATGCGGCCTCTCTCTCTCACCCACACACACACAAACAGACTGACACATACTGAAACGGGGAAATACATCCGTTTTAACTTTGTAATTTAACAACATATTTGTAGTTGTTGGCTTAATTCAGAAATTAAATGCAAATTCTGGTATTCTTAAACTATTGTTGAAACCCGCCAAAAAGATGAGAGCTCTTATATGAAACAACAAAAGGTACTTATTCACTTAGTTTTAAAGAGCATTTTCTAACTTATCTGAACAATGAGGAAATCCTTATTGTGTTTCTGGAAATCTGCAGTTTTCACAGGACATCTACAATTATATTCCTTGCGTTTTTATTTAGGCCATCAAATGATGGGAATGTGATTAATGTCAAGCAGCTAAGTTGTGCATGAATAAACACACACACACACTCGCAGACTTTGTTGTAAACTGAGCCCAATGTAATCATAATGATAAAGCAGATTGCCTTAACACACAGATGGGCCTCCCAGCAGCTCGTGTGTAAGTGTTTGTGTGTGCGTGTGTGTCAGTGTGGACAACGCTGATTGGATTGCAGATTTATAGAAGAGGATTACTGCAGGAGCAGAGAGAGAGAGCGAGAGAGAAACGGGGAGAGGGTTTCAGACACTCACCTTTCATTAACTTCCACCCCCTTCACCTCAGATCCCCTTATTCTCAATCACGGAGGAACACACATAAACACAAATAAAGACACTCACAATTGATTTCTGATAAAGAAAAGGATGTTTTGTTCTGTAAAGAAGAAAAGCATTTAACTTCTTGTATATAGATTAAATGAAAAAGTAGTTTTAATCACTCGGAAAACTTCAGAAGAAAGATATATATATATATTATGTTATGTTATATCATCATTCTTTCTTGTATGTAATATTAAACCGCATTTTTTAGGGCAGATTAGGAATGAGAGGGAATGCAGACATGAAGATGCTGTAGATGTGTCAAGTCCACAAAACCGAGGACTGACCTGTCGGAATAGATGAAAGGAAGATGAGAAAAATGAAAAAAGTTGCAGATGATGGCCAAAGACAGAATATGAAATAGATGGCTACGAAAGCAGGCAAGGAAACGGAGATGGGCAGGGACAGTGGGCACTCCAGCAAACCTGATTATGACTGGATGTGAATTAGATTCCCTAACAGATGGTCCAGGAGCGAGGCTGTAAGGTGCATCAGCCAGCAGTGAGAGGATGGGAGGGGGACGGAGGGCATGTGGGGAAGAGAAGGAAGAGCAGAAAGATCAGATGAAGAAGCTGCAGAGAAGAGTGTCAGCCGCAGCTTGTGGCACAGTCATTGTGTGCAAACATAAAAATGTTTTGATGTTGGGCTAAAGTTTGCTTTTACATTATTAATAATGATATATTTGAGCACTCCAGCTGTTGATGCATACACACACACACATAGATGTATATATGTGTGTGTGCATGTATGTGCGTGTGTGTAGATTATGTCAAATGCGATCTACCAGTTTTTGCATCAAATGTAGAATATAGAATCCATTTTCATAGCAGCTGTGTATTATTGTACATACACTGCCTCTACTCTGCCCTCTCTGTGATGGATAGGTATAAATCGTCACAATCCTGTACTGACAGCCCAATTTTCCCCAATCTGATCTGCTTAAAGAATGCAGCTTTGACGCTGTACTCACTGTCGCTTTTCCTTTTCTAGTCCACACTTTTTTTCTCACGTTTCTTTTCCCTCTTGTATTCCACTTTTCCCCTCTCATTCCCTCAGATGCTCCACCATTTAGCTTCACCACTTAATCCTCTGTCTTTTTTTCCCCATTTCCTCCTTGTCTCTCCCTCCTCTTTCCCTCCCCTCGCTCTACCTCTTCCCCTTGTGTCACATTTGAAAGCTCTGTCATATTTACTGGGGTGGAAATCCTCTTTCACCATCTGCTTAATAAAATGTGCTTTTAATCCGAGGGGGGGTATTTTGTTTCTGAACTGTGTTATTTTACTACTTCAGGGTTTCATTCAATTCAGGACAAACAGCACACCTCACTTTGGACAAACTTTTGCATTTGTAAATGTGTGTGTTAGGATGTGTGTCCCAATGCATGGTTGTCGACAAATATAGCAAGTATCAGCAAAGCTAATATCAAGCAACAACACTGTTAATCAAAAGTCACACTCGTGCACACAACTAGAAAAAAATAAAAAAAAACTTGAAAAATTACCTTTAAAAAGGGCCTATTAAATAGCCTGTACCCCCCACACACACACATTTCCCACTGATATAATGTCAATAAGCTGAATTATATGTAATCAGTCTCGTTGTCAGTTTTTCTTTTATTTATTATTCAAAAATATATAATATTGTTGAAGGATTTCTTGCTTTCTAGATGACTACCTTTCATTACTATTTTACCAACCTGGAGGATGCACAAAGTAATTTAATTGATATGAACTCCTCAGTGTTTCCAGTAAAATGCCGGAGGTCACAGTTTATTTGTATTAATTTTTGCATTTGTTCATTCAAAAAAAAATATATATATGTCCCTGATATATGTCAGATGGTTTGCGTCCACTGATAAAGTTGTGCACTGGATGAGTTTAGCTGGATTTGAAGCACTGTTCATACACCAGAACACCACCCTTACACAGACAATGACATACAGCAGATAAAGGAGGCTGAAAGAGGGAAAGAGAGGTAAGAGAGACATGGTGACAAAGATAGTGCCTGGCAGCAACACACTTATCAGCTACTGCTCCACAAGAAAATGACCTAAATAATCAAGATTTCCATCGGAAACACACACAAACACACCTAGAAAACGTCTTGCATTTTAGCCCAGAACCTATTCACCTTTAACACTTGTTTTCACTTAAATAACTACACTGCAAGCCATGATTCATTTTAAAGAAGGGTTACACTGTACTTGAAAAGGAAAAATACGGAGAAAAGAGGATGGCTCTTATAAATGTCTTTTAACAGCACTGTGACAATCAAAGACACATGAGAACTATTAGTATCACGAGAGTTAACAATGTTCCTTAAAGGACTTCAATCTTAAAAGCGCAACATTTTAATCGATACTGTAGCGATTGCCCTGCATGCATAGCCTCCCACCGTTGCACCCTGAATGAGTGTGTATTCCTACGCAAAAACTAGATAAACCACATGAAGCATCATAACACCCACAGCAGAATGGCCAAGTGTAACATAAGTGTAACCTCATGTGTCTGTTAGTGAATTGTTTGTGGTTGGTAAATCTGTCAGTAACATGAAGATTCATACCTACTGGGGAACCACTTACAGTGCCTAAACACAGACACACCGTCACAGGAACAGGAATATAGACACAAACGCACATTTTCTCTCCTCCAAGTCTTTACGGCCCCACAGCCCATTGGGCAGAATTTGTTTTAGCCATTATCACATTGATTGTATGTAATCAGGGGTTTATTCTGCAGCCAATGAAGTGAATTACAGGTTTCCTGCCCGACTAACACTGTAACAATTGATCTGCTCCCTGGTGTGTGTGCGTGTGTGGGTTTGTGTTTATGTTGGGTGTGAGTGAAGAGGTGTATATGCACCAATGGATGTTTGTGTGTGAGAGGTATAAACTAAGACGGTAAGGGATTGAGGCCCATAGAGCAAAGGAAGGAGAAGGTGAGGGAGAGCCCAGTCGGAGGGAAAGTGGTTTGAATTGACTTCCCAGTTGGAGTTTTTTTTTCTTGTTTAATTCATTTTCTGTCTGAAAACAACCATAATCATCAACTGTCTGTGGTGCTGAGAAGCTTAACTCAGCTACACACAGAAAAACACACACCACTTCCTCACGGAAATACATAATGCTCCTCTTTACCTCTATAAAACGAGACAGCCACCACACGTTCTGAAGACATTGACCCAGAAATTGCAAGAAATAACTTACAACATAATTTGGTCTGCTCACATCTGCTCTAAATTCAGCCACCAGAAAACGTTGTGCTCTTGTTGTAATTGTTTTACAGCACCAAGGGTAGCCTGCTCTGAATTGATGCGTGCCACTGAGCAAGTCAAGCTTACATGTGTTTTTTCACTCACTCAGTGCTATATCAAACTAACAAGCTGACAAGCAGTTCAACAACCCTCCACAGATAGGAGACTGCTTTAAATTGAGAGAAGTAGAGCAAAGAATAAAAATAAAAAACAGAAATGTCAGGGCAAAAAGCAATTCAGGCTATTGATGAAATCTTCTATTCTTTTGATTATGGAAATATAAATGTATTTTGCTCTTTTCCCCCATAACTCCTTTCTTTCATTCAAAGCAGTTTCTTTTATGTGTTCCATGCTTCTTTCACTGTCTCTCCTTCCCAAAGCACAACCAGAACCATCTAGATAGAATTGTGTAAGGTTTTCTCTTTTTCTTTTTTCCTTTTTGCTTATTGGACTGTGTTCTTATCAGTATTGAGAGCACAATGCTTGGTGTGATGGAAAGTATTAGCCAACCCATGGTAGCTACATTGTCAGCACTTCTACTCTCTCTCTCTCTATCATCATCCCTTCTGCCTCCCCTATTTTTTCAGTCCTGTTCTGTTTTTCTTACGTCATTTTAAATACATATAAATAAATTATATAGTGTACGCAATATGTATATGCGTGTGCTTATATATGTGTATGTGTACATGAAGAGAGAAAGAGGCAATAAGTATATACTATAAACCTCTCATCTCAGATCCACACATTGTGAAAAAGTACTTTGGAGTTATTTGAGGATCAGCCTGTGTTTATGGGTGCCATCTAGCGAGGCAGTTGTACAAAGATTGTATATAATAAAAGATTGTGAGTGCACACAGACTGAAAGAGCAGTCCAGACACCCAGAGTGAGGCTGTGTCATTGCTTTAATATTATGATTGTATGTTTTGCCTGGGCAGTTGTTGGGCAAGTGCTTCAGTCCACCAATCTAATGACAGCTTTTGGTAGTTTCTTTCTTTCTTTCTTTCTTTCTTTCTTTCTTTCTTTCTTTCTTT
>JABUIW010000020.1:11309282-11328459 GCA_013363375.1 Menidia beryllina | reverse complement strand
CTTTCTTTCTTTCTTTCTTTCTTTCTTTCTTTCTTTCTTTCTTTCTTCTTTGTCTTTTTTCCCTCCACGTATGATGTCCACGAGATCCATTACAAGGACCTAACTATAACTATTACATGCCAGTAACTGTTATGTATCTGTTGTGCCATGCCTACATATGTAATTTACACTTAACATTTTTTTTACATGGCAGTCATGAACTGAAAAAAACTTGTCCACACAAGAGTTATACAGGGTTAAATGTACAGGGTTAATTGTACAGCATAATACATATCAAATTATAGAGACTTACTTTTTCGTTGTTTGGTTTTGATTAATTAAACTTAAGTTAAAATCTTTGACAGTTAAAAAAAGATTGTTTGCATAAATTGTGATGAATATTTCAACAAAGCAACAAAAAACTAGGTTAATGTAATATAGTTTACTTTTTGTGGGATTAAGATGCGGACCTGAACAGGCCTTCATTTTGTGAATGTTTTGTTTCAGTCCAAATTTGTGGGATTAACTGTGAGTGAGAGACAGTAGCCTACAATGACTAACTGTTCTGAAATGTCTTTGTTGATATGCAACTCTTATAGCATAGTTCATGAAAAAAACAAGCTGTTATGACCACAAAATTTACTACTATTTTCATTGGAGAATTGTGTAAAACAGCAACTTCGAAAATGGGATTATTGCTTTTCTTTGTGTTTGACTGTAACCAGCTCAGTGAACACAGCTCACACTCTTGACGCTTGTGAACAGCTAAAAAGAAAAATATTAAATCCTATTTCCCTTTATATGAATTTTGCAAAGCACCTGAAAACATAAAGAATCGATAAAGTAAAGACCTAACCCCTTCCTTCTCTCTTCACATTCATCTACAGAGCAGACAGGCACAATAAGACTGCTCTTTCAGCATTGAGGCTTCGCTACATAGCACCATAATTATACTGATAACATACATACATAAATGCATTCAACCTCTCACTCGGCACAGCGCACTGGCTGTGATTTCTTAATCTTCTTTCTTCCACTCTTCTCCTCCGCACGCTTGTCTTCTTTTTCATTCTTTTTATTCCTCCCCCTACGACTGCCATTATTTTTCATGTATAAGCAGAGAGAGATGGAGCGCAAGAGAGCAGAGAGGAGCAAAAAGACATGATGGAGGAAAAGAGTGGGAGACGAGACTAGGACGGAGAATGGAAAGAGATCTTTTGGCACTTAAACTCTTTTACTTAATGGCACTCAGAGGGATTGACGGTCGAAAGGAGGGGGCACAAAAGAGCATAAAGACTGAAAAAGGAGAGATTAAATCATCACCATCACATCATCAACTTAAATGGGTCTACTCACTTTATCCGTCACCACTGTTTTCATTCTTTCAGCAGGAACGTAGACAATCCTGTGTGATCCCTTTCCTTCCCATCACTCTTCCTCACATTTACAGTCACTTACAGTCACTTATTTCTAACTTCTTTCTCTCTCTCTATTGAGTTTTTTATTCCCTTTTACCAGTTTCCTCTGTCTAGATTTGCTTCCACACCATTTTCACAATGTTCCTCTTATTCCAAAGTAAAGGGCCACATTGAAATCAGATAAATGGATTTATAGACATTGGTGGCTCAAAGGCACACTTAATGGTCTCACTGAATTAAAGGAAGCTTCAGTAAGGGGAAGGCAAAAGAGGTAGATTAAAAAGAGTGTGAAGAAAGTGTGAAAAGGCCATGTCAAAAGCTTCATGCAGGTTTATAGGTAAAAAAAAGAAAAGAAAGAAAGGTGTGTGAAAAGCTTTAGAGCATCGACCAAGTCAAATGGGCATGTGCTGCTTCAGTGTCATTGGTCACTGCAGCCTCTGCAACTTCTCACATTTTGTCTGTGTTTTTCTTTTTTCGTTTCTCCACCTGAACAGCTTTCCATTCTCTGCCCAGGCACTGTGTGTGTTTTATGGGTCCCTGTAGGATGGGGATCTTTTACAGGCCGACTGGACTTTAGAAGCCCCTCGTTTAGCAGCATCCAGCCTTAATTAAAAACCCCTTTTGTGCTCTCTGCCTTCAACAATGAAAAGGGAGTGATGGGAGGGAGGGTAGGGCTGGACAGACAGAGAGTAGTAAGGCAAAGAGGAAGAAAAAAAGATAGGGCAGAGATATAAGAAGAGAGAGAAAGTGAGATGACAGTGAATAGGAAGTGATAGGGAGACGGTCAGATAGATAGTATGGTAGACAAAGAAAGGGATAGAGAGATATGGACTTAGAGAGGATAGCTGTTAATTACAACTGCCATTAACAAGACACTACCCAACCTCCGTAGGGAGGGAAAGAAAACAGGAGAAGTGACAGGAAAAAGGGGGGAGCAGGACAAAAGGAGAGGACTGCTATCATAAACTGGCGTTGCTTTGAGATTTAGCCATTTTCAGCACCGGCTCTTTTCTAGTGGGTGGCATCCATCGATTTCTAAAACTTTTTATCTATGAATGTGATCGCATATGATTCATCTTTGTGTGCGTGCACTGTCTTTGGGATGACTGAGCGGCAGAGGAGCTGTTTACTGATTACCTTCATGTTGAACAAGCTGCTATTGACTAGAGAGTGACGGATGACCTCGGCACCGAGCATGCGAATGTCATTGTGTGGCTATGTGATACCGTAGATGCCTCTCTGCTGATCTCTCACTGTGGAGAAACATGCCTTTTCTTATCTTAATTCTCTGTACACAGTTGTTGTCTCGTCAATTATTTCTATTTGTTTTTTTGTTCAATGCTCCCCCAGTTTAAGGGCAAAATCAGTTCTATGATAAAATATGCCGGATATATCAGGATTAATCACTGCTATGACAGAATCTTTAATTATGACTTTTTGTCTCACTTACTTGTGCCTTTTGACATATAAAATCACACTTACATTTCTGATTGTGTTTTCCTTCATCTTTGTGTTTTCTTTTCTTGCCTCACTCCCTCAGGCTTCTCTGCAGAATGTCCAGTAAGGAGCGTCACCTTGATTCCAGTTGTCCGTCCTCTTATATAAAGACTGAGCCATCGAGTCCTGCCTCCCTGACTGACAGTCTAAACCATCACTCCCCTGGTGGCTCCAGTGACGCCTCAGGCTCATATTCTTCCACGATGAACGGCCACCCTAACGGCTTAGACTCCCCAAGCCTTTATGGTTCCAACGCTGGACCCCTGGGACCTGCTGGTGGTCCTGGTTCAAAGCGTTATGAGGACTGTTCATCAACGATTGGGGAAGATTCACAAATCAAGTGCGAATACATGTTGAATTCCATGCCCAAGAGGTTGTGTCTGGTCTGCGGAGACATTGCGTCAGGGTACCACTATGGAGTGGCCTCATGTGAGGCCTGCAAGGCCTTCTTCAAACGCACTATTCAAGGTTGGCTTCCATTTTGTGTCTACAATTACCAACATCTGTCGATCTCTCTTTATGTTTTCTTTGAATGTTGTTTCTTTGTGCTTTACCGTTATATGGTTTTCAGTATTTTGGTTTTGGTTTAGTGTTTTTTTTCATGTTTTTTTTGTTTTTTTTTAGAAGTCGTGTGACACACAATGAGGGCTCTGTTTCAAAGTAATTCTAGCTGAAAATCTGAATATTACAACAATTTGATTGAATAGACTGAGAGGGAGGCCTTGCCTCTTTAAAATCGTCAGAAATTCTGCACGCACCAAATTAACTCATATATGTTCAATTGTGACTTTTTTTTCAATGAACCTAAGAAAGTAAATGAAAAACACTCTCTCGTTTTTATAGCAAAATCAAGGACATGTAATGAAAGCCTCAGGTCATCTGTAAACCCAGATTTTTAGACCGTATGTCTGCCCTTCTCTCTGATAGTGAACCGCCAGGACACCTGCACAGTCCACATCCATGGCTATTCATTTTCCAATATCCACGGACATATATAGAGATGCTCATGAACAGAAACTCAATCATAAACAAGCATACACACCAACTCTAAAACGCCACCACCCATTTTTACCCACAACCTTGACCTCTTCCTCATTGACACTGAAAACAATTTCCTGGGAGTGTTTGTAGTCCCAGAACTAGCTGCTTATGCGAGAAAAGTGTTCCCAGTAAGCTTGTTTTCCAGGAGATAACATAGTGTCACAGTAAGGGCAGGGGTCATGTCTTCTGGTCAAGAGTTCATGGAAGGGGGTAAAGAGGAGTAGGGGATAGAGCAATAATCCACATGATGAGAGGCACACTAGGAATTAGGCTCTGTAATCCTTTGCATATGTCTTGTTTGGGGCTGGCATTAGTGCGTGAGGTGCACAGGTATACAGACCTTAGGCAACAGATTTTGAGAATATTCATTGAAAAGTCGTCTCTCAACTTGAACTCCCTCACATTTTCAACACAAAGGCCAGTTTGTAAGTTTGTTGTAAAGGGGGTCAAACTTAAAAACACAATGAACATACATGATTTCACAATTTTAGCATGACATTTTAAAATTAAAAAAACAGAATTCACCAATCAAGTTCTGATGAAAATCTAACATTCAGAATTAAAAACTGGTATACTCTTTTTTGTTAACTAATAAAAACAGCTTCTTCCAAGTATTTCCAAGTTTTTCTCAGTGACATTTCTTTACGATCATGAATATGCATAATATCGCTGATCTGATTTTTATAAGCTCTTTACAGAAAAATTCATGAAGTACATTTAGATACGAATTATTCAATTTGGAGCACCATGACAGGTTGAGATGCATTCAAGAAGTGACACAGCTAAGAGGTTGTGTTTGTGTAATAGTTTTTCTATGATTTGAGCTATGTTTTAAAAGAAATCACCATTTGGTCCCATCAGTGAGCCGGAAGGCCTTCTTGATGCTCAGACTGCCACCACAATAACCAAGATACCAGTCAGGTAGCCACCTGTTATCGATCCACTGAGTCAGTCAGTCATATCAGACAGGATTCATCTATCTACTTTTCAATCCATCCACCTATCTGTTCTTGCTTTCTTTTACCTCTGATAAGCAGCTTTCCGTGTAAACCCCCAGAGACAGAAAGAGACAGGAAGACGTAGGCAGGAGCAAGTCTTATATTTACTTGATGGCCACCACTACCTAGAGATGACCTGTGTGGGTTCATTATGGGATGAGATCAGAGCAGGGAGCAATCCTGACACATAGATTTGAGCACACGTGTGAAGAGATAAAGGCAGAAAAAAAATGTGTACACACACAAACTCACATTAGATACACGTATCGAGATGCACATTCATGACATTGTCATTGACAATGACATTCTTGAATAGACAGTGACACACAAGACCCTATAATAATTCTTCAAATACATTTAACCTTTATTGCTGTTGTGTCATTTCATTTATAGGGCTTGGTAAAGATTACATACAGTAGGTCAGGGTACAGTTGCAGAGTGAATACAGTGTCTCTATTCACTTTGTTGACGGCAGATCCTCTTTTGAGTCTGAACATGAAAAGCTGTGAAGTCACATTCAGTCCTTCACTTAAGTGCTTTCAATTTAATTTTGGCTGTAATCCGTCAACCTTCTGTTGTGGAAATGTTGCATTTAAGCAGTGCAAAAGGTTATGGGTCAAGACCTTGCCAATGCATGTCACAGGATCATTGTCAGAGAAGGTTGCAATTAAAATAAACAGTATTTTCTATATGGGAGGCCACAAAGAAAAAATGAAAGCACCACGTATCCATAGAAATGAAAATGTGTTTATTTGAAATCTGATATTCATGCTTACAATACATAACATAAGTTGAGGTGGAGATTATTTGTGTATCTGTTCATATGGAAGAGAGAGTCTCATGTAGAGTCTCTCTGTGTGTAGGTCTTTTGAAATAGACAAAGTCAGCAGGGTTGAATAGAGAAAATTGCAAGACACACTAATCCCTGCTTTGGTGCCTCATAAACAGAGCAGTTATTCTCCTCCACACCATTCAATCCTCTTCACTACTAGTGGTTCAAACTATGTTTTGTACCAATAGGCATATATTTTGGCATGATGGCCTTGTGCACTGGCTTTTGTTTGTTAGTGCTGGGGAACAGGCCATTCGGTCCATCTTTAGACTGATGAAAAACAAGAAATTTTTATTACCAAAATCAGCAGAAATTCCATTTTAATCTAACTTGGAGACTGTTTCATCGCCTGGTCCCTGCCATGATATTACTGTTAATGATTGTTCAGATGCAGACAGTTCCTCTTTGGATCCACTGGAACAAATGGATCATGACATTATATTTGGCCTTCCCACACAGCTCAAATAATTTCCACTGTGTGTGTCTATGTGGGGGCTGTGTCCATGTGTTCATCCAAATTTAAATGAACCAAAGTTTATGTCCACATCTGAGCACATGCTCCTGTTGTGTATGTGTTGGCATGTGTGTCCTGGCAGGAAAGCAGGGCCAGTCTCAGATGGCCAGCGGCAGACATATTGGTATGTTTCAACCCATTAGCCAATAAAACCACAGGTAATCACCAAAAAAACACCTCCAGCTGGACAGGGAGGAGAGCATGGGGTAGGAGAGGAGAGGAAAGGAAGGGGGAGGGATACAAATGTGCATGTAGACAATGAGTGGAAATAAGGAATGAGAGGAAGGGGAAAGGTGGCAGAAGATGGACTGGGCACATGAATGTAAGAAGAAATGAGTGGTCGGGGTCCACTGGCATGTTTTTGGATTTGTGTGTGTCACACTGTGGAGGAAGTGACTCTGGCAGCTGCTGTTTCTGTGGCGTGAGTCCAGCCACACCTGACAACCTGCATCTATCACTCCCTTATTGAGAAAGTGGGATAAAGGGGATGGTGAGGAAGGGCAAAGGATGGGAGACAGAGGCTCTGAAAATGACAAGAAAGAGATAGCAAAAAATAAAAAGAAAGGTGGTTGTTGGCAAAAAGGAGCAATGTGGAAAAAGCATGGTAGAAATATTAACAAAATGGTCTGCATACCTAAAGTTATTCTCTTTTTTCATATGTTTAAACTGTAGAAGTTACATTTCTGTCTTTGTCAAGTGGATTTAATGTATCACCAACAATTCTGGATCAGAGTAAAGCCACTTTATAAATATTACTTTCCTGTGACACCAAAACTAAAAGCATATAGAAATGAAAAGCAGTTAGAAATTAGAAGTTTAGGACTGTGAAATGTAGAAAAAAAGGCACAGCTTACAAGAAAATGGCAGGCGAAAGCAAGGCAACTTTCAAATGACAAGGTAGAGTAATACGAACAGTTGTGGTCAATTGTCATGCCGAAGGTAGACATATCCTCATCTCAAAAGAGATTGTGGGGGATTTGAGGCCCTTCTATATCCCCCTCATTCACACATGCACACATGCAGACCTACCCATTACACAGGAGCCCTCAAGAACTATGAAATTGAAATGTAATGCTGTCCACTCCAGTTTCTATACATAGTCCTACTGGGAAGCAAATGGTGCATGTTGGAATTTGAACATGTAGAGTGTTCAGTCAGCTAACGCATAGGTTGCATATTTCCAAATCACATTTTATGATGTGTAGGCCTAATTTTGTTCAATACAACATCCTTTTCACAGGCATCGTCATATTAAGTTCCTCTGCACAGCCTATTATGGCAGAAATAATTTTTTGTGAACTGAAGTATCATAAACATTGTTATTTTTCTCATAGGTGTTACTAAAATCAATGGATAAAATATATTATTACCATTGCTTTGTTTCCATAATGGCACAAGTCACAATTTTCTTCCCAACAGTAATTCTTATAATGAGGGTTTAACATTCAGCATTTACTCACATTTTTCTGGCTCTAAAAGTGGCTCTTCATTGCAAGGCTTGTATTTGTCTTTTAAATAACAAGGTCTTGACGGACTGCCCATTAAGTCATGCAGATTCTGTGTCATTAGCCCATGTAGCCTTATTGCGAGGGATGTGTCCCACTTAGCTGAAGAATTAATCTGCTCCTCCTGTATCATCAGCATGTGAAGGCAGGGTGTGAGCTAACTAGTCCCACTAGTTGGATCCATTAGAATGTAAGAGGTTCCCTGAGCATTTAGCATGTTTAGCCTTTACTTTAACCAACAAGGTCAATTAACGGATTTCTTGTTACCCATTAAGAAGCATTTGAGCATTTAGCCTTTTCCCAAACTAACTAGCTCCTTAATCAGTGCAGTAATGAGAAAACATCCTCTCCACAGTAGCAGTCAATAGTAATCACTGTTTACTCTCTTTCGGTGGGAGATGTATTGGCCTGCTGGGGTACTGTAGTTATGTGAGCATAGGGGGGAAAAAAAGAGCATTTTTGGTTTAGTTTTTTTTTTTTTATTACATCTAAGGATGGTTATTGTTGTAGATACCCACCTTATTTTAATAGTGAAGTTATGTCTGTTATAACAAATCTATAACCTTGCTTGGTGTTACCAGTTAGATGAAAGCAATTACAATTGAGCTGTAAAAGAAGACATAGAAAGCACAGTGTGTGGTAATATACATCAGATATTTAGACTTACATTAAGTAAAAGTAGCAATCCTGAAACATAAAAAAGGACACTACTTTATACTATGCTTAAAACAGAGGGATGAAGATTCCAATGAATATATTTGACTCACAGTTAAATTATATGTTTGAGAGGTCCAGTTTTAAAAACAATGACAGATGCAGTAGGAATAAATTCTAATTAAAGGTAAAACTGGCATTAGATTGACACTTAACAAGTTGTTTTTATTGGCCAAGATTGTGAAGTTAATACCCTGAGCTTTGCTACAGCTTTGCATCTGAGTGTCACCGCCTGTCCTGCAGTCACGCAGTCTCAGCTGTTGCACATGTATGTAGCGTGCATTCTTAAGTTACCTTAGAAGATACATTCCAATTGCAAAAAACTAAATGTCTATTACTGGTACTGTCTTAGACCTTATAGATTTTGATAGATTTGTAGAGATGATTGCAATGCCATGGGTGTGATGAAGTCCGGATCATTGTCTGTACTCATTAATTCAGCGCTTCTCTCATTTTATTATTTTTTCTTGATTATTGCAATAAAACAAAATCAACCTGCCTTTCTTTTGATGTATCTACTTGAAATTGAATATTTCCTTTTGTCTTCCTCCAACATGTCAACGTGCCACAGGCAACATTGAGTACAGCTGTCCAGCCACCAATGAGTGTGAGATCACCAAGAGGAGACGCAAGTCATGCCAGGCCTGCCGCTTCATGAAGTGTCTGACTGTCGGCATGCTGAGGGAGGGTAAGGGAAAAGGTCTCTTCTAACTTTCTCTGTTAACTGTGGGACATATGGCATTTTAAAGTCTGTTACTCAAGCTTAATTTCAAACAGACCAGACTCAAGAACCCCTATGACCCTCAATAAAGTTTCCCTCAGTTTGAAATGATCACAAACACACCAGATTGAATACAACTGAGGCGTATTTTCCATGGAGGTGTGGTAAAAGTGGTTTTAGTGTTTTAAAAAAGACATTGAAAAAAATATATTTCAATATCTTTATATGTAATTATATGAATACCCATTCTGGACAATGCTACATGTGACATGCATAAGATGTTGGTGGAATTTGCAGTAGAATTCACTTTACTTTTTATTGCTCTGGATTGTAAGCCATGAGCCAATGCAACCTGAGAGTATCAGTCGTCTTGTAAGGAGAAAGGTCAATTTTACTTTACCTAAATTAGTTAGATAGAAGAAAACGGCAGACTCACTCAGCAGTTGTTCGATGACTAAGCAAGCTAAAAGGAAAACAAGGGAAATCATCTGGCCCCATACCACTTTGATTAAATATACTCACTCTCTCGTTTTCACACTCCCTCGTTGCCTTTTGCTTCTTTAGTTCCCTCCTGTCTTCCCACCTTTGACCTTTCTACTCCCACTGCACTCCCAACGATGAAAGGAGGTAGAGGAGTGGCAAGGGATGAAGAGGAGGGTAGATGGAGGGAGGGGCAGGTGGGAGAAGCTTAGTGGTATGGAGGGAGGGAGGGAAAAGAGATTGATTTATAGGAGCAGAGAAGAGGGACCAAGGGAGGATGAAGCAGGGGGAGGATGGTTGAATGAAGCAGAAAGTGTGTAAGAGAGAGAAAAGAGAGGAGAGGAGGGTCAAGGTTGTAATTGATGGGAGACCTGGCCTACGCCCCCGTCCTTACAGTGGTCAGGGAGCGTGCCTGTGCAGACGCCTGCCAGCCCACCCTCCATCCATTCCTGTCTTCATCTCACCCTGCACTTCTCCCACTCACTGTTATTGCTCTTTCTTTCTGGTGCCTTTTTTTTATGTCCGTCATCCAGTCATTGTCCTCCTCATTCACTCTTCTACACAATCTATCAACATCAGAATATTCATGCCTGACATTGTCACGCAAAGCGGTTAGAGGCAAACTTCTCTTCTGCAACACCAAATCTAAAACGTCCAGTTTTGATTCCTCTGAACAAAAACATAACAATCAGTACGTGCCTCTAAATCAGAATTTGTAATAGCTGCTAGCAACCTCAGTTTCCCTTGACCGTAAAAGCATGTGGATCGCTGTCTCTTTTTCTCACCAGTGCACATTCAGAAAGACACACAAGTGCATGTACACATCCTAACAAGCTGCTGTCGTAGCATTTGCTCTCCCAGCTGATCTGACATAGGCAGAACCTGTGTCTCATTTCTCCTGTTTTGTCTTGTTTGTGCATGAGGTCACAAAACACACATACACACATGTATAGTGGCATGTATTATTGGCAGCTCTAACAGCTTCATGGTCATAAGATACAGTCTACATCCTCCCTCTTGACAAAGAACACTCATCCCTCTTACCTACAAGTCAGACAGGGCACTTCATTCACGAGGAATAGGTGTGTTTATGGTTAACCTGATTTGAAGTGTGGAAGAAAAGACTAATGTAAGACACATTTTGTAATCTTTGATAAGACAAAACAACTAATTCTATCAAATCGATTTATCCATGTTTGCAACCAAAATTTCCTGAGCAGACAAAGAAACAGCTGCCTTTTGTCAGCACTGTTTCGCTACTCTAAACATACATATCATACACACACACATTGGCCTTAATATCAATATATCACCATGACAAACCACAGCCACTACGTTTTTTAGATATGGTGTGAATTTAATACAAATACCGAAGTTCTTTTGTAAACCTTGAACAAATGATCTACAGATGCGATATATAGAAAACTGGAATGTTTTCTCTCCACCATAGATTCCTTCTTCTTTAATTTTTGTTAGAATAAAGCCCTTTTCACATATGAGATACCATATGTTAATGGTTTCATCAGTATGTTATTTATTTTAAACACAGAGATACAGCCATGGTGTGCATACATGATATGTTCTAGATTGAGCAGCACATAGACTTTGAACAATGGTGCCAAATTTAAATGAATTTTCAGTTCATTTAAGCAACAAAAGCAATGTCTCTTAAGTTACAGCTGAAACTTTCACACCTTACCTTTTCAGGTGTTTGGTGCGGCCTTAAACATTCCATCATGTATATCTTTAGAAAGACCAATGGACAAATTGTCTGCAGATTATACACTCCCCTCATTTTGGTACATCACTCATTGTGTGTCCAGCTCCTCTGGGCATGAAGAATGTTCATGAAAAATACAAATGATGATGGTAAGTGAGTAGATCAATTAGCAGTATTACAAACTGTGGCCCTCTGCAGCTAGCTTACTGGAGAAAGGTGAGGATATAGTTGTTACATGGGGAAGATGATGCTGAGTGTGTGTTGGAGTGTACGTTGTAGTTTACCCCTTAGGGCAAGATCTGCCTAAAATTAACTTTGTCGCACAGGGAGACACACAGGGTGAGATGAAGAGCAAGTGAGGCAGTAAAGAAGTGTGTGTGTGTGTGTGCATGTGTGACGCAGTGAGCTAAGTGTGTGGCCAGAGGGTCAGTAGACCACCTCAGAGTGGAGCTCTTTCTTTCCATGTACGGTGAAAAACTTTGTTGATCACGTGAATGAACTCAAGGACGGCTCAGTCTGTGTGGATTGTTGGATTTTCTCAGTCACCAGTGTGTGGAGGAGAGGAGTAAATGACCAGGCATCTGATAAACTGAAAAAAGGAATAAACATGGGGCACCCACCCACCAATATGTGGCAGCTAATTTCTGGAGCAAGGCAATTAAAAGAACTGATTATATTATGAGAACTCCCCCTCTGGCAATAGCTGTCCGTCCATTTATAATGAGGTCATAATGATGCGTCAGCTAAAGACCAAAAAGGTCATGGGGGTGGAACATAATTCTGCCAAGAGGGGCGAAAGCAGGAGGGACGGCAAGGATAGAAGCCCAGGTAAGAGGGTTGCATCAAAAATAATAAAACTGGATAGGTGTGACATATTTTTAACAAACAAAAACAGCATTGTGATATCAATTATGTTTGACTCTTTAGAAATGATAACGCTTGATAGGGATGACACATTTAGCATGAACGGTAATGTGTGGAATTACCAGGAATGTGATTCAAAGCATCAGAGAAGTGAACATGAAAGGTTTTGGCAGTGTCAAACCATCCATGAGCCAGCAGTATTCAGTACATATGCTCCGACTAACTCATTTGCTCCCTTATACAGTGGCTTTAGTGAAGGCATTCCCGATGAATCATAGATAAACACGCAGAGAGTGTTCAATCCAAAGCCTGTATCTCTATGAAGTCATAAACAGCCAGCTGGATTCAGATCGTAGTCTTCTGGAGGGACAAGTTCTCGGACAGAAAATATAAGCCTTGGCATGATGCCCCTCACACACACATATAAACACACACACACATTAACGCCTCATGCCAGCTTTGGCCATGCTCCTCATGGCCTCTGAGACCTAATGAGTGAGATCGGGTGGAAGGCCCCAGTCTGTGTCAGTATTGCTGCCTGTGTGTGTGTATGTGTTTGGTTTGTGCATACAGCTGGTTGTGTGTAGCATGACTCTCCTCATACCTCAGCGAACTTGACTGCTGCTATCCAATCTCATTGCTTAACACACTCAGTCATACATGCAATAGTCAAGGCAGCAGACAAATGTTGTCATACAGTACACATAAGGCGATTAAATGATGAGGAACAAGTGGCATGGAGGGCCATAAGATAGCTAAAATGGGAATGTGCGAGGATGTAAAAGGAAAAAGGTGAAAGCGGAGAGGAAGACAGTGGGTGATGAAGAGAGGGTAGGAGACAAGAGCAGAGGGGAAACAAAGGAGGGGAGCGCCAGACAACTGGTGGCGTCTGGTGTTCCCCCGTGGGAGACTTGTAGCTAAATCTGGCCCTGTAGCGTCTGTCCTGCGTGAGTGTGCGACAGGCATCTGGTTCCATCCTCGCTAGAAAGTAGCGATAATGGAAATGGAGTGATGGGAGATCGGCCTAAGTGGCCCGTTCTCTTTCACAAACACTTTCTATCTTAGGAGAGCAGAGAATCCGAGAAGAGTGGGTCTCATACAGACAGATTCAACGGGAATTCCATAGGACTGAGTAATATGGAATGTGGTTGTGTGTTTTATTATCTATCTGGATAGACAGTTACTGACAACAACACTAACCAACATTTAGTGTGTAAAGTTTTTTTAAAGCATACTTAAAATGAGCAGCACATTAGTTTAATTATAAATGTATTTGTCTTAAACGCAAAGAAAAAAAATTCTAGGGCCTCACACACTGACAAATTCACACACCAGTGACAACCACCTGCTCACTGCCTTGGGCAGGGCTGTTCAGATCTGTTCTGGTCTAAACAAACGTCACTGCATGACACTACACACACTCTCCTCCTAAAATCCCCCCCTACCTCTTTAATGCTCTCTTTATTTTTCCTCCCTTTATGTATATCCTTTGATTTAACTAAAACAAATTCTACTTATTATTTGCCTAAAAATTGGGGTTTTTGTTTTCTTTATTTTGTCTTTCCCCTTACCCTGACCTTTTTCATGTCAGATGCATGAATGAACACCTGAACCCTATCTCTTTGGGTCTAAAATTTAGGATCAATCAAGTCATTATCAAAGCATTTTTTTCATTTAAAGACATGTCTGATGTCCACTGGTCAGTAGATACACATGTAACACAGGCCTCATGTACACAGTAGATTTAATTGAGTTAGTTGATCAATCTCCTGATCCATCAGTTGCAAAACCCACACATGAAACCCCTAATGTTACTACATCAACACTGTGGTTTGGCAAACACATATACACACATGCTCAAACACAGCATGTGTAAAACTGGTTTAAGGCTGGGGAAAATGTGACGACTTTTTTTCTTACCCATGTGACTCTTTGCTTTGATAAAGTAGATCTTGTATTTACCTGTATATCTACTTCTCCCTGCATCCCACCATACAACTCTCACTCTTCTTCTTTCCCTCTTCTCATTTCATGGACTATCTGAAATCAATCAGTGTGCTGATTTCCCTCCATCCTTTTCTCTCTTTTCTTATCCCTCTGTCTTTTGTCAGAGGCATTTCACTTGCAATACTTCAACCATTGAAGAATGCGGGCACACACGCATGCTGACAAAGAGTGACAGAGCTATAGTGTAAAAATCTATTCTGATGTGATCAGTTGAGATCGTACTATTGACAGACAGCAATGTTCCCATGATTGAAACGATTTACCTTCATCACTGTCACAGAGACTGAGCTTGCACGTATTTGTGGACTCATGAATGCATGTCTGTTCGTATGACACTAGTAGGAAAATGTAATTATTGTGGATGAAGAAAAACAAAAAAGTGAAGCTAGGATTATTAAGCTATTTGTTAAATATTTATTTGTTAAAGACTTACAGTAGATGTGTCTTTAGCTGACATCTATTTATTTCACAGAATCCTTAATGGCATTCTGTTTTATGCCTGTCTAACTCTCCCTGTCCTTATTTCATTGTTCGTTTTCCCTCCTTTCTTTTAAATCTTTTGTTTTTTAGGCTGTCCATAGTTCCGTCATTCTCCCTGTTTCACAGTTTAGGATTTACGCTTCTTTGCTTTTTTATTTTTCTATTCTTATTTTTTTCCTATTGTCTTTTCTTAATACTTTCATCAGTCGTACCTAAATGTAATGTTTTTTGCACCTTTTTTCCATTCATATACTTTCCTTGTTCTTTCTTTCTACTATGATGTTTTTATCACCTTTTATTTCTTCTTATTCCCACTTTTACTTCTGTATTGCACATTTCCTCTGTCACCTCCTTCTTCCCATTTCCCTGCTCTTCTCCACTAAAGCCAATTTTTTATGGTTTGAAGGCTCATTTGTTAAGAGGAGGTAGCGTACTCTCACTCTCCAACTAGCTTCTTCCTGTCTCTTTTTTGTGGGCTTTGGAGATATAATTTTCAATTTTTAATTTGATTCATTTAGATTTCATCATTAATCAGTGCTGGGAGAGAGTTAATTTGGTGGAAAATAGATGAGGTAGTTAGAGAGGACTCTTTATGAAGTGAGTCTTGTAGGTGTATGGGAAAGCTAGAGAAGAAAGGAGTCACTGAATGTACGTGTAAGAAAAAACCCATACATTAACAAGAAGCCTTGAGAAAGTCTGACTCTTTTATTGGACTTTTAAACTGGATTGTTTTTTGTTGATTGCCATAATTACTATGATTTAAAATCTCTTTATTTGAACTATGGCACAAATATCAATTGATTTGCAACAATGATCCCGTAGATCACGTTTTTTTTTTTCAACATTGCAAATGAGTCCAAAGATCTAAGAAGTCAGAATTTTGTGACCTGTGTTTTTCTATAAATCTTTCAAACTTTCTTCTTTTGATTAAATACCAAAACACTAAAATGAAATGTTCATCACAAACCTTTTAGAGGTTATTGAGGTTAAAGGACTTTCAGCCTTTTGTGAATAACACTAAGAACAAATAAGTCGGCTCTTTTGTCCTGGTACTGCTATAGACAAGGAATGTTTGAACCATACACAAACAGCTTTAGTTGCCAAAACCTGCACTTCTTCAGCTGTCCCCCTGTCCCCTATTTTTATGACAGCTAGCCATCTTCATATAGTATACCAGGCTGTTTGCTCCATTGCTAAATTTTATGGTATATCTTCCATTGAAATATATATTTTTACATCATAGTAGGCTTACGAGTCTACAGGGTAGAGGGGCCCATGGTAAAGCCAAACATTTACTTCAAAATTATATTCTAACTTTCTGACTGGATCCATAATTGCTGAACTTTACATTGTTTTCTTTTAAATGATTGATTTTTTTTTACATTTTTTCTTCATCCTTGACCAGTGTACTGTTTCTATTTTTCTCCTTTTGCTCTTTCATTTTGTTTTCTTGCCAACAATTTACAAAGGAACTGCCTGAGCTGCTTGCTCACACAAACACAACATGGAGGTTTGGGTTAAAATATATATGTAAATATATAAACGTTATGTGAGTGTTTATGTGAAAGAAAAAGGTAACAATGCGTGTATGAATGGGTTTGTACTTCCTGGTGTTATGAGTCTCCTGACCGTTTGCTGACACTGGCACCCTACTGTATGTGGACTGTCAGTCCTTCTGTTCCCCAAGCTCTGTTTCTGCCACCTTCACACGTACAAACACACAGATGTGTGTCGTTGTTGGATCATAGGATAGATGAAGCACTGAGCTTTGTAAAGTTTTCCAAATTACCAAAAGAAGAACTTGTGAAGTAATAACACACAGAAAAAGGCTGTTTAAATTTTAGAGATTACAAAGATCACCAGAAGTGCATGCACTAAAATCTAAAAATAAAACAGAGAAGTTTTTCGGGTACTCATAGAGAAAGCCAGTTGCACATACATCTTTGCCAGTATTTTTCTATTTGCTGCTAATACAAGTCTCTGTGTTAAATATGTGTTGTCTTGAATGTTGTCAGCACATTCTTCATCAGATTTCAATGTCTTTGTGAGCAAATCTCTCATGTGCTAATATAGTCTCTCATTCCTATGTTTATAGATTAAACCCTAATTTTTCTCAGTGAATTTTCAGTGGCTCTAGGAATTCATATTACTGTACTTGTGCACGTTTAATACTCGTTTCTATTTAATTTAATGCAAAAGTATTTTAGTGCCTCCTCCATTACTTTTAATTTCATTGGTCAGTTTCCTTTCCTTTCCCTTCCTTTGGAGTCTTTTACATTTCTCTTCTTTTCCAGGTTACACGACACCTTTGTCTTCCTTATCCACCTTTAAGTGGTAACCACGGTAACATCCAATCCCCTGAGAGATTGGCCTAATTCAATTAGAACTCCTTTGTGTCAATTAATTAACAAGACGAGGGGGAGACAGGAATAGGGAGATCAAGATTGGGCAGGAGACAGTATAGTTAGAAAGCTAGAGAGACAAAGTGGAAAAAGAGGCATCTTACTCAAATGCTCACTCTGTAAATGAGTATTAGAGTAGAATAAAAAGGCAAATGTGTTTAGCAAGTGTAACATAACATAAACATGAATGGAAGTGTAAATCAACAAATGAATATGTTCACAAAGTCCCAGTCGCCTCCTTTCAATCTAAAGCTCCCATCTTTCCTGTTCCCTCATTTAAATTCTGATTTAGCTTTCTTTCATAGTTGCATATTTGTTTTTTTGTTGTTTTTATCTGAGTATAATTTCTCCTTGCTTTGTTGTTTTGCCCTTTACATTGATACATGCCCCCTTTCTATTTCATATCTTGCAGGAGTACGCCTGGACAGGGTTCGTGGTGGAAGACAGAAATATAAACGCCGGATAGATGCAGACAACAGCCCGTACCTGAATCCACAGCTGGCTTTGCCTCCAAAGAAGCCATGTAAGAGATCACACATACATCTATGGAAGATCTGTTTGCAAAAGAAAATAACTTTTTTTTTTCTGTAAAGGGTGGAGTCTAAAGGAAAGGAATGGTTCATTGTAAACACTGTAGACACATTGTAGATGTATGTATGTGGCAACAAACCTGGCATTGTCAGTTACAAAGCTCAAACTCCAAAACCAACAATCTAATATTTAAATTTGCCCCTATTATATTAGTTTTTCAAGGGTATGTGTTGAATTTTCATCAGATTCAACCTTAACAGAGACAGTTGGATTGTAAAAATGTTTCTGCAAACACGTTAACCCACACACCCAGATGCAAGGTGGTTTGAAGCCCATCTGTTTGGGAGCATGTTTATCTCCCAGTTTCTACTGCTACCAGTTTGGGGTCATAACATTTTATGTGCGTAATATTTCTCCATAAATGTATTCGTTTAGCTCTGACTGGATTGTTTGCCATAAAAAAAAAAAAAAAAACAGTGACTGAAAAAAGAACAAGAGTAAGTGAGACAGACAGAGAGGCAGGTAGAGAAGGGCCAAGACCAAACCTAACTGAGAGCATTTCTCGGAGAGAGACAGAGGAAAGGGGGTGGGGTGGGACCAACCACAACTCTAATCCGGATTAAATCCAATCTGGCAACCACATCAACCTAGAGTTAGCTCTCTAGCTAACCGTCTGCTTGCACATATAACACACGCACACACATGCTGTGCAGATTGAGCAGTGTTTAGCAGCTTGGTCCCCAAAGCCCATTTTGCTTAAAGCTGGAGCATATTTTGCTTTAGGCCAATATGCTGAATGGCTGCACAACAGCTTACTGGGACTTTTGCACCACTAATCATTGAAATGATGGGATAAGGTGAACATGTGTGTACAGTGCATGCGTGTGCTCCAGTAAAACTGAGAGTCTTAGTTGGCAATTTATTCTGTCCATCAGTTTTTATTAATAAGTTAAACTTGTATCTAAAATGTAATGTTATTTTTACCATAAAATACCTAATCTGTGTGTTGTTTTGGAACAGAGGACAAAACAAGATTTTTGTTTAGTCAATATTTCATGTTTTCTTTTTTAGACATCATTGAGTTTAAGTCTGCCCAAAAGAACAAACCCGCATTTATTTCTCGCTCACACAGTCAATACACAGAAAATCTTTCAGTCCCTCTGTGTCTCTCAGACACACTCATCCAGCCTATCTATCTGTAGCCCAATCCCTGGCCTTGGCGTCCCCATTGATTGTGTGAAAACAGAACAATAGCCCAGGGTTTGGAAATGGGTTTCCATTGATTCTAATTAGGGAAACATTAAATAAGATTTACCCACGGAGCACAGTGTGAGTTGGATTGGTGGGGCTCACATGACCCTGGGATATGCTTAGACACAGTTAAACCTATCTATCTATCTATCTATCTATCTATCTATCTATCTATCTATCTATCTATCTATCTATCTATCTATCTATCTATCTATCTATCTAT
>JABUIW010000020.1:11256432-11309182 GCA_013363375.1 Menidia beryllina | reverse complement strand
TATACAACTCCTCTCTTCCTGTTGCTCTCTCCCTCTCTTCTGTCCAGACTTCTTTTTCTACCTGTCTTTTCCCACTTTTTATTTCTAATCTCTCTTTTCCAATCTTTTACTCTTGACTTGTTCCTTTATCCTTCATCAACATTCTCATGCTTGATTAGTTCATGGATTAATTTGGAAGCAGGATATCAGTCTGTTACTAATGGGCCATAGAGGTCTCATCACCACATGTCACCATTACCAGCTGAGCTGTTTAGCTCTCAGTGTTTATCTTTTCCTTCCGTCTGTATCAGTGAAGCCTCTTAGGGCTGTGACACAAAAGACAGCATTTTCAGCTGCTTGGATCATTGGTAGTAATCACTTTTAATCGCACCTTGGAGTAGCTCCCATTTGGAAAGCTTTCGATAAGTGTTTTGCTCTTTTTCCATGTGCATATTCAAGTTTGGTTTTTAATAACTATTGCTCAATTTTAAGATGAGGTGTAAACATAAAATAAAATTTTTCGCAACAAAATATTATTCTATTTTGAATTTCAGAGAAGTAAATACATTTAAAGATTTTTCTAAAGTGCAACACGTGTTTGAATGTCCCTGTACTGTCTGATTTTATACAACATGTCTCAGTTTTTTATTGTTATCAATGCCAACACTTTTATTTCACGAGTAAAGATTTCTCAAAGTATGTTCCTAGCAAGATGTGTTATTGAGGATTTTGTATGTGATCTTTCACATATTTGCACCAGGTTGGTGTGGTAGATCTTGCAGCCCATCAAGGCAAAAATTCACCATCTCTCTGTCTCTGTCTTTTCTCCTTGTCTGGTGGTCATGTCAGTTGCCTTTGGCTGCCTTGCAGATAACAAAATCGTCTCTCACTTGCTTGTGGCCGAGCCAGAGAAGATTTATGCCATGCCTGACCCAACTGTACCAGACAGCGACATCAAGGCCCTGACTACGCTGTGTGATCTGGCCGACAGAGAACTGGTGGTCAACATCGGTTGGGCCAAACACATTCCGGGTAGGAAAAAACTCTGTTTTTTAAAAACATGCATAGTCGAACTGTCCAGCCTGAGCATGATTATTTGGTCACATCCACAGTGATATTTTCATCATTAACACAAAAAAACACAGTAATAATGTTTTTGAGGCAAAGGTCTGGCTTAAGTGAAATATGTGCACTTAGGCAACTCAATCAACAAATTGAAAAATAGTTAAATAACCCACAAATCTCCACTCTAGTGTCGGGGTTTCTATTTTAATTTAAGTGGGTGCTCATTTTGATTGGCTATTCAAAATCTGTTTGAAATTAAACAGCACATAGTCAACAGAGCCAAGTGATAATAAGGCATGGATAGCTAGATGGATGGATGGTTGGGTTTTATACTGTTACACATCTGTTCCTCACTACAGAAAAGAACTGAATCTAATCCTCTTAAAATAACTGCTTTTCACTTAATCTGTTCGGAGTTGAATTTGCACTACAAGATTACAAATTAAAATAGGATATCTGAGTAAAAGAAATGTAATAAAACCTAGTCATATATATATATATATATATATATATATATGTATGTGTGTGTGTGTATGTGTGTACTGTTGCCACTCTTCACACACAATGGTACAAGTGATTTTGGAAGGGTAAATACTCTATTCTGGACATACAATGCTTTTAAGCATGCTGAGTGATATATATATATCTATATATATATATATATATAGATATATATATATGTTAACAGTGAGGGGAGGAAAAGGAAAGAGAGCCATGTATTCACAAAGCCTCTAAGTGTATTGATCTGTATGTTGCTGTATGGACAATACGCAGACATTTATATTGATCCATATACTAAGAATAACAGTGAAAATGTATTTTTCTCTTTTTAAAACAAAATATAACATCCATCTTATGTCATCCTTTCAATGCTTACCTCTTACTTAAGCCTCCAGTGACCCTTTCTTTCCTGCTCTTTGCTCTGTTCCTCACCTCTGAGCCTCCCTGCCGAACAATTTGCTTACACACACAGAAATGTTTCAGTCACACACTACACAACTTCATGTCATGTTTATGTGAAGAATTTATTGTATAGTCATGGACTGTTGTTTCCCCTGCTTACAATCTTTTACAAGTGGACTAAGTTAACCAACTTATCTGCTGGGCATAGAATTTAAGTGTGAGGGTGGGTTTATGTGTGTTTGCTTAGTATGTGTGTTGCTTTCTGTAAAAAGGGAGCCAAGTGCAACGATTGCTTGGAGGAGGAGAGAAGATGGCATGATTAGATGAATGAGGAAGGCAATCCACTGCTCAGAGAAAGATAGAACTCTTCATCTGTTGTATGTCTGTGTGATGTGATGTGAGCACCTTATGAAATCCTCACTGTTTACAGCACTGAACACCGATCTTACACTCACTCACACCAGACACACACACACGTCCACACGCAAAGTGATCTACTGCTCACTCACAGAAGGAGAGGTTGTCAGAAAGAAATACGCCTCCTCCACGTTCTTTATCAGC
This sequence comes from Menidia beryllina, assembly GCA_013363375.1. Classification (NCBI taxonomy): domain Eukaryota; kingdom Metazoa; phylum Chordata; class Actinopteri; order Atheriniformes; family Atherinopsidae; genus Menidia; species Menidia beryllina. The sequence continues at coordinate 11,306,674 of JABUIW010000020.1, read as the reverse complement.
TTCTGACACACACATTCACACACCTTGAATAGTGGTGGCTAGAACTGTTAACTTGTTTGCAGCCATCTTGTTTCACATCTTGTGTTAAAGTGCATGTAAGAGATGAATGCAGAGTGTGCACACATGCACAAGTCTTTGCTCGACATGGTACAGTAATTTTTTAATCAAATTGATGGAGAGAGACAAAGAGACAAAAGAGAAAAAAGACAGGGGTAGAGAGAGGGGTGGTGAAGCCAATTTATGTTTCATGATATGGCTGCGCAGTGCTGCACACACACACAAGCAGATCCGCTAAACACGCACACAAAGGCTGCTAACAGTGGTAACAACGTGTCAAGACGAGCGCCAGGCAGCTAATTTGAAGTCATTAGATGTCTGCCGTACTGGCAACAATTTGTTACGCTCTCACACGCACAAACACACACAAAACCAAACGTATCACATACACACGCTGAGTTAAGAGCCGTCTGTGGATAGCGAGGAGCCTAAATTGTAAACTAATTTAAACATCACTCAGCGTTAGAGCTGCTGCCTGCAAGACAGGCCCCCGGATAACAAGGCTTGGGTTCGTGTGTTTCTGTGCGTGTGCTGCACGTCATGTTTGACACACAGAGCCACCCAACCTTAGACCAGGACACAAACACACGCACACATACATACATATATACATAATAAATATATTTATGGAGAGGTGAAGTTACATAAGATGTTCTTTTATTTAGACTTATATTTGTGTGCATGTTCATTTTAATACTTATATAGCCACATCTCTTGTTATCCCTCAGCGAATTATGCATATCTGCTATCGACGCACATGGATGTAAAAGAAATCTGTGCAAATACGTAAACACAGATGAATAAACAATCATTTCTGCTGATTCAAATTCTAAGAGAAGCTCACACATTTGAACAGTGTGCTGTCACTCTGGAAACTGTAGTTATGTGGAACTATCAGAAGTTATTATTCAGGGGGCATGACAGGCCTTACCGTCCAATAATATGGATTAGCGAAGAGAAGATCTCATTTTAATAGCTCTCAAAGAGACAACTCCAGATGCATATTAGGCTGTGTCATAGTGAAGTGTGTGTGTGCATGTGTGAGGACTGAAGAGCAGTCAGGTGAGAAGGGGAGAACAGCAAATATTTGAACAGAGGAGAATGAGAGAGTGAATTTAAAAAAGAGAAAGGCCATTCATACTGAGCCATTTATCTGTCAGTAGAATTAGTCTTTTCATCCTCTCTTTCTCTCTCCCCCCATAATAACTAAATGACGACCAGGCAGTCATACTAGCAGCTCTTATCTAGACCTGTGAACACAAAAGAGAAAGACAGACAGGCGAGCACTTGACTTGACGGAGGAGCACGGAAAGAATAACTGAACGATTCAACGAATAAGAGCAAGAACCTATAACAGTGTCTATTTTACCAGAACCAGGAGACTTGCCATTAGGCCTTTTTTCTTTATAACCTCCTCCCATTTTCTATTTTATTCAAGAAAGAAATTGCTCCTTGGCCACCCACCCACTTCCCCTCTACTATTTTCTTGCTTCCATATCTCCTCTGACTTGCTCTTTCTTTTCTTAGTGTTTCTACCAGCCTGTCCCTCTTCCACCTTTCAATTTTGAATCTCAGGATAAGCATTCTATGTATCTGCCAAAATGCACCATGAATGAGCTGTAAAATGGGGGATGGGAGTAGAAAATGGAACAGGAAAATAACAGTAAGGGCCTTTAAACTACTAAACAAGTTACTCTTACCAACCTAGAACATTACCTAGAATGACCTTTTCCTCAAACCTTCAGTCATAAAATTCTGATAAATCCAAACTTCTGAGATCCAGACAAGATGTGATGTACCTACAGAAATAAACTCTGATGCACAAACCAACATACATAATGCTGTCAGATAAGAGTAGTAATGTGTGAGTAAATTTTCTGAGCTATGTCCTGAGGTAACTGACTTTTTTTTCCAGTAAGTCCAATTTGAGAACCTATACTAAAAGCACTTCCTTCCTGCTTCCTCACCAGTCACATCACAAATGTAAAATATTTTCTTACCCATATAATCATAAATCAAATGCTAGTGAAGCACATAGTAAGCAATCTTATCCCTTTTTTTCTTTGCTGTTGTTGTGAAATGTTATTTTTCTTGTTAAACTGTTCTTAACGGTTTTCAGTTAGAAATTTAGCCGAGCAGTCAAGCAAGCTGACCATTCGCTCAGCCAGTCAGGCTGTGAGTTAGCCTGCCAGTCATTCAACTAACTGCACAGTCAGTCAATCAGCCAGGGAGGCAGTCAGCAAATATTGATTAATACAAGTGTCGTTCTCCCATTAGCAAATCAACTGTTGAGTCTCTCCCGCAATGGTAACCACCACAAACACAAAGAAATTCACACATTCTTGACTTTGAAAGTGTAGCTCGCTAAATGAATGCTGACACAGTATAATGCTGAGACGGCATAACACACAGTGATGTCTAAGAAATGCAGAGCAGAGCCGTCTGTGTGATTTTGGTGTGTGTTCGCTAAGGAAAGAATGGAAAATCCTGACTGGTAATGTAGTCACTCCACAGCCCTCCTCATTAAGTCTGGTGATGTCATCAATCGCCAAAGGTTGCTGGGTAAAGCGGAGGAACTCAGGAGGCCTACTGCCTACTTTTTTTGATAGTTCTGCCAAGACATATTTGAATTAATCTGCAAGCCATATAATAAATAAATATAAATAAATCAGTATATTTAATATTAATACTGACACAGCATGCCTGCTTTCTTGACAGACAGCACAAAAGGAAATTAAGTATGTTGACAAACATTTCTTTTCCTTTTTGGCTCAAGTTGCATACCCGGGTACTAAAATCTTATCATCCGTCTAATCGTGTAAAGACCAAGCATATCTTTGGAAGAAATTAATATTTAAATGATCAACAATCTTTAACAGTGCAACAGTTTGACTTGCCTGAAAGGGGCCATTGATGTCGTATTACTGACTACCCTTTGATGAAATTATGCCCAACTCGATTTAACTTTATTGGAATCTAATTCAGATTTAGAAGCAGAATCAGATTTAGTTAATGGTATTGGTCAGTTGTGTTGAACGTATCCCACAAAAGCAAATCTTCCAGCGTGTGCTTCAAGTCTCTGTTGATTTTCTCTCAGCTCTTTTCAGCGTACTTGATTACCATTTCTGCTCATCCCGGAGATAGATAATACAATTAGAGGCTGAGGTCTTGGTTTCACATGCATATGTTTGCCAATGTGCGAGTGAGTATGTTTGTCTGCTTAGTTGAACAAATTCATGCAAAAGAGATAACTTATTTTCCTTCAGATCGCCACCACGATTTTCTCTTGCAGCCCATACAAACAAACTCAGCCCTGTTTGCAGATGAAAACAAATATTGATTAAATCAAATTAGAAAGAGAATATTTGATATCTGAGCTTAATGTTTGGATTAAGTTGGACTTGATTTATTGGACTAAGCCTGTGGGAGGTTGAAGTTTGTCATTAGAATAAGAAAATAGAGTGAGAGCGTTTTGCTTACTCTTTGCATTGCTTTTTTCTTTCTTATCATTTCCTTGCTTTATTTGATTTAGCTTTTTTTTATAAATATTTTGTGTCAATATAAATTTAAGTATTTGAGTCTTGAGAACTATCGATAATTTTGTCACTTTAGTTGACACTGCTCCCTTACCAGTAAGTAGTAGACAGATCATTTCAGACTACCATTTTTTAGAAACACCTTCCAATGCATAGTTTCACAAAAACTTTGATGATACCACCACTAGGTTGATTACATTTGTAAATCAAATCCATTTTTCTATCAGCCTTGAAGAGACGCTGACTAATCTGCATCACTGATATCTTTTAAAGACACATGAAACGTGAGAAATCAGCTGCAAACATGGACATCCAGCACTCTATCATACACACAGATGCATATACAAAAAGGCTGAATACACATTCAAAGCATCATTGATATACAATGCAAACACAGGCGTGCACAGTTTTAGAATATATGAGACCAAACAAGTAGTAACAAATAAATCGGCACACCATCTGAGCCCATCATCATATAAGTCATTACTAGCAAACAGTCAGCTTTTACTACTTTCAATTTGTGTGTGTGTGTGTTTGGTTGGTTGTGCGGTTGTCTTCAAGAGAGAGAGATGATATGATGTGATATGATATGCTAGCAGGGCATAAAGATAGACGATCATAATTACGCACAGACCAAACTCCATTTCAAATCATCATCATCCTATTTTACCTGTTGGAGTGCAGAAACACACACACATACACACACATCCCCCAAAAGCACATATAGCAATGCACACATTTCACAGACTTACTGCAAATCTAGTGGAAGGAAGGACAGACATGTCATGGTTTCACATTATTTCTGTCGGTTCATGCAAAGTTCACAGACAAGCATGAAATAGTTATTCTTTCCCTGCCCAACTCCTCGCCATGCTTCTGTGTTTGTGTCTGCATGGTATTCCTCTCACTCCCCTACATTTTAGTATTTTTTGTTCTTCTTCTTCTTCTTTATGAAGCCCCTTCTGTCTGTCTTTCAACTGGAAAACAGTTCAGGTTCTTTTATCTGCGCATTTTTTAATGATATCCAAAAACTAAACTGTTAAAATGACTTTTAGTTAAATATTCACTATCCTTAAATAATCATGTTTATATATCGTTCAACCATTGTTTTAATTCACCTCTGACCTGTCAAATGTATCTAATATTTCTCATTTACCACCACAAGGTTACCGCATTTAATTTATTAAGTGATCTCCACCCAATACTTGGAGAAGGACTACTTCAGAATATATCTAGATACACACACAGAGCTGTGATAGAATATGTGATGTTGTGTCTTGATGGGGCGTTTAATCTACAGGCTGGTATCCCAGCTGGGTGCCTTTTTGCCTAGGTCAGGATGATGGGCCTGTTTGCAAATGCATATTTGGTGTGTGTTTGTAGCAATTTGCCCATTTGTATTTTCTGTAATCTGTATTCCATAATTAGTCTTAGTACAAGTGCCTCAATGTCACTGTGCAACTGTTTGATTTGTTTCATACAGCTGACCGTATTGTAATATTCACATATGCATGAATGTGCACGTGTGTGTGTGTGCTGTCCATCAAACCACACATGAAGCCGAACCAAACCATTGCCTTGGTTGCTGATGATGACATATGAGTTCCTGGCCTTAGTAATGGCTGTTAAATCTCATAATTACACGCTTCTTTATTGCAATGCATAATGACCCTGCAGCACTATTGGACAATTAATTAAGATTTTAAGCCCAGGCTTTTTCAGACCCAGATGAGGAGGTGGAATGGGGTCTAATGCTCATGTCTTCGAGCTACAACATTAAAACATGGTGTTGCAGGAGAAAAGGCTCTATGCGCATTCCTTTTCATCTCTGAATTTCTTTCCTTATGTTTGCGCCTTTCATTGGGTATGTTCATTCCCTCAGCATTCCTCCAGCAGTTGATCCCTTCCTCTTACTGTCTGTCCTCAGTGGTGATATTGGAGACCATATCTCTAATCTATGAATGGTAAATTAATTCCTGTGGAGTTTCTCTGACCCACTCTCTACGGAAGCTACCGGGGATTTGGCAGATAGAATCCACACAGCCTCATAATCTCATATACAGACACCAGGCCTGGAAAGGGAGCACTGGGTTTTATTTAAAAGCCACGATCAGCATTATTCTATTGATAGACTAATTTGGCCTCATTGAACTTGTTCTGACCTACATGCATTTACTGGTCTTAAATAAATGTTAACTAATGACTGTTTTAGGACTACAACAAAGAAACAAAAAGAATTTCCCATCCTGAAAAAATGTATGAACTGCCAATAACCCGCTTGTTTTTGCTTTTGTTACTTAAACTGTGGATTTAGTGTTTTCATGGGAATAGAAGGATATCATTTGAAAAGATGATTCACAGTAAGATCAATAGTTGGCTACAATTCCATTAATTGAACAAACTGACCAAATTAATTCTGTACTGACAAGATAGACAAATAGGTAGAAAACGTATACATACTTTCCATTAATTCCATAATAAAAAACACATCTTTAAGCTTCAATACTTTTTAAATCAGTTTTTTCTTTACATGAGTGTTGGTCCGCAGTTTCGTGTGTGTGTGTTTTATGTGCGTATGTGTGTGATATGATAGAGAAATATAGGGAGAGTTGAGTTGTAAGATGCTCAGCTGTTTGTACACACCGTTAATTCCCCTGACAGATCTTTGCACACGGGCACATACTCACACACTCTCAGAGTGGTCAGTTCTGTCTGCATCAGCATTATATAGATGGAGGGAAGGGCAGGATGCAAAGGTGGAGGATGATAGGAAGATTGATGGGCTGTGTGAAAGAAAAAGTGGAAAAAGAGCATAAGAAGTGCAGTGCTGAAAAATACAAGCACTTCTACATTGTGTTTGTTATGTGTTTTAACACTGAGAAATCCTTAGGTAGAGCTGAAGGTTATCACTTGAGCTGTACTTTTGAGTCTATACGGAGTCAAGAAGTCTTGGCCCCAATGGAGCTTGCAGTTCACAGGCCCAAACAGCCTGCCAACACACACACACAGTCGCACACTTCATGACACTGCCCTGGTGGAGCTAGAAGTGGGTAATTAAAATGTAAATATTGATATTTTATTATTTGAAATAGCTGCACTGCAATGCTCTTAATGTCACTCCATCTGTCGTCTCCACGGAGACTTGGGGTTGCCCTCAACGACCAGCTGCCCCCACCCAAGCAACCCCGCCACCGTGACAGCAATAGCACTCAACAACCAGCTCTGTGTTGCTGCGATTTCATTTCGGGTCTAATTAAGTGTTAAATATTAGCACCCGCAACCACAGAGATGACACACACACCGCACACACAAATCCACACACAATACATCCCTTCTCCTCTGTCTCCATGTCTTTCACGCACACACAAACACACACTCACAGAACACTCATCTCCACTACAGCAATGGGAAGATTTTAAGTGTTAATCTTGCGGTGCTGCTGATGGTGTCTAATGTATGCAATTAACAGTCAGCCAGAGCTGAGGGTTTGGTAATTAGCTGGCTGTTCACACTGATTAGAGGCTACCGCAACCCTATGACTGCTCTGCTCTCCCCCAGGCCGCACAGAGAAAAGGAGGGGTGTACAGGAAAGAGAAGAGAAGGGGGATGGGGAAAGACAGGGAAAAAAAGATATTTTGGCCAACAATGGGAAGAAGGTACAGGCAAATAATCATGCCTGCACCTGTGATGTATACCGTGGATTAATACAAACATTTCCCTCATTCACTGAAAAAAACTTAAACATCTGATACATTGGGTTCAATCATTCAGGTATTTTTGTGAACAAAACTGTACGAGAATAAATCTGAACCTTCTAACATTTCAAGTATTTGTATAATGAGCACATAATGTCTTTTTTCACAATGACTTTTAATTAATAATAATAGTGCTTCTACAATGTCAAAGTGACATCTATTCTTGTTATGTGTGCTTTAGAGGATTCCTTGAGTATACAAGAGGCCGGGACTGGCCTCTTGTTTTTTTTTTTTTGTTTTTTTACATCAAGAAATCATATTTGTATGGTCCTATCTTTGTCTTAAATGTGATTTGATTATAGATTCAGTCAGAGGCTCAGGTGGATATACATGTATATTCTAAAATAAATTGAATCTGTACAGTCCAAAGAACTGACATTATTCAGGAATCAAATTCTGATTGGTGAAGCTGGCATCAGCAGAGCAGTAGATGATAGTCACAACACAGAAAGGCTAAATGACCAACATCACCACTATAAAACCAAGAGTATCCGGTACACTGCCTGCTTTATATATTTCTGACACAGTGGCAACACAATAGTATTATTATCTATTCCAAAGCAGTTGCTAAACCATGTAAAAAAATGTTGTCTCATTATCAAACAAAATTCATTACGTTTTGTTAATCTGACAGTCACAGAAAATCTCATACTACGATCACCTAAGAAATTTCCAAAACCAATGAAAAGTGAGTTTCATAGGTGATATCTCGTTAAGAGATCTCAGCTTGAAATTGTGGCATAATTATTTACAAGTCATTACAACTGGTATCTGTTGTAGTAATGCTCCACATACTGCATTCACAAAGATTACCCCTCTACAATTAACTTGATCTATCACTGTGGTATGGCCAAAGTGGCCAAATATATGTATGTAAGTGTATGTGTGTGTGAGCATGCACTCTTGTGTTTGTGTGTCTTAAAGCTCCTCTAAATTAACTGATTCTCTGGGTAGATTTGTTTCCATCTCATTGCGCATCTCTGTGTAATTGGGTCAGCTGGTGGATGTGTGTGTATGAGAGAGAAAGACAGCATTAGCCAGTTTATCGCTTGTGTGTATATATTTTGTGTGTGTTATTTCAGCCGGGCCAAAACCATCACAGGGGGTCTGTGTTCATTTTGGCCGGCGTCTGGCCGTATGGTAGAGAACAGTTTGAGATTTGCGCACAATCTCATGCACAAACACACACCCACAAAGCACCACAAGGGAGCACTTGCATTGCACAGCATGGCACAGTGTGCACACATTTAAACACAAACACATACAGAAAGTGAACTGAGGGAGAATGGTGGAGCTGCGTAGGGTAAACCAGGTTGCATACATAGCAAGTACACACATGTGCATACACACAGGTGAACAATGTGCTGGTAACTGTTGGAAACTTCACGTGTCTTCATGCAATCTCTATCTCAGTGGGTCAGTGGACTTAAATCTGTCTCCTGCAGACCACAGTACGTGCACATTCTGAACAAAGACAATCCTCTGTTCTCCTCTGATGAACAATAAGAGTTAACATCACAGTTCTAATTTCCTTCTAGAAAATATCTTGGGGTGAGGGATTTACAGCATTTTTAATAGTTATAGTACTTTAATAGCATTAGATTTTGTCTCTTTTTTACATGTGCTATTTTCTTGGGCTTCTATTTGTCTAATACAAATTAAATAAATTAGCTTAACAATTTTAATTGTTTTGGATATTCTGTACATGTTAATCATACTGTTATAACATTACTAAACGATGCATCAACCACCATCATCATTGATCCCTGAATTCGCTCCTGCTATATTTGGTCATTTTTCTGTCACAATATCTTAAGCATACAGAACAAGTCCAGTGCAGATGTTGTTCTAAGTAGACGAATTACGGTTGTCACATTGTTCAGACAGACTAAGTCTCATGTAAAATGTGTCCTGTGGCCATGAATGAGTTCATGGTTCAGTCTGTTTTACTTGTATCAGAGAGACAAGATCTTCCAGATCTTCAATAATCTACAAGTAGTCAGATTTACAAGGCTAAAGCATGTGGTGTGTTTTTTAAAAGAAAAAATAAAGTAAAACATATGTGGAACGCATAGGCAACCACCACTCATTCCCAGTCTCTAACCTAAAAATTGTGGACAGTTGTCATCTAGATAAGTTTTAAAGGCACTTAAAGTATGCCAGTGGTAGACATAACACGAAACCCGCCTCTACAATGTTGGCCTACTTTGTCAGAACTGCTGTCCCACCCTGAAACTCATCTGGCATTGGCAAATTCAGACCATTTGTAACTCCTCTAATTTGGCCTGATTCTTTGCTTGCCGCACTCACCTTTTCAAAGATTGTCAAATTTGGTCTACTTTTTTGTAAGTTCAACTCTCGGCATAAAAAGTATTAAGTATTACCTAGAAGTCTGGCAGAACTCCTTTGTTTAAGTGATCACGGTGAAGTCCAGTCACACGTTAATAACTGGGACCAGATCACCATCCCAACCAGTTTTCACACCTGTCACATTAATCCACAGACACACACACATTTACACAGAAAATCTTTCTTTGATACATCTGCTATTGCACTTCCTAAGCCATGATCATATAAAGAATTATGTATATATACAAATACCTTCACAGGCTCAAATGCACACAGGTAGTCATAAGCATCACAATCGCTTCTCGCTGGTTCCTATTTGCCCTGTGACCACAAAAAAACAAATATAGGGCTCCCGGATATGTGTGTTCTTGTGCATCTGTGGAGCAACTGGAGCGTGAGAGAGGGCTATCCTGTAGGTGTGTGTGAGTCTGTGCCAGACTGTTGTGCGGTCTCGGGTGTAAACGTGCAGTCAGGACTCATTTGGCAGACAAACAGGCCGCAGGGTGGCTGGGGAATCGACGTGTGTTTGAGTGTGTATGTGTGTTTGTTTTCATGTGGGTATCTGACAGAGAAAAGAAAGGAGAAAGAGAGCACAAAAGCAAGCAGCAAAGGTTAAGTTTGCATGACTGCACTGTAGCCTCTTTCTGTCAGACAGTGTATGGCACATGTACACAGTCATACCAAAACACACAGGATATTTCTGCATATCCTATGGGGTCGAATAACTTAACCAATCTCAACACTTACAGAAACAGAACCATTTCCCTAACTTTTGATTCCGTCCCATATATGACGTTCACACTTGTTTGATGAAATCAAATACACACCCAAACCAGTTATTACCAAAGGTGTTTGCTTCTGTCTGGTGATTATGTCTTTGAAGTTATCATAAATGTTCTTATGCAAATTATTTAGATGAATTTCAATTAGACATTCCTGCACATCCAGCTCAAGAATCACAAATCCACAGCAAACAGCATGCAAGTGTTACAACTTCCTCACAAACACACACACACACTTCTTCACACAGTTTGCAATGCCTTATCAACAATGGGCAGAAAGGAAATGTAATTAGAGCCAAATAAGGAACCTTCCTTTGTCAAGTGAAATCACAGGTTTGAAAGAAAGGTCTCCACCCCTCCCACCTTCACCACCTCCTCTCCTCCTAACACCTCTTACTTTCTTCTCTCCTCCATCTCACTCTCTCAAACTCTCTCTCCATCAATACCTCTCTCTCTCTCCATCATCAGCACTAAATTCCCACTGATGTTTCTTTTCTTCTGTTGTATCGATCGCTTCATGAGAAGGAGGGAGGGGAGGGAAGAAGGGAAGAAGGGGGAGATGGCGTTATCTGTTAATTAATTTGTCCTGAAGCCGGCCGCCTATTAATCAGACAGATAAGAGGCATTGGATGGCTGAACGGCGTAGACAGGCTGGTTCAGGAGGGGAGAGGTACACATGCACACACACAGACACACAAACATACTGAAAGAGATGCACAACACAGACCTACGCAAACATATGTATGGGAATTTCTAAATACAGGCAAACTACTGCAGAAATGGCACTATGACAGCACAGTAATTTTATCAGGCTCAACTGTAAAATGTAAGTTTTCACATCCTCACAGAGGTACCCAAATTTTAATTTAATCATCCATACATACACACACACACGCACACCTCATTCTGATAAAATCATTGACGTGCCTCAATAAGAAAAGCTGCACTTTCAGCTCAATGAATTAATTACAAGTGTTTTAATTATTGGTGTTTCCTCTGTGTGTGTGTGTGTATGTGTGTGCGTGTGTGTGATGTTCAATTAGGAAGATGTCAATGACTTTATGACCAAAGCTTCGTATTAATAAACGTGTCTTTTTTTTACACATTTTTGACAACGTTTACAATATTTCAGCTTAATTGTTTTTAAGATTTATTCTGCCTGTGCACCTGATATTCTTTTACCACATACTTCACTTTTCTTCTGAATCTACTATCTATCTAAAATATGCACTTTGTGTTCCTTACATTGCAGAACAAACCAAAGCAAAGTTTTACATCACATTTGTTTGTTCCTTATTAATGACTGACACATCGAGGACAGAGGGAATGGCAGTGACATAAGCTAAAGGACTCTTGTTTAATTTATATTACTTCATTTTAGCTTTGAGCAATGCAATTGTCCCTTGTGAGTTTTCAATAGCCACTACGTTTTTGTGTTGTTTACAGTGTTTGTTCAATTAAAGACAAAAACCTTGTTCAGAATACACTGGAAAAGGTGTATATCATTGTTAACCTTTATTTTACCAGGAAGTCCCTTGAGATAAAATGTCTTTTTCGAGGGAGACCTGGCCTCATTGGCTCAGGATGTTGCAAAAGTGAAAGAGAACAAAGCTCAGTTTGGTTAGAAGTGGAGCTAAATTACAGTGAGTCATATGTGATGCCTGTATGCAGATGTGTAAGTGTGTGTGCTATCTTCATCAGACATGTGTGGCCCCATTAGCCCATCATCAGATTCCACCAGAGGGGTATGCGCAAAATGATTGAACTCTCACTTCTGCTCCCAATGGTTGAGCACTGAAAACACACACATAGACAAGTTAAAACACAAAACCAGTGACACCATTAAATGATATTAACCCCTCACTCATGTCAGACTCTCTTAATTTCTGTAAGATTCTATAAGTGCATGTGTGTTAATTTTAGCAATGCCAGCGTATACATCCCTTGCCCACAATGGGAAGTCCAATGGACCCCCTTAAGGTATCTACCTCTGTGAATGAGATGTGTGTCCATGTGTGCAAGTGTGGGTGCAAAAAGATCCCCTTAAGAAATTCACCTCTAATCCCGTCTGATGATTTCATTAAGCAGAAGAAGACATTGCCAGTTGGCATTGATACTGCTCCCTTCACTGTGTCTTGTGTGTGTACAAATCATACACATTTGGATTCATTCCAGAATGCGTTCCTATCTATTTTTGTCTATGCGTAAGCAGCATTGTATCTGTGTGTGTGTCTTTACCATTGTGTTGGTGTGTGCACGTGGATGTCAAAGATGTTAACAGTTGTAGATAGAATTAATTAGAGCACATTACAAACAACAATAGCCTGCAACCTGGTCATAATGAGACGCCTGCCATTACCCATCAGCACTCGGTGAGATAAGGGCCCCATAACGTGTATGCATACGCACAAATTCACCAGCATGCATTTCCTTACACGTGCAGCATCTCGAGAGGAGGCACATCGTAGCAGATGTTGCTGAAGAGATATCTTCCTTCTCATCTGCCTGCTCCTCCTGGTAGAATGCTGATTCTCTCAGATGCACACACACAGAAAGTGGAGGGCTGCGGCGAGGTCTGACAGGTGTGCTTGCATGGCCCACTGTCTCTGCATTCCCAACGAAAGCTGCACTCATAAAAACATGCACACTGGCAGACAGGCAGGTGTGAATGGACAGGTGTGCGAAGAGAGAACAGCTGTGTGGAGAGGTGTGAGTGGGCAGGTGTTCCATTAAAGAGCTAGAAAGAGAAAGACAGACAATAAGTGAGAGACCGGTGCCCTTAAGTAAGAAAATAATCAAAAGCCAGGAAATGAGGCAGCAAATATCGAACTGTCAAATAGCAGCAGGCAAAAAATCAGAACCAGGAAAGCCTAAACAGATACACAAGTGTCCATGAGGACTTGCTGGTCACAATGTATGAAAACAGACCAAAAGCCAGAAAAACAGATGTTTAGTCATAAGTAGACACGGGAAGATAAAAAGCAATAGACTCAATGTAGACAAAGAAACAAATAGGCTAATGGAAAGACATGGATTGACACCAAGGAAACCAGCAGTTTTGAGGCCTTAGCAGCAATTAGTGTGTGTTTTTGAGCAGCGCAGCAGTGATGTCCAGCATTGATCCATGGAGGTTGTGGCAGGAGGAGATAAGACCTGCCTTCCCGAGAGAATAGCTGTGGGCATTGGGGGGAGAGGAAGAGGAGGAGGTGGAAAAGCAGAAGAGGAGGATGAAGAAGATGACTCAGGTCATGTGGACGGATAAAAAACTTGGGAGGAGAGGGAGAAAACAGTGTTGATCTTGACCCTTTCACCATTTTCAAAAATGATTTTCCTCTCTTCCTTTCTTACTTTCTAGTTTTACACCTAAAAGAGTTGCTGTTCATTAGAATTAGTGTCAAATAAACAAACACTGGAGGTTAATAAAGAAATCACATGTTCAAACAGATCTACATGCAGCTATAATATTGCTTTTGACTTTTTTTTTTTTCTGGAGAAAAATATACATACTTCAATTCCAACCTGTGGTTTGATGGAATGAATTAATTAATAATTTAACCATCTTTGTTTTGCTTCTCTTCTCTGTCTCATTCCTCAACAGGCTTCTCCACGCTGTCTCTGGCAGATCAGATGAGCCTTCTGCAGAGTGCATGGATGGAGATCCTGATCCTGCGTGTTGTGTACCGCTCACTGTCTTTTGAAGACAAGGTGAAGACTACCTCTGTGATTGCATCTCACTTTCATGAAATATGTGAAAGCTGACATCATTTGCAAGCCCAGCATTTTTCTGTGCTTCTCTTTAGTTGGTCTATGCTGAGGATTACATTATGGACGAGGACCAGTCAAAGCTAGCGGGGCTTCTGGACCTGAACAACACCATCCTTCAGCTAGTAAAGAAGTACAAGTCTATGAAACTAGAGAAGGAGGAATTTGTCACTCTGAAGGCTATTGCTTTGGCTAACTCAGGTTTGTGTCTTCATTAATATTTGTGTTTGACTTGTGGTGGAGAGTTAATCCTTTGAATCTCTCGTCTCATGGGACTCATTTAAGCTGAACCACCAGAAAACTACTTTCTGCAGTCTGTATCGGAAGGCACAAACAAACACCCCTGTAATGATGCATCCTTTGGCACAGGGAAATTTTCTTTCTCTTTTCAGACACAAACATTTGTCACATCTTTAACTGTTAAAAACATACAATATTTTTATTTCTCCATGTTAGCCAAGGGGAGCCTTCCAAGCATGCACAAACATGTTCAACATGAAAACCACCCCGAAACAAAGCGGCAGTCCTTTTTACAATTAGCATAGTCGTCTCTTCAGATGCCTGTTAAATAAGGTGAAATCATTAGATCCTAAAATCTGTCAATATGGCCCCTCTGTGATGTGTTCAGTTGCATCGACAGCTGACTGACACGCGCACACACAATCCCCCACACATACACCGCTTCCTCCTCACATGACCCGTCTTTTGAACTTTGTCTTGGAAACAGGCCAGCTCTTCAGTACTCTTTAATTACAAGGGGGAGTTGTCAATACAATGTGTTTAAACGGGTGAATGCAATGTGAGAGCTTTGATTGGAGAGGGAGGGGCCTTTTATTCTACTTCTGACACCATCAACACATATGCACACAGACACACACACATCCACTCACAGATGTATAGACTGCTACATTATTATTAACACAGAATCAGTTCATGTATATCCAAAAGTGAAATGTTTTTAATAGTTTTATTACAAGCATAGACATACTGTTATGGATGTATTGTTATCCTGTGGGCTTTGTGTGACAATCAATGTCTTGCCTTTGCCTGCGTGTCTTCCCCCCAAAAAATAATTACTACAATTTGACAAAACCTACGGGTTCTCGGTGGGTTGTTGGGCAGAAAGTTTTGATATCTGAACTTTTTCTGTGCCAATTTGTTGTTTTTATTATTTATTGTTCTCTTGAAAGTTTTACTGGTTAATGTAGTCTTTAGTCTGTGAAATATCACAAAATAACCACCAAGCAGTGTAAATCTCCTGCCACATATTATATTACACACTTCAAATGCTCGTGCTTTTGAGTAATATTAAAACAGCTGATGCCCAAATACAGTTAGTACTTTGTATCACTGCCCAGACTCTAACTGCTCTTCATGACAACAGAATGCTAGCATTAGCATTTTGAAGGGCACTGACACTAATTAATTCACAGGATGCTAATCGTCTGCATTAATGAAGCCAAGCCTTAAGAAATGTTAGCAAACGTGCTCCACATGTAAAGGAAGCTAAACCAGCCATGGAAAACAAGAGGCATACATGTGTTGTCTGCACTTGTGTTTGTCCCATTGTGTGGAAGTGCCCTGTTAACATGTGTGTTATAACAGCCTTATATGCCTGTGCTCATTAACATCTGCTGTTTTACTTGTGACTGCACCCCAAGGCACAGCACAGGCAGAAGCCTCGTCTATCAGTTTAAATACAATACTAATCAAAAACTATGTGGAAGTCATTATACTTCAGCTTGAGTTCAGCTAGATCACTGCTGGCTGCACTTTAATAAAGAGGACAAAGGGATTTTTTTCGTGGGGCCGGTCAAAAGCATTCGTTTTGTACTTGTATATCCTGCTTGTCACCAAAGTTTGTGTCTAGTTAATTAAAGAGGAGATACAGATGCTGCTAAATATTTGATCAGTAGTTATTGACACCAGTGCGCACACATAATGTAGGTGTATTATGGAGCGTGCTTTGCAGTAAATGAATGAATAAAATCGTTAACAACATTCAGGTTATTTATTTCTTCTCCACCCCCCCACTCCCACCAATATCTAGTATAAAAGAAATCCAGAAAACTGGACCTCAAGTGGAAAAGCTGACTTTTCTATTGATCTCTACAGAATACAGCCTGCTAACTGGTCAGGTCCTGCATACTGATGCACGCATTATAGTCCCCCCATCCAGCTTTGTGTCTTATATTGTGTTTGTGCGTGTTACCAGGTCCATCTGTGTGTTTTTGACTGTGTTGACATATTTTATTCCTTATAGCTGTATAATGGTTTTTGTTTGTTTGACATGTTCATCCTTCCTATGTCAAGGTTCCCTTACTACTCTCAGAGGCCCATAGTGGGTGTCTGGATGATATTCTCTTACTACCAATACCTTTTAAGAAGCTTTTGTTGAGGTAATGAAGACAGTTAAGAATGAACTAATGAAGACTATGCAGGATTAGAGCAAAAGCTATCCATGCAGTGTCATATCAGAGCTTCTCAAAGTTTACAGAGATTTTATGACATTCAGACATGATGATAAGTTGCCATTCGTTAGTTGTACACAGGCGGTGCCATCCGTGTGTAGACGGATGTGGAGATAGTTGAGGGGGGATGGCTATTGATAGTGGTCTTGTGATTATTATTTAACATGCATGTAGTCATTGATTTAAGACATTGATCGGAGGTTAGGAGCTAAAGGCCAGCTGGCGTTAAGATTTTGCCCCCCCAAGGGACAATACAGAGCAATATTACCAAGGGACAATCTCGTTTTTTACTGCCATACAGGCTGAAACACATCTCACATGCCAGCTCGAAGAGAGGATGTAGATGTGTATGACCATGTACTGATGGACATGCTCACAAGCACACAAATTGTTAGTCATTCTGCACCTCTTCATCATTCTATGAGTTTCTCCTTTCTTCCAACTACTGGTTTCTTCGCCTGTCCATTTATCACACCCACATATCCACACATTAAAGAAACAAAGGCAAAATTATGGTTCCTCGGAGCAGTTCAACACTATTCATCTGTTTTGCTGAAACATTGGATCAGTCTCATATTTTCTGTCCTTGTCTTCCAGATTCCATGCATATTGAGGATGTGGACGCAGTGCAGAAGCTCCAGGATGTGCTCCATGAGGCCCTGCAAGACTACGAGGCTTCTCAGCATCAGGAGGATCCTCGCCGGGCAGGCAAGCTGCTCATGACGCTCCCCCTGCTCCGCCAGACCTCCACCAAGGCTGTCCAGCACTTCTACAGCATCAAGCAGGATGGCAAAGTCCCAATGCACAAACTCTTCTTGGAGCTGCTGGAAGCCAAGGTCTGAGGATGTGGACAAGATGGAAGGACATCCGCAACCCACTCTGAACCATTGGAGCTTCATCTCAAACTTCGATTAATAACGTTGAATGACCTCTTGCTCCTTTACACGCAGGCACTATTGCACACACCTACACAACCACACACCTTTGGAGAAATCATTTCCTGAAGGTTGTTCGCTGATACATCACCATATGATAAAAGAATTTATCTAAACCTCTTCCCTGAACCTTGGACAAAAGGGTGCTCACTTGAATCTGTTTTGGGAAGATGTGGACAGATTGAATTAATCCCTCAAGTTGACAGGAAGAAGAGATTTCCAGACACTTACTTAATGTCAGTTATTTAACAGTTACCACACTGACTCGAAACCCCTGATAACGAAATCCCGATGCATTGAATGACAGTTAATATATTACCAATTAAAGAAGGACACATTTAAAAGAACCTAAAAATCTTCATTTTAGTTCCATAAGACTCCAAGACTGTACTTGTGTCTCCCTAGCCCTCCTTTTTTTTTTAATGACCCAGAAGAAGACAAGTGGGAAAAATGAACACTTTGGAAGTTTTAATGATGTTTGTTGTCAATGTATATGTACAGTGAAATGTGGATGGAAGGACAGAAAGAAAAGAAGAGATTTGCCCTGCCAAAGAATGGAACCAACCATTCAGAGGATGCCCGCCAACTTTACCGTCTTAACCCTAAACTGTCTCTGGTTTCAAGTGGTTTTCAGTCCTGCAGTCCTGAGTTTCAAGACCTCTGTTGGTTCTCTGTTCTAAGATTTATTTAAATAATATCTGGTCGTTATTGAAACTTTCTATGGGCTCAGAGTTTCTTGGACCAGGATTGGAAACTGCTGAAAAAAAACTTTTTGGTTCTACCTGAAGTCTTTACCTGATCTTCCATGATCACCCTACTCCAACTGCAGCTTTACCATTGGTTAATTACTCTGGCCCACCCAATTTTTCCGTATTACCACTGTAACAATGTTTGTAGACATTATAAAGATAAAATGGTTTCAAAGGTACACGACTAGACACCAGTCTGAGGTGTAACAATACAACTGCACTGCATGAGTTTTTTTTTGTTTGTTTTTTGACAGAGTTCAAATCTATTTTACGTGTTGTTCACCCATAACAAAATCAAACTTCCTCAAAAGCCAAGAATGGATTTCTTACAGTCTTGACGGATCGAATGTCCATATTTTCAGCCGAGTTGAACATTCTGTTGCACTCTCATGTGATTGGACCATCTATTTGAAACATTTTTAGCTGCTTTGTGGCTTGTGTTTGCAACTGTCCTTATACAAGTAAAGATTCACTCTGCCACCCCCCATCCAGAGCAAAAGTCCAAATTTGCACCTCAGTACTTCTCTCCTTACACATCTTGTCTCTCTCGCAGCCAGGCAGAGATTTCTTTGTGACTAAGTGTAGCTTCAGTCACTCAACCTAATGCAAACCAGTGGTGAAAGTTGGTTCACAAAACTGGCTGAAGAACAGATAATGTTGCTTTAAAGTCCTTGTTTTATTTCTCAATTTAAACCTTGAAAACTATCTTATCAATGATGCTAATTGTAGGGTTGTAAATAACTGTCATCTTGTATATGACATAACACAGCTTTATTTTTGTCCTTATTATCATCTTAAAAATCATTCAATATGTCTTTCCTTTTTTCTACCAACCTGAGAGTTATGATATATATATATATATATATATATATATATATATATATATATATATATATATATATATCATAACAAGTAATAATGTATTAACAGGTCAATTCATCTTACGAACTCTG
Source organism: Menidia beryllina (assembly GCA_013363375.1). Lineage (NCBI taxonomy): Eukaryota > Metazoa > Chordata > Actinopteri > Atheriniformes > Atherinopsidae > Menidia > Menidia beryllina. The sequence goes on along the minus strand of JABUIW010000020.1, from coordinate 11,287,325 downwards.
AACAATACAATAGTGGTTTTTAAGGGAGGGGTTTATGCATACAGACAAAGAGCAGTAAATGTATTGAGGGCCTGCTTAAAGTTTGAGAGTTCTGTGGGAGAATTGGCTGTATCTCTTCCTCTCTGTGTAACTTTGCAGAAGCTGTTAGATAACATTCAAGATTTCCTTGTTACTGAACACAAGTCAGGTAGGAAATGGATCTGGAATGTCGGCATGACTTCTTAACTGCTGTTTTCACAGAAATGCTGTTTGAAGGAAATTAGTCATTTTGAGGAACATCTTGAATAGAGAAAAATTTTGTCTACAGTGAACGCATGCACCTTTCTTGACCAGGCAATTTTTGCAGTCACAATTTTGCAGTTTAAAACCACATTTCACCCCCCTATATGCATGTGTTTTGACCATTACTAAGAGGCAGGGTTATAAGTTACATCGTTCTGTTTACATTTCTGCTGCAAGAATTCTTTCTTCCTGTTAGCTCACCCGAAATGGACTTTAAGTATCCACCCTAATAATAACTTGTTGGTTTGCAGAATTGTGTACCATAGTTTGAAGTTCACAACTCTTGGCTGGTGTTATCTTTGTCTTTTGCAACAAAATGTTGTAAAGTGGTAAATCTGAATCAGATCTCTGGACACCACATCCTCCTTAGGAGTAGCAACCCACCACACAACTTGGCATGTTTTTATATTCCACTCTGATTCGAGCTGTAATCTCTAAATGGACATCACTTTTTTTTATATAAATCATGACACTACAGAAGCATTAGATGTTTTTGGAAAATGTTTCCAATCAGATGGGATCTAATACTTTTACCCAAAACTTCTATACAAATTGTTTTTATTTCACAGTCCTACAAGATTTGAGACTTTTCCATTTTGCTTTGCTTTTAACTCAGCATGTCAGATATTTCATACAATTTATGTCTTCTAGCCTATTTCCTGTCATGTATCTTTTCAGTTTCACAGACAATTATGACACTGAAAATGTAAACTTTAAAAAGTTTAACAGCATACACAAACTCAATCACGAAAGATAAGAAGCTTACAGAATGAATGGAAAAGTGGAAATTATCATGTGCAAGTCCAGTGATATTTAGAAATTTGCTCCTATTTTGTTACCTATTTAGCAAGTGCTGTCATTCTAATCAGCTACATATGCCACTGCACAACCTGAATCGTCCAGGTCTTGCAGAATAATACGATTTGGCTTTAACTAATTTAGCTAAATGATAGTTTTAAGGGAAGATGAGTGAAATTCATGACAGTGATACCAATTATTTTAATTGCCAGTGCTGATAATGATGCTTGCTTAAATTCAGAAATCTTCTTTAGATTCAGGAAATGGCTGAGCTCACAAATTCGTGTCACACTTTCAGTTAAATGGCAAGACAACAGTATATAAAATAGGGTTTACTGATCACAGCTTCTGCAGGTAGACAGTTTTATTTTGTTGTGTTTTATTATTTATCTATTTATTCAGTTGAATAAGAATGCCAAAATGTGTAATCGTAATGAAAGTATAATCTAACATTAAATGGCAATTTGTCACAGCTGAGGAGAGCAACAGTTCAAGAGTAGGTGATTGCTAACATCACATGTTCTGTATCAGCCATCAGTATTATTAGTAAGGGGTATTTTCTCAGCCTTCGTAATCCCTGTATATTGTAAATTATACAGATTATAATTCTAACATAAGACATTTTATTGGAGACAAAATCCATAAAAAAAGAAAAAAAAGTAGTTGAGCCTGTGTGTTTCATGTTTGCTGATTTTTCCTATTAAGAAAAAAAAATGGTTTAAACAGTTTTTGGTTTTGCTTTCTCTTTCTGTTTGATCCTTTCCTCTGTTGAGTCTTCTGAGGCTTTATTGTGTAGTTTTTCTTGTGGTGATTCCCGTTCTTGTGTCGTGTGCTTCTTCTTTAGACAACCCAGAGTAGAGTAGAGGCCATGTTGTCAGTCTGTCTTTCTGTCAGATCTGTCTACTGGGAGTCTGGGCATCAGATTCTTGCATAATGAACCAAACCTGACGTAAGGCTCTTCTTCTAGAAACTTAACTAGACCATCAGGATAAAATTACACTATTCATCTCTACCAAACTATACATAATTAAATATTAAGTATCCAAATGAAGAAACACCTTTACGACTATTTAAAAAGGGATCATTTGTGTACCTTTCCTGTAGAATAAACAATATACTGTATATCTTTAGGTTGAATAAAGCTGAAATGAAAAGGACCTTTGAGTAACTCAGAACTGTAGGTAACTCTTTTTTGATAAACTTGCTGTACATATCTGCGTTCCATGAAGCTCAACTCAGTCATTACCCTTACTGTTTCAAAAATCCAAAAGATTAAAGGGGAAATATTTTCATTTCCTATTTTGAAACACTTTGGGTTGATGAGAAAATCTTTTTTTCTTCATCATGCATTGACATTGTGGACCCATGTTTCCACAAAACTGAACCACAACGTACATAATAAACCTTGAAGTGTCACAATGACAAATGTTATCAACATATTGTTTATTGATTTTTTTGTTGCTTTTTTTAAGAAAATGCACAAAAGAAATTAAATATGTTTGTAGGTCAATTTTAATGGCACAGTTGATTTTCCCATTTCAGTTGCAATGTAGATTACTGTACCCCATACAGATGTCATTTATTACGATTCACTGTACATTTCTACCCCACACAAAATGTTCAGAAGAAAAGTGCTGTCTTACTGTTTTTTAAATGTTTCTGTTTTATTTATTTATTTATTCTTAGTTGTCAATCCAGACCTGGGTGCCCCAGAACTATTCAGCACAGTGAAAGGTGTTCCATGTTTCTCCAGGGTGATTAATGCTAAGCTGAATTGGGTTAACAGCTTTGTTTCAAACTGAAAATGGTTCACAGTGGTGCCACTTTCTTTTTCTGGCTGAGCCCTGAAGAAAAAATTGACCAGCTGAAACCGGATGGTCTCTGAGGTTTTGAAGTACTTTGCTGCTCAAACATTTTGAACTGCAGGCGCCCTTTACATTAATCATACTACTTTACTTTAACTTCTTTACCTGTTGAAAATTGATATGCTTAGGTCTGCACTATGACGAGACTCGAGAGTTGCACATTATTGTGCTGGAATGTAAATCCAAATACTGATCTCTATAGTTTGGAGAGTTCTGCACTTGGCATTGAAACCACATAAACGACAATTAACCAAAATTGTTTTGTTTTTTCCACATAGATTTATTGGAGGATGGACGACCTTTTTCTTTCTTTTAATTTGCTGAAACTCTCACACAAAGATTTTGACCTGATTGCACTTTGGGTATTATGTTATAGCCCTCATTTGGAGGTTAGATCCATTAGCGGCAAATATTCCATGTAAATGTAATTTAGCTGGAGAAGAGGGACAAGTCATTGAGCCATTGTGCAACTCAAGATTGTCCATCCAACATAGCTGCCCCTGAAAACTGCTAAGGCCAAACCATGTCTATCTAAATCTGTACATTGTTGAGTCATTTAGTTGTATTTAATCCCCAAATGTAACTGCCACTTGTGCTGCAGCCAACTCTGCAGTTGGAATTTGCAAATATGAAGAATATTTAAGGGAGAAAATAACTTTGGGAGTATTGGATCATAAAAAGGGTATTTAAGCATAAGAAGACCCTTGAGTGGTAAAGTTGAGAGAAGACCCTTTAGTGTTATTGGAAACATGTCAGTAGATTTTAGATGTGCTTCACATCAGTTAATAAAAAAAAGACAAAACTACCTGTATATTTTTGTGACGTGTATCATACAAGTGTTCTCCAACAATAATGTCCATTTGTGTAAATGTATTTATTTCACATTGTATATATTGTTCAATGCAAAAAGAGAGACCTATGATTCTGTAACTTAAACTACTATGGGTTGAAACATTACATGTGTTACTCCAGACTATGCCTTTCAGGATTATTACAGTAGAGCAATATCAATTAAAAACAGGCTTCCAGTTTTGAAATCCGCCTTGTGTCTCTGATTCTTTACGGATGTGTTTTTCCACCAGTGTCTTGACTGGTGAAATATACCAGTAAGTCCATTATTTTTACAAGGATTCAACGGAACAGCTGAAAAACATTCCAGGGCCTCTTGTAATGTTTTCACTCCTGTGGTTGGATAGAATATTATTATCAGACAGTGTAAGATTTTATGTACAAATTCACATGAATAGAAATTGGACGTTGGTATTTTTTTCCTTTAATCCTCTGCCTATACCTTCAACTGGAGACATCACCTACTTAGATTGCACGCTGAAAGGTTTTAGAATGTAGTTTACTGTTGTTGTGGGAGGGTCTCCTACCCAGTGTAAAGTTTTGAAAGCATGGCTTTGGTTAGGATTTACAAGACAGCCCAAAGTAGACCGTGAAAAATTAACATAATAAAAAAATCAACAGAAATGCTGCAGCCAATACAGGGAGCATAACTGTCTGAGAGGCAAATATTGTAAATATAATTAATAACCTAGTGGATATCACTGCCACCGTATTTAAACCCAAGTAAATCTGATCACAAGCTGGGCTTTATTAAATGACTGTAATGCAGATATAAAGATATAAGCTGTTCAAAGCAGGTTTTTTATAAATCATTTATTTTCTATTTCAGGTTCTAAAATACTGGACTAAAAAGGTTTAAAATTGTTGAATGGATGTAACTTACAAGATGTATGTGGAAATACAGATAACGAGCGAGCGAGGGGGAGGGGAGAGGAAGTGGTAACAGCTTGCTCCAGTGGGTGGCTAACTACTGTCCATTCTGAATGGCTAGATCCCCTGCTCTTGCCAAGGGCATGAACACACACTCTCCCTTTTGCTTACAGAGACACACACACAGATTGACGCATGCTGGGCGCAACATTAAAAGAAATGGATCCTGCAAAATCATAAGCAAACAGGATTGTTAAAACAAACAGGCCACTCAGACTCCGTCTCTCTTTGTTTTATTCTTTTTTTAATAACCAGCCGGTCCCTCTGTCACATTCACACCTGTTTGTTGCTTCTTTTGCTCCCTCTAATAGCCAGCCACAGTAAATGGGATGCAGAGGCCAGATATTTAATGTAGCTTAGAGCTGTGAAGCATTTTAAGAAGCCTTTTCCTGAGAGGTAGAGCCCTGACCTGGAGGCAAATATTTTTCAACTAGATGGCATGAGAAGATCTTAGAGGAAAGAGTACTGTTTTTATTGCTTTTCTTCTCTCTCTTTCTCTATCTCTCTCTCTGTTTCTCGCCTTTACGTCTTGCTCTCCTCTGTTTGGGCTGTTGCCTGCTCACTCAGCCCTCCTCACAGATGTTTTATTTCACTTGCTTGGCTTTTGGAGTTCATTTGTTTTATTTTATCTTTGATTCATTGTTATGATACAATAAAAGCTAGTTGAGCATTTCAGCTGCTACGAGGCTCTTATCGTTAACCTTGTGGAACGCATGTTAAAGTCTGTTCCACATGCTGTATTGCTAATGGCCAACTTAACCCCGTTCTTTTCTCCTTCTACCCTCTGGCCTTGTCTACATATTTCCTTCCATCTCTTTGGACATCTTGCAAATCTTGATTCTGCTCCTCTGACACACTCCTCTTTCAGTATTTCTACGTTTTCAGGGTTGGGTGTTGAAAGGTTTGTAAAATCATACAGTTAAAGTGGGTGGTTTCTCCCTTTTTCTCTTTCTGTTCAAACTGTGATTTTAAGGGCTTGATGTGTTTTGAAATTGAAAAAGATTTACACTTTTAAATTATTTTAATTAAAAGTTAATCAAATGTTTTAAATAACGAGTTATTTGTTAGCTTGTCAGCTCCTCTCTTTCTACTCCTGCATTTGGGCTGGCTCCTCCACAGTCTGGGAAATTCGCATTCTTATTTCATGTGATACACATCAGTAACAAAGTTATACAGTAAGGCTCTTCATTCAGACTTAATACTATACTCTGATTTCATGACAGAGAATTACTTATTGGGTTTAAGAGACTGTCTGAATGTGATTTTCACCCCTTAATTTAGTGTCAAGATGGCTAAGTCTCTGAGGGTGAGCATATCTGTTTAAAACTGTGTGACCTGTGAAGTGCTAACGTTTGGCAACTTTGCACTGATCATATTGATGGTGCTTCAATGTGCAGATTTAGAACAATTTCACCCCCACCTCAACACACAGATACATACGTACATTTGTGTGTGTGTGGTTTGGCTCGTGTGTGTGTTTTAACCCCATATCCCCTTGTATCAGTGGTGGGAATCCCCTGGGTTTCACAGGCCTACTGACATAGACTCACGGTGGTAATGGCCTTTCACAGTATGTACCTCCCTAGATACAGACAAACACACTCACACACTCTCTCTCGCTCATACACACACACTGTGATGTTATCAAAGTGACAAATGAACTAATGCACAAATATTGCAAAGATAGGGGAGGGGAAACTCAGAAGAAATATGTAGCATTCACGTAGGATAAAAATACACATTATGGAAATTTTGAAAAGCACAGAAAACATCTTTAGATAAAACCCCATTAACCATGTTTTCTTTGTAGAATAGGAGAACCACGCTACCTTTGTGTATCCAATGGATGATTCACGTTTTCTGGGCAGTGAGAATTATTGTCACATTTGAATAGTGAGCATATTTCAAAATACCTTCACAAGTAAATTAAAATGCAATGCCAGAATATTCTGAACAATGAGACAATAAATAAAAGGTCCCCTGGTCTGTAGGACTGCATTGAAAGTTTGACTCATTTAAAATTGTGTAGTAAAATGTTTAGAAGTCTTTCAGAACATACTTTTTTCCCTTTTTTTAAGAACACCACGGTGTCATTGCTTTCTATATTTGTCAGCTAAATCAGCTCGAAGTTTTGCTAAAAGTCAATGTCAGCTTTCAGTATTAGGGGGCAGCTGTGGCTCAGGGCTGAGGGCCTGACAATGGGTGGGTTGTCGAGGTGTCTTTGGGCAGGACATCAAACCACCAGTTCCCTGCAATGCAGACTCAATTGGGCCGTGGGGTTCTGTGTCCTGTTTATGCCGGTCCCAAGTTCGGATAAAAGCGAGTAGTGTCAGGAGGGGTAGCTGGCATAAAATCTCCTACCAAATCCTACCATGTGAGTCAAGGCTTATGTGCTTTGGTGACCTGATGGGAAACACCAAATAGTCTCACAAAATAGCTAAAAGAAATGTTTTAAACTTGTCACAAAATGTAGCCTCTAGTTTTCATGATCAGTCTGAGTTTACAATTTAAGTTTCCTGTGGTTAGACCCATGCTGAAATAATTGTGGAGCTAATCCCACTGTCATTAGATTTGTAGATTCATCAGTGTTTATTGGCTGTGGTTGTGAGTGAGAGTGTGGCCAGTTAGCTGTGTCTGCTGCCCGTCAAGCCTGTTATAGACTGGGGGCATGTTCCCTGTCCCATGTGACGTCAGTTGAGATAGGTTTCATTTTCCTTAGATTGAACCAAAAAAAGAAGTACAGAAAACTGAGCTCTGTTTGGTATATTCATGTTACTGTGGTTCAATTATATCATTATTGTCAAACCCAGAGCCTTAAATAATGGCAAGGCTCCTGGTAACAGGCAACATTGCGGAATTTGTCATAACGTGCGGATAAATGGAATGAATGGTAAGTATGTATTAATTACAACTAAATGTAAGAACTATATCTATGAACTACTTCACCATTGACTGAATGTTATCTCCTTATGAGTACCTTTATGAGTATTTGTAATAACATCCTCATGTTTTAGGGTATTATTAGACGTGGTCGATTTTCCTGTCCCCAAACAAATGCTCTACATTTTCAAATAACTACTCAAATCATATTAGTCTTGTTTCTTGTTCTAAGGTGTATTAAATCTGTCAATAAGCATCTTGTTTGAAGTTCAGGCATTGAACGGTGGTATGATGTTTATAGATCTGATTTAAATACACAAGGGACTGCCAACTATTGTGCCCTAGATTTTGCATGTTAGTTTTACTGTTGTCAACTATCGTATTGTCATCAAACAAATCTGAACAGTTCATAAAAATGCTGCCAGTCCTGATTTTTTCTAAATTTGATTGATTTTTTATAATCTAGGTGTGCTTGTAATGCTGACAAAGACTGTATGTTCCCTTTCTTGTATCCGTTCCTTTTTCTCAATTTTTGTCTTCATTTCTCACTTATTGTTCGAGCTTGCCGTCAATCCTTTTTGTCACTTTTAAATCATATTTCCGAAAACTACAAATCATCCTGGTTCACTCGCCTCACTTCTATCTCTCGGCTTTTTCCATTTCTTCAACATCCCATTCTCGTGTATCATCCCACTCTCCATCTTCTCCCTCTCTTTTCTCATTCTCTCTCCTATCCTTCTATCACACAGGGTGTAAAGTGGCTTTGGTGGCTGCATGCATTTGCGCTGCATGTGCGAGCTATAAGAGGGTCAGCTGTCTATTTGCACTTTTAACGTTTTAACTCCATACGATGGGTCATTTATTCTCACTCTCCCCTTTCTCTGTCCCCTTTTTTCTCCATATCCCGTCCTCCTTCTCTCTATAGTGCTTTCTATCTCTTTCTCAGGACAGTAAATGTTTTAACTCTCCATTCTATGGGCCATTCATTAGGTTAGTGTACTTTAATAAATAGTCTGATGTGTCACTGGCCAGTGAATTAGTGGCACTTTAAATCCCCCACTAGTGACCAATAGATAGATGGAAGATTTGATATGCTGCAGCCACTCTTTTTCAGTAACGTAATTGGAGCTTACCATGACTAATATGTACATCAATGATGCATGTCACCATTTCAAGTACAAAACATTATAATAGAGACTAAAAAACTTAAATAATGGCAATGCTCCTTGTAACAGGCAACAATGCAGAATTTGCAATAATGTGGCTGTCGAGGTAATGAATGAGGAATATAAAATATCTCAGTGGGATATTCCAAATAGGGGATGCCAAAATCCAGTCTTCTTCCTGGAGTCAAATGTTACAAAGTTGTTTTTTGTGTTGGACTTTGTGGAGACTGCTCTCTCCTTGGAAGTTAATTTACAAATTCTTTTCAAAGTTGTTGGTTAAACCTACATTTAAAGGGGAAAATACCTTTCGAACCTGTCCCAGTTTAATGATAAATGTTATCTTTTTACTTTCTAACAATTTACTGTCTTGATTAATTTCCTAAGTTCACACAGAAAATACTCACAGATTTCTTAAATTTGACATGTCCCTTTTATACAGAACATTGGCAGCAAAACAAAAACCGCTGCAAGGTTACACCGGTGTATTCTGGCTTGTGGTTACTTCAACAATCACCTGTGTATTTTAAGAATTGAAGCATCCTGTCTTTTGCAGTGCTAAGATCAATTTCTGGGTCACAGGCAGCAGGATGGCAGAGTAAGGAAATGAGGAGATAAAAATTAGAACTGAAGATATGTTTTAGTGTGAGGGTGTCGGTGGCAAATTATCTCAAATAGCCTCAGAAACAAACGTCTCATCTCTAACATGTCAGTTTGCAGACTTACATGCATGTTTTGACTCTGAAACTGTTTAAGTTTCAGCCATAATCCTGCTTCCTGTCTGTCTGCAGATTCCCTGGTCCTAACCAGCTGCTGGTTATTTTGTAAAACAGAAAATCTTCATGTTTTGGACCAAAAGCCACACAGAAAGTAAGGTGTGTGTCTGTGTAATCTAAATAATTTCATCCTTTTCTACCGCATCCAGCTGACTGATGTACAATTCTTCCTCTGATTTACTGTGCAATATAAATCCAAATTTTGTGCGTGTTTAGTAGGCTTATTACCTTTGAGTTTAGGAGTGATAGTTTCCGAAGTGCCCCAAGCTAGTAAAACAGGCTTGGCAGGCGAAAGGTGATTGGCATAGACAAAGTATGTGTGTGTTTCTGTAAGTGAGACTGGATGATGATATGTGTATGTGCATTGTCAAGAGAGGCAGGAGGTTAATTCAATCCTATAGAAACGCAGCGTGGTGGGGATTGGACAGCACAGCCCTCGGGGTGTCACTGGCCTCAACCCCAATAGGGGGCAGAAAGCGGGTCCACACACTCATATACACACAAAATATGGACAGTGTGACTTGAGGGTATAAAATCTGAAAAGGAAAGGAAAAGCCAAATTGTTTTTATATCTAGGTTCTGGGGCATTTGATTTGGAGAGGAGGGGAATAAATGACGAACACGGATTAAAATATACAGAGAATCTATAACTATTTATAGAAACTGCAACATAAAACAAGGACAAGAAAGAATATGACAGAGAAGTAGAGATGGAGGGAAGCAAGACAGTTTAAGTTACAGAAATGGGAAATGGGTAAATGAAAGAAAAAAAGAGTGGTGCCAGTGAAGAGTTGATGTGTGGATATGAAAATAGAGTGGATAACCCAAAAATATACCTAACATCAGCACCACAAACTATTTGCAGTCAAAAGCCACTGCAGAGAAAGAACACTTCAATTTTCTAAAGTGTATCTCATTGTTTGTGTCCTGCTAACAAACAGTGATGGCCTGGTGCCATTATTCACTGTAACCTCCAACCTCAGGGATGCAAACTACACCAGTGGTTGAGGCACATTTAAAGCTAAAGAGATCATTTATATGTTTGAAATAGCATTTTAAACCTATTACATGTCATTGTTTGTGTGATCATTTTCTCACCTCCATTTGTTAATATGGAGTTAAAAATGTGAATGTAAGTGTCCATGCATGTGTATGTGCTTAAAACCAGTCCAGCCACCAATTTATTCCACTTTCCCTAATCAGCAGCAAGGCCAAGGATGTCTCCATACATATTCATGCTGTTCTGAATTCTCAGAGACACAATACAGTTACAGCGTGCATTTACCATATTAGCCTTAATGTTATTAAAGCAGCAAACACATTTTAGGGAAATACAAATCATACATAAGGCATTTCAAAGATGAAGCATTATTAATTGTAAGATCGGCATTCAGTTTTAATCCCGTTTGCGTGATGGCACTTCAATCTCTGGAGCTGAATGCGCCCAGCTGAATAAATCAGAACAATCAATGTGTGAGTAGATTGTTGTGTGTCATGTGGGCACACTGTGTCCAAACCTATGCAAATGTCTTATGAAAAGAGAATAAGAGAAACCCTTCTTAGCTAACAAAGCTCTTGATGATCACAGCCTAACTGATGCCACTGGTGATCCTTTTCACCGACTTGTAGAAAAAAAAAAAAAACTAAAAAGAGAAAAACTTGTGAAAGGGTATGCAGAAGGTTTAGAAATGTTATAGTAAGTGACTATTTCTCTTTAAATGTTTGTTTGAATGGTGATCCAAAGATCTTTGTTTCTTACATGGACTTGGTTTTCATTTCTTCAAACCTCCATCGCCTTCTTTTAGGCATCCAATGGAAACCAAACCAAGTCATAACTCTGCAATTATTACAAAAACCAATCATTTTACTTTAGCTGCAAATTAATAAAAGCCTCTCTTGGAATATAAACCAGAGCTTTATCAGACTTTTGCAAATAACCAATGATGTAGATATTTTACCCTCCTCCACTTTTGCCTTTTCCTTCCTTTTCTCAGCATTTAGTTTTTATATGCTGCTCCAACCACCTTCCTTTCCCACCTCTTTCCTCCCTACTTCTATCGTAGCCCCTAGCCACCTCCCCTCTCTTCCTCTCCCCTCCCTTTGCTCCTCTCTGCCTGGTATTGATTAGAAGGCGAACCTCTAATCTCCTTAAGGTCATTAGGAACACTTAATTAAAACCTAGTTAAAATGCCTTTGTTCGTCCAAAGCAAATTGCAGCTGTTCAAACGCGATTAGTATGATAACGTGGAAAACTTGTCGGCAGGGAAAAATATAAGACAGGGTCTCTTTTTGGTGGAAATGTTTACACAATTCAAATGCAGAGCGCTTAAGCACACAGTGGAAGTCTGCATGCTTGAGAAAGCATTTTGGCATGTTTTTGCCTTTTAAGGGAATTGTTTGTAGTTTGCTGGTGTATTGAACAGAGAACCTCAGCATGTCAGTAGTTAATAGAAATAAGAAACACAAACTGAAACCCTAGAAATATAGACTTTTTTTCATAAATAAGAAGTCAATCATTTAATTGCACCATTAACAGAAAACAAGAAATACATCATTTGGTTATTTCGCTAACATTGTCCTATTGATTTGTAATTTGGGCTTCAAAGTTGATTTAAACTGAAGCCCAATTTAATCTTATCAGACACATTGATACAGACCCAGCAACTGAAGTTGTGCCAGTAAACCAATAACAGATCAAATCAATCTGTATCGCAAGATGGGGCATTTCAGTGAGTACTTAGGTAATGACACAACATTGTGATGACTCTTTTAAATCAAGCAAAATCTTCAAAAAACCTTTGAGAGTCAGAGACACTTAGGGACGTGACAAAATGACAAAATTTGGAATTACCTCTTGAGCTATAAAAGTAAATCTTAATAATCAATGTGTTAGACAGGACAGCAAAGCTTCACTTTCAGGAAATGGACACTGTGTGAAAAAATGTTTGAAGTCTTTTCTTAACGAGAAGCCTGAAAAAAGACACTGAAATCTGAACATTTTTTGTAAAGCTTTAAAAAAAATTCTGAGGTAACCAAATGAAAAGTTCACATATTGTCACTAAGACACTCCAAAACTGTGATGGAGATCTTGTTGAAGCTTCCTGACTTGGTAGAAGTTTTAAAAGTCTGCTGTAAATTTACGTCATCCTTGAGGCTAACGATCTTACTATTTGATGGTGTTTTTATTTTTCTGTATTTGTCTGTGCTTTTGCTTTGGTTTTCCGTGTCATCAAATGTGACCCCCACACCCATCCATCCATCCATCCATCGATCCATTATCAATGCCGCTTATTCCCTGATGGGGTCGCGGAAGGAACTGGAGCCTATCCCAGTGGTCAACGGGCGAGTACACCCTGGACAGTCCGCCAGTCCATCGCAGGGCCACACACAGGACAAACAACCACTCACATTCACTCCTAAGGGCAATTTCCCCAATCTCCAATCAACCTAACATGCAGGTTTTTGGACTGTGGGAGGAAGCCGGAGAACCCGGAGAGAACCCACGCAGACACAGGGAGAACATGCAAACTCCACCCAGAAGGGCCCTGGTTCCCCCGGGATTCGAACCCAGAACCCTCGTGCTGGGAGGCGACAGTGCTAACCACCACACCACCGTGCCGCACCCCCACACCCTTGAAGGAAATTTGTTTATGGGCATTTAATTACCAATTAGATAGAAAACAATCTTGAATTGGTGTAATTGATCTGAACTGATATTCAACTTAATGACCTGCCAGCTAATGGGCCCATCAATAAATTCTAATAGTGGAACAGGTGATTTAAAATCCCATGTCTAAGCCCGATTCTTTGTTTTAAATTTGGCATTTGAGATAGTAGGCATGCACAATAAGGGCATGTCTTTGCTAAATGGTTTTTTTTCCCTTTTTGCAAAATATGCAGAACACTTGGTCTTTTTCTATCAAAGTTTCCTTTGGATTTTTTTTTCACATTTTGAGCCTTTTCTACATCACACTAAACACAACTAACCTGCACAGTGTTTCCATTCTTCTATCAAAAATATATGAATAATTGTTTGTTCAAAGCATAATAGTTGGATCATAAGTGTGCTTCTCCTAACATGCTCTAATGGAATTCATTAAATAATCAAATGCCCCATACCACTCTTATCTCTACTCTTAATTTTTGATCAGATGCTGTGCCTTATCACACACACCATCACATCATGAATGCAAAACCTGATTAAATTGTGAGAGGTGAGATCAATCTTGAAATGATTTCTTCGCAAGCTCCTTCAGTGGCCGCAACTGATCACCGTTGCCAGGAGACGGAAGTAGCGTGCCTCTTTGCTCCTACAAGAGGCACTTGTCTCTGAAACCCAGACGCATCCCAAGTACGGTAGGTGGGGGGTACAGCATTATTTATAGGCAGGGGGTAATTATTTAAATCGCTCATTAATGCTTCGACGCAAGAGACTAAGACAGCCTTTAATAAAAACAAAATTTAGTTTCACAATTTAGTTTGAGTTGCTGCCTTCGGGGCTCTCAAGTTTCCGTTACTCTGTTCAAAACCGTGTAACGTTGCATCACCGTTACTTTGTTCACAGTATCCTGCCGCCTCCAGCGCTGCTGGCCAGATGGCAGCTAGCGGTAATCTTCTTAGCAGCGTGCGCCGCATGCACTGAATGAACGAGGTAAGACAGAGAGGAAAAAAAAAGAGCAGCTTTGTCAAGTTCAGTTGTGCTGTCATCCAGTTTTGCCGTCAAAGTGTGGGCGACGATGTCGGGCACAGTGATTCAAGTCATGTCTGAAAGGACTATTTTTTTCTGGAACCGTGACTGTTGTAGCTGACTGACAGGTGTGCGCGAGGGGCTTTTAGCTTTTTTCTGTGACTCACGCCAGAGCAACAAGTTGTTTTGTCGACGCTGCACTTGTGATGGGGGCTTGAGCTTTGTGCAGGAAGTCCACAGCGCCAGGTAAACATTGATGAGCTGCTCCATATTTTTAGGATGTTAGAGTATCTGCATAGATTTACAAATTTTCACGGCACGAGGAACTGGATCTGTTTTTAGATGCACTGGAAGCTTTTCTATTTTCTAACGGACATTACAGGCAGGAGCCTCTACCGTGTAATCTAACACTTGAGATGACTGCATTGCTGGCCCCTTTTTGTGTGTCAAAATGGGAAATTGAAGCTGCAAAGTATTGTAATGAAGAGAGCTTTGGCCTAAGCCTCAATTTCCAACAAACTTAGTGAGAACCCATTTAGTTGGGTAAAACCTGGAGACCAGATGCCAGAGGAAAAAGGGCATGTTTAATTCAATGGAAGATGAAGAAAAAGGGAAAGCAATGTCGCAGTATCAGTTGAGCTGTGCCTCCATCAAGCTGTACATGATAGTGTAGGCTTTGGCAAGGGAATAGCCTGCATGGCATTTCACTCTCCTCAGATTTGTCTCATGTTGGATTTTGGTGTGTGACCACTTCTCTCTTTTCCTTCTCTCTTTTTCCTTCTCTAGATTGTGAAATCCTACCTATCATGTGAAGGCTTTGGTTGTGGTTTGTATGTGTGTACTGGTCTGTGTGTGTGTTTGAGGGACAGAGACAGTGTAACTGAGAGCTAAGCTTGGTGGCTTCACCCTAGGGGCACTGGCCTGTAAAAAATGTCCCTGTAACCCTGGAACCATGGAACCATGACAGTCATCACTTATTCAAACGTTGCTGGGAGGCTTCAGAACAAAATCCAGGTTCCTGAGCATCCCTCTGCCTGCGGGAATGTTCCACTACATCTGTATGAGATTCTTGAACCTGGAACCATGCAGGACCCCTCAGAGATTCAAGATCGTTGTGGGGTCAAACGCCTGAGACAGACTAAAGAGCAGGAGGGAAAGAAGCAGCGAAATGTTCAGAGGACATGGCTAACATTGGGCCGTGGAGTCAACAAGAACAGAGAAGAACCTAGAGAAGATGCAAAAGGATGCCAGGCAAATAGAATAAAACTGAAAATGACTGAGACACACGTAACCGGGACATTGACTATGATAAAAACAGAAGGGGAAATCACACAGAGAAAGAACAGAATGAGGGAAAAGAAGGTCTGGCTTGGCTTTCCGTGGCTGCTACCCTTCTGGTTACCTCTCCTCTTCCTCACCCTTTGTCCAAAACCGACCTCCTCACAGGTAAGAGTGTTTTTCAAGAAAATAGTAAATTATGCTCAGAATGAACTGAATCTTAAATTATACTCACCACACAATAGGAGGCGAATAAAGTTTTTTTTTAAAACAAAACAATACAGATTAAATAAGGCTAAAAAGAATCCAAAAATAACTCATAAGTCATTTAGTTTAATAGTTCTTGTGAATCTAATTCTCTCTAATCACCCTGGGAGTAACTTTTCTATTAGTCTGTCTGCAGTTGATGTTGTCATACATAAAATGGATACATTATTGAATATGTAAAATCTCTCACAGGGGCATTTCCCACAAATGGAGAATATTGCTGCCTTCAAACATGTGTCCACCTCTCCGCCTCGCTCCACCTGTGGCGTTCCAGAGCGGAGCAGTTACTGCCAGTCACCTTCCTCACAGGCTGAGCTACTGACATGTTTTCAAGCCTTTTGTGACCAGGAGTGTCCTTATAGATCCTCTACACCTCCATATGCCCCCCTGCTATTAGCTGCACACAGGTAACTGGAGTAGATGAAGTTGATTGTTCTTTAAAAGTAATGTGAACCAAAAAAAAAAGACCTCTGATGCCATTGATTATGTTTTATGTCTAATTCTAAGGTTTTGCTGTTGAAATGTTTAAATGTAATTCTGCCAGGGGTACCTGTGTAACTGAAGACATTCATGAAACTCGCCCTTGGACTCGGAAAGATACTGGAACCTCGACAGGCTCAGATGGGATTTCTGGTGGATCTGGTAGTGTGCTGTTTCAGCCAGGCCAGGATGGATGTCTGGTGTCTCCCCCTTCACAGGCACTGGGGGCACTGGGTTCTCTAACCTTGGCATTGTGGATTAAGCCAAGCTCCACTGGAGAGATGTAAGTTTATGATTTCTGTTTCAATAGATCCTGAGAGAAATTTCTCAGCTGCAAAGTTGGATATGTGATTCCTGCTTAAGTACAAGCTGCCAGTCATATAAGACTGATTTAATAGTCATCATCACCAGTATACTGTATATTACAAAATCAATACTATATACAAAAAATGGACATGTTATTTTCCCTGTGTTCATTCACTCCATATATGCAAAGCTTTTGTATACAGTTGACTCTGGGTGTAGTCCCTGAAGTTTGGGTGTTTTGGCAGATGTGAGCTCACCTCATCGTGGCCTATAGTCCCATCATCTGATCTGGCTGAACCTCTCCTTCTTCACTGTGCTGTGGTGCTGGTGGTGAATAAAATTGCTGCTTCTTCGTACAGATTTGTTAAGAATTGTTTTAACATCTGAAATTTCTGAAGGAAACACAGCTATGGTTAGATGAAAAGACAGGTAGTTTGGGGGAAAAAAAGGTAATCGCACATGTCATCAAAGTCACTAAAGCCAGTCATTTGCAATAGATAGATGGCCAGTAGAACAGAACAAGATAAGCAGGGTTTAGTGATGGTTTCAGTTTCAGAGATTAAGAACCACAAGTCTGGAATGGTGCACAGAGGTTTGCAAAACACTGATTTTGAGGAACTAATGGTAGAAGAGGAGAGAGGATGAAGTGCTGTCCTCATGAACCATAGGAACAAAACCAAACAGGCAAATGTGTTCATTACATGTTTTTTTTAATAAGCAATATATACTATCTATATCTATTAACACATCTATGTATATTTGTGTTTCACTGCTTAAGTGTATTATTTTGTGTTACTGATACACCACATCCCTCTAGAAATACTGGTGGTGTGATGTTTTGTCAAATATATTTTCTGATATGACATTGAATATAATTTTCACATATTGACAAGATAATGAAAACCCCACATTATTGATCTAATAACAAGGAGCACGTCGGGTCTGGTCAGGTCAGTGTCACTATCTGGGAAACAACTAGCTGTCATGTCCTACTTAAACATGTGTGTCAGAGAAAAGGGAAGAGGGTGTGCTAGTATGTTCCAGGCAAGGCTAGAAAGGTGCACAGTTACACGCACTCAGATCGGCTTGCAGTTACACACGCACACACACACACACACACACACACACACACACACACACACACACACAAATACACACAGACAAGTAAATGCACAAACAAAAAGAGATCCTTTTACTTTTCTTCCAAACCGCCGTACTTACAGTAGATTGCTTGACATGAATGGGTTGCTTTGTCATGAAACTGCACCATTTTTAAAAATATCTGTTGGAAATCTTTTTTGGGTGGAAGTATCTCAGCATGTGTTCAATTTGGTCTCTTCAGTTGAGCGGTGTAAGTTCAAAGGTGAAATTTGAATCGTTGAAGTGGGAAATCCTGATTTATGGATTATATTCCGCCCCCCACACAATCTCCATGGATTGATTTGCAGAGATATGGAAACACTCATTTTCCAATCGGCTTCAGTCAGAACAAAGCCACAAAAAGGCCATAAACAACTTTTTCAGGATTTGGAAATCAGCATGGCAGACATATTATTGAAATGATCTGGTTGTACTTTTACTATAAATAAAATTCCTGCTACAAAGCTTTTTTATATTTGTTGCATGTATAGTCCATCCATCCATTTTCTAGACTGCTTATTCCCAACGGGGTCGCAAGGGGACTGGAGCCTATCCCAGTATACAATGGGTGAGAGGCGGGGTACAACACCCAGGACCATTCGCCAGCCCATCGCAGGGCCAGCATGTATGCTGTGGTACCTAACTGGACGCTAAGTTAAATGTTGATGTTTGGCTTCTCTTCCCATTCCCTATTTAACTTAACAGACAGAGATCAAATCTCACCTTCAGAGTCCATGCTGTGATTTTGTTTGTGAAGTTGTATACCTGCGGATTCAGATGACGGACAGGGGTTGTTGTTTTGGCCTGCCGAACATGACACCTGTATGGCTCAATGCATCTGAATGGAAGTCATATCTCCCCCTCTTACTCATTCTCCCTGCCTCTCTTTCGCTTGCTGTCATTGGCTATCTTTCTTTTTGTTGTACAGATGATCGTAGCTGCCATCAAAGAAGCCAGATGAAAGGAGGTCTCTGTCCTCACCTCTGTCCATCTCTCCTCACCCCCATTTTCTTTGTCTCTTTGTCTCCATGTGACTTCACATCCCTTCCCTCAGTTGAACAATGAACAGAGCCAGCCACCTGCACACCATAATTTTATTACACCATGACTTCATTCCCAGGGACTGATTATTAAGTCCTGTTCTTGCTCCTTGTGGAATCTCATTTGAATTTTTACATGTGCATCATTATTGTTGAGAAAAATTAGGCCTTTTTATGACTCCCCTTCCTTTATTCTTTTAAATCTTTCTTTAATCATATTTATGTTTCCTGTTCTTCTAATCCCCAGAGATGGTAAAACTTTTTATCTCTGTTACAGAACTGCACATGAACTGAGACTGAACATGATTGTGGACAAAATAGGATTTTAGATTTATGTTTAAGTTTGACATTGTAATAAACAATATTCATTATTTTGGGACTTTAATAGATAGACTGATATGTCAGAAAACACAAAAAAGAAATGGAACTGTAGAATTGTCTAATAATGAGGGATAGTTTTATGTTCTATTTATGCCCTATGTCGGTTTACTGAATGATCGGACATTGATGATTACATGAACAATTTCAGCAGGTTTAATTTGTAATTATGATAGTAAGAATAATAATACTGCTTTAACTTCGGCTCTCTGAATAACTCTGGATTTTTTTATTATTCTTTTTTTTTCCAGCCTGTCTTTCATTCTCAATGTCTCGTCAGGTATATATACCTATATATCTGCTCGTTCACTGGCACTGTGCATTTAAAAGTTCTTTTTTCTCATTTATACGGTGTGATTTATTGGGTGTACGACTCTAGGTTCATAAAAGCCACATTTTCCCATAAAATGTCAGTGATGGTGGTTAATATGACACGTGGCGGGGTTTGCATGTCGCCACACTGTGAAACCGCTGAACCCTTGCAGAGATGTAAAATATTGATATTCCATGTGAAAATGCCAGAATGACAGGGGGCGTCGGACTCTGTCCCACTGGTCCAGTCTCTATTGTTGCTATAGTTTTTATAGTTTTTTGAAATCACGTGAACTGGCCCATACCAAATATCCACTTGGTTCTCACAGCTGTTTGTCAAATATTTGTTTTACATTGTTATTTTTGTTTTCCTGCATGTTAATTTATTTTTGTAATCTTGTTTTGCAGGATGCTGCTGGAGAAGAGCGCAGGGAAGCAATTGGTTTTTTCTCTGACAGTGTCTGAACACGCCGTAACCATGAGGTACGGTCAGTCCAACAGTGACACAGCTTTGACTGTCAACTTCAAAACAGAAGGCAGACTGCAACTGGAGACATGGACACATCTTACTTTGCAGGTAAAAACAAATCTTAGTTATGCAGTAGGTTTTATGTGCTCTTAAAGTTTCATCAGTCCATCATCACACTTAACTGCTGTTGCGGGCTCAGCCCCTGTGTGAGTTAGCGTTAATTCTATGGCAAAAAAAAATCTGTTTTAGAGCAGTTGCTGGGGCTGGGGGCATACAGGACAGTTTTTTTCCCCCAACAAACAAAAGAGATACTACCTCTCCTTTCATTTGAATTTTAATGTTTGTATGTCCCTGAGGGAACTGGAAACGGTTGGAGTTTATTAGTTGTTTGACTTACTTTAGGCTTGGTTATTTCATCTGGGTTTTTTTTTCTGGAAACAAAAGAGAAATGAGTGTTTTAACTTACCTTAGGCAGGAACATGCAAATCAAAAAACACACACAACAGAACAAAAACGATCTTGTGCTTTTATATACGTCTAAATCTGAATGGCTCTAACCAAACAAAAATTTAGATGAACGGTTTTTCACATTCATAGATAACCAAATACCTCTGGGATCGTGCACACACCATTGTTGCTGTCATCTCAGGGAGTGGGTATGGATGGTTTCTGTTTTAGCTCTCACAGTGTCATATTTCTTTGAGGTTTGCTGCATTCAGATGTTTAAGGATTTTATTTTGATTAGGAATTCTTAGGAAAAGTCCTTGGAAAATCCAAATGTTTTACATGATTTCTGCTTCTATTCCATTCAGTGTGGCCATTTTAGTTACATGTAGAAAAACATTTAGCAAGTAATGCATAATAAGATTGACTTTTTGAATAAAGCCTTCATTGAATGCTCCGGTTAAAAGGATTTGTTTTGTATATGTCTATTTCTTTTGTCGTTTTCACTTAGATTTTTATCCGTCTCCATCAGTAGCATATTGTCTACAAAATGTTTTAAGGTAGTCATGGACAGAAAAGGGCTTTCATTAGCTCTGATCACTCTAAAATGGCAGGCAGTGAAGTGGAAAGAGTGTTATGGCCCGAATGAGTCCCCATGTGTGTCTTTCTGGTCTCTGTTAAAAGGTCTCCTTTTACACATTACTTCACTGGACAATCTCTCTCTTTCATTATCTATGAATATCACCAAAGATGCTACAGAGAAGGAATGGTCTCCTTAACAATCTGTATCTGTATTGTAACTGAAGTTACTTCACTAAATGATCTAAGGCATCACAACACTTTATTTATTTTTCTTTTTTCTTTTACATTTTCATGTAATAAAAGTTTTCTTTAATATTAAGAATTAAAAATTTAGACAGATTGTTAGATTGGTTTCTCACAATTTTGATAGAATTTTGCGGAGTTTGCTTTAGTGACACATTTGATGAAGTTTGTACTGAACACATCAACTATTTCACTGTAGCCATTGGAAATCAATCTTCTGAAGATTTTGAATTTTGTAAACTCAGGCATAGTAAGGTGGAATACAGCTATGAAAAAGGAAGTAGTTTAAATGATTGCTATGATTGTTATTGATAAACATTGAAAAAGTGAAAATGCCCTGGGGCTCTCCAACCTTTAAACAATTAGACAGCAGCGTGAGAATTTATTATTGCAGTTATGTCCAAATGTTGGATTGTAGCAATGCCCAGAGGTCATCATTTGAATGAATGAAGAGACTTTATTGATTTCACAGGGGAGATATTCAATTAAATTTAGTGATAATCTTCAAAACCAACTTGGGGTTTATTTAGGAAGGCAACATACAGTATAAGTTAGCAAATGCAAATGACTGTCAATGCATCAAGTCCCGACCAATGAATGAGTGCTTCCCACCGCCTCCACAGACACATCAGCCTCTGTTTTTTTTTCTATTTTTATAGATATTTAAAGTTTAAGAAAAATCTGACGCTGAAATACTAGAAATTATAAAAACAAGTCGCAGCAACATTGCTAAATTTAAAAAAAAGAATTACTGTAAATGACAATAGAGTAAAATAATATTTGCTTTTAAAACTATAGTCAAGCAGGTCCAATGTATGTAGGTCAATTAACCAACTTTTTATTTAAATCCAACTTTATTATTTTATGCAAACAGAAAGTGTGTTTAGATTAATTCAATATAGTGTTGATTGAATAATTAACAAAAAACCATCAGGTGAAGTCTTTGTCTTTATCTGAAAGGACCAGATTCCACATTGGTTCATATGTACAGTTGACATACCACAGTGAAGGGGTTAAGCTTTCCATAACAATTCTGCTAATGCTCCACTGCTGTTTGCAAACGCAGCATCTCCCGCATAATTTTCACGAATGTTGTGGCAGAATACAAAATCTAACGTGACAGTTTAGATTACAGTGTGCTGAATGGCTTGATGGTAGAGTGATCTGGCACTCCAACATGTTGTTGACTAAATGCAGCGTTGCTGATGGCTCCGTCGGTAGCTAATGTGTATGCAGTATGCAAAGCCTTGAAGGCATAAGGTGTCTATGTACAGTATAAAACTGGATGTGCCCATGTAGGCATGGAAAAGAGTCAGGCACGGAGGCTTTTTGGGAAAAGTGTGTTACGCTGACGGGACTCTGAGGTGTTAATAAACTTTATGCGCCTCAAAATTCTTGTGAATACGTCTGCCTTTTTGTTTAATAGTATAGTGACGTGATCTGCTTTGACCATTCAGAGGAGTAACATAATCATCCTTGACACTCAAACACCAAACGCACAGGCCTGTTCTCATGCATGCACACACTTATCCACTCACTGTGTCACACATACACACAGTCACAGTTCAGCAGTAATTTGTAGCAGTCTGTCAAACACAATCCAGACATTACCCTAAGAAGGAGCAGGGTAATTTGGAAACCTTTTCCAGACACATATAGTACATACACACACACACACACACACACATACCTCAAACACACTCAGCAGTCATCTGTCGGTTTGTAAAGATCAAAACAGCAAAAAAGACAGTCAAAAGAAATACGGGTTTCCAAATGCCAGGGGCAATACACACACAAACTGACACACGTATACGCACGATGCCAGGAGCAAGGTGCTGTAGGGATGCTGGTGCTCCCTAGGTAGTTGTCTTATCTGATTATGGTAACGATGTAGAGAATAGCGGAGGAAAATGTTGCCTAGGGGAGGGAGGGACTGAAGGAGGAGAAGAGACGGGGGGAAGTGAGCGCAGCGGCTTGGTGTAGTTAAGTGATAGCTGTGAAGTTTTCTTCTACAGGACTCATCTTTTATAGCATTTTTATAGAATGTTTTATTAATTGCTAGTAGTTGCCCTGCAGAAAAGCTGCCATTCTATAGCTGAGGATGTGTGACTTGTGGCTGCTACGCATTGTTCAGTAGCTGATTATTTGTGTGTGTTTGATTTGTGAGAGCTTGGTTTTTCTATATATTTTTCAAATTTCTTCTTAGCAGGGGGTTCATAGCTCTTTGTCAACTCCAAATCTTCTCATTGTATAGATTATGAGGTTTGAAAGTGGTCAGGATACTTGGAGTTAGGATACTGGAGTCTTCAGGTTCCAGCCTACTGCACCACTAGTTTACATTCTGCTAATCAGTAATTTAACTACATCTTGATCACTAGATACTACACATTCACAAATTTGAATTAAAAAAACCCTCTCAGATGCCCTAATTTGACCAGAAACAATGGTATTGAAGGAAATGAGGAAAAGGATATGTGTATAAGCAATACTTACTAATACAAATTAATTTTATAATTGTTTTATAATTTTCTACTTACAAGTAATTATATTATATTAATATGTCATTTAGATATAGCTTTACATGTCTGGATCCAGGGATAGGTATACTGTGTCTGACTTAACTTTAGAAAGTGCTAGTTTTCCTGTATGAAATCATTATGTAGAAGATGTAAATTGTGAATTGATTTTGAGCATTATTATTATCATTGTTTTCATCATTATATATAGATATTTTCTTAACTCATCCAAATGTATTCAGAGGGAATACTTTAGGAATATGTTCCAGAGATAACAGAGCTCCATATGACTATGTGGCACAGCATTTATGTGAATTTATGTGTTGGTATATGCATACGTGTGAAGGTGAGGCAAGGTTGTTATGTTGGGGTGAAGCAGGCACCTTGATGGTAGCCCTCTGCCTGCTGGCACCAGAGGCGAAAGGGCATGAGCCTGGCATCAATTACATAGTGAGAAGGGAGGAAGGGAGCAGTTTGTGTGTGTCTGCCCACTGTAGGTTTTCTGTCCTTACATTTATTTATCAATTTATTTAACAGTAGTTTTCCATGCCAATGCTTCCAGTCAAAGATGAGGCATAAACACAGTCAGGATCTGGGCATTTAATTTCTGCTGAAGATGGAGACATTAAAACTTAAACTGTTAAGTGTATGGGTGCTACAGGGTGCTTTGGATAAATCAGAAACCACCATATATATGTTATGTTAACCTAAATCTTCCAGAAATACTCATGCTGAAGAAATGTTTAGTTTATTCTCAGTTATTTAATTCTCAATTATTTACTGTCCATAATTTGCCCAAGATGAGATTTCCTGTTGCATGGGAAATACACGAGTGTTTCCCCCCACTTTGCTGTCTGTACATTGGGGTTCACCCCCTGTGAATGAGAGGGTAGCCCATAGGATTCCTATTGGGCCTTCCTGGCCTGTGGGACTCCAGAGGCTGCTGATGGGTATCAGCAGTCCAAGGGGAGGCCACAGAAAAAGACTTCCGTATGGCTTCGAGACGATTCTGGTCCATAATCCACCATGCTGTGGTGTTGACCTCAACTTGTGACGTTGTGGGTCTGTGGGCGGAGAGGTTGTGGATACAAGCGGCCCAAATGGGTTTCCTCTGCAGGGTGGCTGCTCCTCCACGTTGAGATGAGCCAGATGAGGTGGCTCGGGCATCTGATTAGGATGCCTCCTGGTCGTCTCCCTGGTGAGGTGTTCCGGGCACGTCCCACCGAGAGGAGGCCCAGGGGAAGACCCAGGACACGCTGGAAGGACTATGTGTCCCGGCTGGGGGAAGTGGCATTGGGAGAGGAAAGTCAGGGTTTCCCTGCTTTGGCTGCTGCCCCCGTGACCCGACTCCGGATAAACGGTGGATTATTGATGGATGGTTCAGAGATATAATAGATGTCAATTTGGTGTTAAACATTTTTAATTTTCTCATACAGTTTATTTTCATACTCCTCTGTTTAACTCATGACAGCATCTGGTAAAGTACCACCATATCAAGCTGTGCAGAACAGAAATCCAAGTCATGATGATTTTGGCATCATTCTCAAACCTTTTTTCCTACAAAATTACAAGGCCTGTAACACAGCAACATCGCCTTACTCTAATAGGGTTCAGGCAACATAGGGACTTGATTAGGTTTGGAAAAACTTTGAAACGTACGTATTATTTGAAACCTGATTAAGGAAATTAGTATCAGAATCCTACTTGATGCATCCAGGTTTCGTTCTTTTTCCTCTAATCTCTCCGTTACTGCCATAGGTGTTCCTGCTGACTCTTGTCTTCACATTAATGTTTTTTCTTAAGCGACCCCTTTTTCCACTGACAGAAAAGCCTGTCAGACTTATGGCCCTTATTAAACAGCTGTTGTCGGTTTATTTATACCCCCTCTCTCTTGTTTTCTTACAGCTTTTATTCATCTGCTGTTTTTTTTCACAATATAATTTCCTCTTCTTCTCACTGTCTCCCTTGCTACGTTATCTATCTCTTATTCTCTCCCCTTTCGCTGTCTCCCCCTCTCTACCTTCATTGTCCTTCCCTCTTTCCCACTCATTTTCTTCACAGTCACTGTCCCTCTCTCTCCTCCATCTCCCTGGGGACAATTTTCTTTCTTAAATAAACTGTCATAGCTAGTGTTAAAATATGGGCCCTACATGGGGTGAGCACAGCGAGGCAAAGGCATGGGGCCCTGGGCTAGTATAAAACATGGATAATATGCTGTGAGAGGTAATTGTATCTTTTAGCACAGAGATGAGTAGAACAAATGTGTCTCCTCCCCACAGTCTCGCTCTCTGTATTCCTCTTTCCTTTCCCCTCCTCTTCTTCCTTCCTTCTTCCTTTACACACCAGAGTTCTGTTAATATGAGAGAATATTGGCTGGACATCAGAGCGGCTAAGAGTTCATTGTCCAAGTATAGAGGTGGGCAAGAGGCTGCTACAGAGGTTGGGAGAGGCTTCAAGGATTTCAAGATGAAAGTAAGGGTTATAAGAAGAGAAAGAAAGATAAATGGAAAGGTGACAATATACCTGGAGATGCAAAAGTTGCAAATTTGCAAAGTTAAAAGACACCTTTTGGTGTCATTTACTCAGTTTATGTGTGTGAGACAAGAATATCCTTAACTTGGCAAAACATTCTTTAATTTTCTTCCTGTGTTAAATTTCATCATCTTTTAACACAAACAAAAAAGCAAAGAATTTTAATGGGAGGATTTTTTTTTGGATTATACACATTTTTTAGTTCTTTGGGAAAAAATAGAAAGGTATATTTGAGTCTAATATAGTTTACTGATGCAGAGGGATTTATTTCCCTAGATGGGTAGTTAGTCCAGTGTTCAGAAGTCTATATTTTTCTTTCCAGCCAACAGCTCTTCGAGGTTAACACAAAATAAGTCTTTTTTTTTTAGCTACTGCCATGTAAAGTTATTGAGAAAAATGAACACCTCTCAGGATATCCTCTTCTCTTCTACTTATCTCATCCTTACCATTGTTGTCCTTGTCATTGCCTTATTTCGTTTCCATAATACGTTCTGTAATGTGAAATTATCTAGGAGTTAAAAAAATGAATTTGAACGCTTGTATTCACTTCATAATTGCTTTGACTGTTCAGCTGACTGATAGAAAACCTATTCATACTTCAAATGTACATACTTGATTTAGATACCCATAATTATCATTGTATTTTAGCTTTCCTCTTCCTTTCTATGTGTTTTTCTTTTTTGCTGTAAACCTCTCTTCAATGCAATATTGCACTGATAGTATAGAAGGATGCAAAATGAGGGCGCATAGTTTAAGTGGAAAGGCTTGTATTTCTGGTAAAAGTCCTGCTGGAATACCCTGTTTTTATAATTTTTTAAAATACTTGACGTAAGGCTTTATTCTGCTACTCCTCCTAACTTACACCTAAAGTATTTAATTTTTTTCCAGGTTCTCCCTCTTCTTTCCTTGCTTTATAAAACAAAGCGTACAATTACTTCTTTATCTTTTCGCTTTAGCCTCTTTCCTTCTTTAACCAAATTTACCCTCCATTCCTTTCGTCCATGGCTCTGTCTTTACCTCCTAACTGATTGCATTACTGGCAGTAGAATGAGATGTGCTATCAGTGAGTGGTGTTTCAGTCAGTCACAAGGCACCAGAGCCCAGTGAGAAGAGGCTGGGTAGAAGGGGTGGGATGATGTAGGATGTGGGAGGGCTGAGATAGGAAGTCAGGAATTTGAAAAGGAGGGATTTGAAGAGACGGACATATTTAAAATGAGCAACAACAAGAAGGGAATGAAAGCTGCAATAAAATTAAAGCAAACAGTATAATAATGTGGAAATAAAAAGCAAAGTTTTGAGTATGAAAAGAAAACAGGAGCCTATGAGGGGGAAGGGAAAAATGTTGGAGACTGTGTGAAAATACACACATTGTTTTCTCATACAAAAAAGGTGTTAAAAAGAGCTGAACTTTTTAAACAAGGAAGTAATCTTACACTGTAAATTTTCTTTATTTTTAGGAAAGTGTGTTTTATAATTTATACAATATTCTGTGATTTGCTTTTAATGCCTGTGACATGTAGTCCACCAGCTTTTTTTGGTAATGTTTCTTCCTGCTTTCTTTACCGCCCCTACAGCTACAAAGTGAGCTTGTACACACGGTGTACTGAGCCATAGCTTGGCAGGCATCTGAAAATTGAGAAGGGCTTTGGTCAAAATGCCAGTCTACAGATCACTAAAAGCTTTCCGCTCAGGGTTTCTTTGGGTTTTTAGAGAGGCTTAGGTGGTATTGTTGCCAGTTGGTCAATTTTGCACGGTGAAAAGATGCTTGGAACTCCAAGAAAACAACAACAGACAACTTTAAGCGACAAAGTTGATGGAAATTGTTTGATTAGAAGGTAAACCTGTAAAACTTGTAACAATTGTAAAATCTAAGTATGTTGCCTTTTACTTGATTGCATTTCTGTAGTACCACATAAAGATGATGATAAAACTAGCAGTAGTTTTTATTGTGATCAGCTTTACTTTAGAATCTCTAAAAGAGTGTTGAAGTAAGAAAAAGTAGGCCAGGTAGTAATGGCCCTAATGGAACTAAGCATAATAACAGAGCATAGGGGATGTTTGGGTTATGATTCGGTGTACAAAACTAGCCCTGAGTCACATATTTCTCTATTGTTGACTAAATGAATGGGGAAGCTATAATGCTGGATGACATGGTGTCTGTTGAACAGACGCCTCATCACCACTCATCCAGGTTTGAGACATGACCTGACATTCTTTACTGCAAGGAATTATCATCATGAAGTTGCATTCATAATTATGATGCTCAGTCAATATGACAAACAATATCATCTTTGCAGCATTTTCAAGAACCTGTAAGGCGCACAATTGTTACTCTTAACTGAACGATTATTTCTTCTGGCTTGTGGTGTATATGTATAAACTTATTTTTTGGTACTTTTCTTAAAGAATTTTGAATCGAAGCTTATTGATCTGTGTAAAAAGTGGGTGGCGTCTGAGGTAAATCCCCTCCATTTGTGCAGACAGTCTAAATCAGCTGTGATATCAGCAATACATTTTTTTTCAATTTTCTTTTGCCCTATTTTCAGCATAAACTCTAAAGTAATATTTGCACGAGACAAATTGCCGTTGAATGAGTAAATTGATAATACAGATGAATAAAAAAAATGAAAAATAGAGGGGAAACCGTTTGTGAAAGCTAACAAAGGGGAGTTGGCTGTGTTTCAAAAAGGTACGTGGCAGCTAAAGAAGATGAAGTGCTTCAGGATTCATTTACATCAGGCCTGACAATTCCCTCACATCTCCCCAAGAGCCACCAAGCTCTGGTTTAGATATTCCTAAAGAAGGTCCTTATTCTAGCTCCCTTTCTGTGCTCTGACTTTTTCTCTCTCTTGCCTTTTTTCTCTTTCCTTTTTTCCGTATTCAGTCCTGCACACTCTTGTGCTCTTATGCGCTTGCCAGTCTTCAATCAGCCATCATGAAAGTGTCTGTCTAAGCGTCTTAACTATCCTCTGAGAGGCAGACATTTGTCTGGGCGTGCCTTTATCCCCTTAAGGCGTTTTTGCCTTGGACTTATTTCCCTCCTCACACCTTTTCAAACTCTCTTAAAGAGCTGACAACAAGTGAAAGTGACAGGGCAAGATAAACGTAAGGGGGAGAGACAAGAGAAGAGATGAGAGGAGGAAGTCCTCCATTGAAGGAGAAGAAAAAGTAGAAATGATAATGAGAAGTAAGGAGAGAACAGAACAAATTGAAATGAGGCAAAGAAACTTAAAAATAGTGAAAAGGTGAAAGAAGCACATGACTGAGAGGAAGAGAGGACAAATCAAGGTGAACTCAAGCAGAAGACGGACTAGGAAGATCAAACAGAGAGGGGGAATCCCAGTAAAACAGGGAGTCATATTTAATGCTGCTCCCAAAGTGTGTTTCCCAAACACAGAATTTGGAGATTTCCCACCCTGCCCTCCAAATAAAAACTTTGGAGGGCAGGAGTGAGTGTCTGCATGGGGGAAGGTTTTTTTTAATACTGGTATCTTCCTTTTGGCCTAGGTTTGATGTGTCGGGGAGTGCTCCTGCTTTGACGCTCTCGTCGGCCAAGCAGTTTTTAATATTCATTGAGCAGATCAGGAGAGGAGAAGGGAAAGGAATGGAGAAGAGGTTTTGGTCAAACAGAAAGCTAATTTGCAACTGAGGCAGTTTAGCCCAAGGCTCTTTCTGCTACCGGGGACATGAGCTGGAAGATTAGCCGAATGTATAATTTACACACCCCCGGTAACAAACTCGCATTGAAATCTTTCCATGGAGTGTGCATTCGCTTTCACAAAATGGTGCACAAATGTACACAGAGCAGCTGGCACTCTCTCTAAACAGTTGTGTTACAGTAGTAACCTGCTGCTTGATCTTTGCATCTTCCTCTTTGGCAACTTCCTTAATGGTATTCAATTTTGTTTCACAACACTGTTGAATCATCACTGGATCTTTTTTGTAACTCCAGCTTTTCAGCACAAAGTTCAGTGTGATCCATCTGCCCTGATCTAGTATTGATATTGGTGAACCAAATCATTCAGTTGTCTTTCTTAACTCAGTTAAATGCTTGTGAAAATGCAGTGGAAGAAGCAGTCTATTGGTCATTAGGGGCATCACATAGACTTGATGTAATTGTATCTTTAGGGTGGCTTTGGAGATCCTACCCACAGCCCAAATGGGTCTTATTGTTGGAACTTTAGTGTTACAAAATTCCATCTTTAGGAAATTATCAGGCCGAATATTAAGTAGGATAAATGTAGTCATCAAAAACATATGTCTCACTGGTTCTGGTTTTCAGGTCCATGATCAACGTGCAAGTCTTTTCCTGGATGGCCTTGAGGAGGATGGGACACCCTACGGGACAACACATCTAACCAACATGCTCTTAGACATCAGTGAGGATGGCGCTATGTGGGTGGGCCTTGGCTCCAATGGTAAGGTTGAGCGCTTGTTTAAGACTTGAGATACATTAAGTTGATATTGTGGTTACTTTTAACCATTGAAATGATCACCAATATGTTATCAGAGATTGATAATTATATAAAGCAGTTATTGCTTGTTTTTTTGTTTTTTTTCCTATGAGATGAGAGATATGACCCCCTTTTTATCATGTTTTTGAATCTTAAAATGGTTCCAATGACTACTTCACCTTTTCTTTCTGGCACTTATTCTGTTTCAGTAACGGGGACATA
>JABUIW010000020.1:11218617-11256422 GCA_013363375.1 Menidia beryllina | reverse complement strand
TACATTTAGATATTCACGTGCCAATCACATCTATAAATACACAGAGATTATCAAAGGAAACCAGATGCACGCCCTTCATTTATCTACAGGTATGGCTTCAATATATACTGGCACCCACACAGTAACGAGGTCTTTAATCCTAACCACCTACAGCGTTGCCTTGGCACATGAGTGGCAACAGGCTCTCAACTGGCACAAAGAACAGACCTGGACTTGGAACATACATACACCCACCATCTCACACACTAATTCTTGGCAGAGCTGCTTGCATCAAGAGCTTTCTTGGCACTAGATAGAACAGGTATGAATAGATCACAGATCATGTAGTCATTTCTTGTTTTTGCTTGAATGACAAATTATATCAGATCTACCTTATATCAGATCTGTCCATTTCTGGTGCAGTTATACATTTTAGTTAACTAACAGGTCAGATTCACATTTATAAGAGAGACAAACTTAATACTCCATAATAATTCGAAGGTAGATTATATAATGTGGTTTTGCTAAATGTATTTTTTTTATGGTTCTTTTATTTCATTGTGATGCTGAATCACATGACACAATATCACATAGGTTGTGACTGTGATGACTTCTGGAAGAATCATCTTAGTCACCAAAAGACTGGCAAACTTATCCAATTGTATATTTCAGTTTGGCAAGGCGGGTACCATTATAACTCATCCTGTGTTTGAGAAAAACAGTGTTTTCTTCATTCATCAGATGAGTATAAGGTGGTAGAAAGAGAAAAAATTGAGAACACGGAGGCTGTACAGCTGGCAGGAATGACCTGGGATTTCCTGTCACTGGTTGGATGTCATATGACAAGTGATGAACTTGTTCAGGTCTTCAGTGTGTAAATGGCTGGTTCTGAGTAGCAACATCAAACAAAAATAGCTGTCTCTGTAATTTGCGTAGAAAATGCTGTACAAAGGGTTTCATAGGTTTTCTTGCTAAAACAAATACTTTCTGGACACTGCTATGAAAAAGTTTAACAAAACACCAGACAAATAAAAAATTGGCAAAAACTTACATTAAGTTCCTATAAAATCATCTATGATAATTTCATGTTTAAAGAATGATGTATCTGTATTACTTTATGTAAATAAACATTTCATTGCCGTTTGAATGACAAACTCAGATAATTTTTCATATGTACTGAATAAGATACATTTTCAGATATAGAATATATTTTTCTTTTTGATCATTTGGACTAAATGTTTCTCTACATTTCACTAGCGATGTTCCCTTCTCTGGAGGTAACATCACATTCAGCCTGCTGACCATGCAGCCCCATCCGAGGCCAGGCTACAATGACTTCTACAAAACTCCAGCTCTGCAGTCCATGGTACATGCTGCACAAGTCAGAATTCACATGAGGGGACAATACCACACCGGAGGAGTCCGTGTGAACCAGCGACACAAGTACTTTGCCATCAATGAGATCACCATCAGTGGCAGGTGAAAACTTATCTGGGAATCCTAGAGATCGGCTGTCAATTTATGAAAGTTACTGAAAGATCTTCAGTTCCACGACTGCCCCGACTTATTTCTGTGTGAATAAGAATGAGATGAGTAACAGAAGGATTGTATTTCTTATTTGTTTGTTGATAGTCACTCCTGTTTCTTGCCAAACATAATGGAAGTGGCACAATTGGTTGAAAGAGGTATTCAAATGCGTTTTTGCTGCTGATATGAAAAGATACAATGATACAACAGCGAGCGAACCCAGTTTAAGAGCAATTCCATGCAGACTGTTGAGTGTCAGCAGAGCTCTCTGAGAGTAATTGTGAACACATCTTTTCATTAGACTGACATCGTGACTATTTTTTATGACTGTTGTAATTATAGGATTATGCAGCAGGCAATCATCTCTAACTCCCCCCTCCTCCTCCCTCTAAGCTGTTTTAATTAGTAGCTTGTTATAGCAAAGTAGGAGAAACAGAGATTTAATAGTGCTGAAACCTCATCTGTGCATTCTTCTTCTCTCCCTGTTGCTCCCTTCTTTTATTCTTCATCCATCTTCGCTATTCTTTATAAAGTGTGTAAACAGAAAAGTCTGAAACTCATTTGCATCATTGTTCTAGGTTTTCAGAACCTTTTCATTACTTTATTGTTGTGGACTTGAATACAACTTGAATACAGGAATATTAATATGCTGCAATATAGCTGTCATGTCAGTCCTTAATTTGAACAGTCCCTTTTTTTTGTTTGTTTTTTATATCAGTGTGTACCAGACTGATGCTCATTGGGGCTTCTGTCACACTTGGTCCTTGTTCAGTAGCCTGTACATTCATTGTTCCAGCTTTTTCACTGCCTACTTTGAGCTCTCTGAATTTTCAGCCAGGTCATTACAACTACAGGCTCCGTGTACTTGGGCTTCTTGCACCTGAAGTGCTTCTCTTCTGAATCCACTTCTGATGCTAAAAGCTCTGTGACCTAAACAAGGTGAAGTGAGGTCAAACATAGGTCAAGATCTGGTCTGAGGTTGGTTGTCCTAATATCAGCTTGGATATTTGACTTGTTTGACAAATGTTGCTGCTGACTATTGAGAGGAAAGGAGAGGGGGAACAATGATAGTCCTCAATGCTTTTCTGGCAGTTCTGCAAAACAGTGTTGCACTTGTATGCACTTCTAGTTGCAACAACTATGGAATAAGCTGTTCTTGTAGCAGCATGTTGGATTTTGTAGATAATGGTCCTCAGGGACTGAGCTTCTTGGAAGATGGCAGGACAGCCGAGGCAGCCATGTCGTTCACTCTGAAAGTTTCCAACTCTGAGGCACTTGTCTTGCCAGAGCAAAAAACTTCCAGTTATTGTAGAGATCACAAAGGCAATGTCCAAAAGTGCTGTATTTTATAAGAAATTGTCTAAATGTTCATTGCTTCATATTTGATTAATATAATAGTGTGCACCCTTTAACAGAAAGTGGCATAAAAGGAACACGAGGTGAAAGAATACATGGAGGGGAGAATGAAAGAGACTGCAACTGGATCTCTGAATGAATAATTGACTGACATTTGTGTAGTGTTTTATGTGTGTCTGCAAAAGAGAAGGGGGACAAGCCTGTCTACTACCTGAGATGTTACTCTGATAATTCTCAGGATGGCATTTATAAATGTTGAATGCAAACTTTCCACTGCTGCTTCTCCGTGAATGAGGGATGACACAGTTAACTAAAGATTGGAAGAAGGAGGGCAGTTGTAATGGTTTTTGTTTTCCTGTTTCTACTCACTTTCATATTTCTCTTTAAATGACAAAAAAGCAAACAATTTCATTTGATTCCTTCTTGTTCTCTTTTACCTGAACAGATGTGAGTGTCATGGCCACGCAGACCACTGTGACACCAGTGTCACACCGTACCGGTGTCTGTGTCTGCCAGAGAGCCATACCATGGGAACAAATGTGAGTAATTAGCATTTGATCTTTTAAAATAGTGATGCTATTTTGCCAGTGTTGTACACAGTAACACCTTTCCCACTTATTTAAACTCAAATCCATAAAACCTATTTGCTCTCACATAAAATATAGTTAGGGCTATATATAGTGCTATAACTACTGATAACTGTATCAGTAGCTATAGCACAATAAATCTCTGTGTATACATCATGTATTTTTTCTTTAATGCAAAAACTTTTTTTCTTCTCTGTCCCGGAAATTATGTTTTATTTTTTTTGCTCTACATGATATACTGTTTACTTGCAGAAATAAGGGTAGAAAAAGCTAGAACACTGACAAACAGGCAGGATAACAACACTGAGAAGCAGATCAAACAAAGAAGTCCAATGTTACAATACACTCTTTTATTTCACAAAGAAAAGATCAAATTTGACATATCTGAACACCTCAGCATTTTACCTCTCCTGTGACATTCCACTCATCCTGTACATATAGAGTATGGGAAGAATCAGTGGAGGATCTGTTGCATTGATATTAGTTCATATAACTCACTAGAATTGTGGTTGTCTCAGTATTTTTTGCAACACCACTTACATAAATGTAGTCTGCTCATTTTGAGCTTGATAGATTGTCAGAAAAATAAATTTTTGTTCTTTGGTCCTTGATTTACACTCAGCATTTGTACATGAACAGCTGCATTGAGTTGCGGTTAGAGTTCAGCCTTGAAATGTAATTGGACCATCACTATGTATGTTTGATTTAGTGACACTGTGAACTGTGTGCATTCTGTCAAATACTCAGAAACCTGTGCCAAGTCTTAAGCACATGCTCATCTGTTTTACAGGAGAATGTGTGGCACTCATGAGATTATAGAAGAATAAATAATGTTTATCAGAGTTCAGCTGGATATCGAGAGCTTTGATCTGTTTGACGGACTTCTGCATGCTTATACTCAACTAGACTCATATTAATCTACATGGTGCACATTGACTCAGATATTCCATTTTTCTGTGTGTTTTTATTTAAAAAACAGGAAAGCCTAAGAGGATACATTTTTAAGTCGGATCAGTGTTAGATATTATTGCTGAGAACATGGAGAACATGGGACATACTTTAGTTGGAGACTTTACTGTTCAGTTTGATTGGCGAACCTAACTAACTAGTGCTCATCTTACCAATACCCTATTTGTTTACCTTATAATAATCTCACCTCAGTCATTTCAGCACAGTGAGACCTGTTTATGGTTTACAGGAAGTCTCCATACATTTTCTGCCTACCTTTTTGAAAATGTCGAATTAATCCAATATTATTCCACTCAACATACTCTTCCACTCCAGCAGCAGATTATGTACACTCTGGCTACAGACTGAGTAGTTGGATCTAAACCGTCACCTTTTGCCTAGACAGTTGTTACTTGATAAGATAATAGACCTTGCCAGGTATATGTAGGCACCACCAGAAAAAAGTCCACCATTTGGTCAACAGTGAAATATTCTGGTATGTGCTTCACTTCACTGTTGTACAGGGCAGTCTGCATTATTCACCTCTTATGTATCATTCATACATCTGTGTCTGTGCTTTGCTTTGTAGATTTGTATTTTAGAGACACAACAGAGAACATTAGCGGAGATGCAAGGCTGTCACCAGCTGTACAGTTGTCTCTGTCACTTAAAGAGCCCTCTGGAGACTTTTGCATTAAGTCGCATATGTTGCACATTAACAGCTGTTAAAAAGTTATTTTGAAAGTACTTTAATATATATATACACACACAGATAAAACGCATTTCACTTTGTCAGATCAATTTCATCATTTATATCATTGGATTAAAAAAAATAATAAATCAGTATTCTTTCTGTTTTTTTACTTCTTTTTAAATTTCTTCTCTTTTATAGACTACATATGACTTTCCTCTCACTAGGTCCCTGTACTACCTCCATCCTCTTCTCTTTGTTGAACACTCTGTTTCTCATAGTCTGTCTTTCTCTCCTGAGTCTCTGTTTAAATAATGTCTCAAATCGAGTAGAACAATGACATTCCCTCAGCATGCATCTCTAATCAGCTCTCTTTCTTTCTGTTTGTCTTTCGCTTCATTTCACTCAGCCGTTTTCTCAACTCCCCAACCCTCCAACCCAGCCACTCTTTATTTCTGTACTTTCTAAGTATGTAATTTGTTCCTGTTTGACTCTGTTTCCCGTGTTTCATTCTATCTTTCCTTTATTTATCTTACTCTCAAGTTGATCCATTCTCCCAAGCTGTCCTTTCTCTTTCTTTTTCATACGTTAGTTTTTTAATATTTTTGGTTGAGGTTATACCATGGAAAAAGCAATATAAATATGATTTATGTAAATCATGCTCTATAGGAGCTCTGCATCTGCAGTCCATTCCTTTCTGCGCAGAGTTCTCTTTGTGTAATCATCTGTCTACATGCCTGTGTGCACTTTTTTCCTCTAAACCTGTCTATGTCATCTCTCTTAGTGAATATTCAGGACCTTTCTTCTGTCTCCGTAATATTGGAGCATAAAAGGCTGTGGGGAATATTAGCGTTTAATATTGCATGCGATCTGTTGACTTGGATCGGCCTTGCACCATGACGGATGTTGTACTAATCTGTAGAATTTCCACAGTGACATTAAAGTGACAGAAATGCTCAGACATGTGTCAGAATGATCAACAGAGGCCTTAGAAGACACACACTTAAATTTTCCGCTCTCACACACACACAGAAACACACATGCAGATAAGTGCATGCACACACTCTCACAGCTTCTCACTCTGCCTTTTGATTCTTTTTTTTTTGTGCACTTTGTGTCAGACTTGATTTCAAATTCTGTCAGTCTTGCACTGTACCGCTTCCTGCATCCGATGGATTTCATCATGCCTGAAAGCTATATCATTTACTACATTGTGCCTTATATCGCACAGTCCACTAAATGTACTATGTCATTTAATGGTTAAGAAGAATATAGCGGGGGATTTAATGTTGTCAAATACTGGCAAAAACACTCCAAACAAAATTTGTTTGAAGGTTTTCCCTCATTCTGCACTCTGCAGGACCAAATGATTGTTGCTTCAAGCTTGACTGAAGGCTTGACAGCGATGAACAAATTTTATATTTATTTGTGTGCGTATATGGGCATTTGTGAAATACCAAGTGTATGTTTATGTCTTATGACAATTAAAAGAAATCTAAAAATTCCTCTGGCTGCATGGTAGTGTGGTGGTTGGTACTTTTGCAAGAGGTTGAAATCCCAACTGGGGGCCTGTCTGTGTGGAGTTTGCATGTTGTGCAAACTACACGCTGTGTATGCATGGGTTCTTTCCAGTTACTCCTGCTCCGTTGTACAGTCCAAAATCTTTTTTTATTTAATATTCAAAGCGAACACTGTTTTGTATGTTTTCCTGTGTTTGTATCTGTATGTGTGAGAGACTTTGATAGATACTGACATTAAGTGGCGTTGCCCAGGGTCTGTGCTGCCTCGGTTTGCATCAGCAGCAGAATTTCACCTGCACCGGGGTTAACCGGGTTAACTTCTATTCCAGATACACATAAAATGGATGCATGCACACAAACATTCTCACGCATACACAAGACAGTGCCATGACCTTTCCAGTGAGAGCGTGAAATTGGTCATGGCATTTAGGATAAGATGAGTTGTCCCAGCAGATTTACACTCACACACACACGCACAGATGCTTATGACAGGCCATCTGAATGTCCACATATCCATTAGAGTAGTCTCCTCACTCAGCAGGTTTTGTCGAAACAGTCAAAGTGAAAATTAGATGTTATCCTCTGTCGCACAGTCCAGTGTCCACTTTCGTTGCCGCTCTCCAGCACACTCAGGGGCTCCATTGTGAGAAAAGAAAACATGAATAAATCTGTTATTCACAATGTGTTTTACTAAACGGTGGGATCTACTAAATGACAATGTCTCTAGTAGCTTCTCATTCTGTCACCAGGTGGTGATTACTATTCATGTCATGACAGAAATTACAGAAACAGAAGACAAGTGCTGACCGATTTGAAATACTTATTATGCAGTTTCTTTTCACAAGCTGAAACATTTTCCTGAAGTCTGAAATATCTGTGGCAAAGGATTACCGGTACAGTACCACTGAGCTCTTGTCAATCCTGTCATAACAGCGAGTTAAATTGGATTTACGAACTCACCTCCACTTCACCGCTTTCTTCCGTTCAGGTTATTATCTATTTCAATCTTGAGTGACTATTCAAAGAGAATCTTGTGATGAATGTTTTTAATTACCCTTAAAGTACATTGTACTACACAGCATACCAACCTTTTGAGCTCACACTGGTGCTCACTAAAACAAATCAAACTGATTTTTAAAAATTACTTGACCAGTCGATTTGAAATATTTCCAAGTTTGAAAATTGGCAGTGGACAGTTGGAACTGATCCCTCTGTCAGACACACTTTTTGTGACTCATGCTCTGAAGTAGCCCAAGTTGACAAAACATTAAACCACAGATATAATAGTTGCGATAAGATGACAACCAGCCTACAAGGAATAGAGAACTTTAAATGTAATCTTGGAGGTACAGATTTAGAGTGGCTCACTACTTGTCCACTTCTCTGTTTTGTTTGGGTTATTGAGGCTTAAATTGAGAACTTCTGTTTATTTTAAACATTTTCAGCTTGTCTTTGTGATGGTATTCTCTGGTTCCAATGTGATTGACGTGCCTATTGATGGTATATCCGTTTACTAATTTTGATTAGGGATTTCTGACTGGGAAAAATCAGCAAGAAATAAGATTTCTTTTTTCAGACCTTATATAAGGTTTATCGACCCTAAAGAGGTAGCTTACCAAATCCAGAGTTTTGTTTTACTTTTTGTAATAAGAAAACTGATCAAAAATGGAAAAAGTATAGAACTAAGCAACTAAGTAAAGTGAGAATACAATGTGAAAAGATTAGCAAAGCATTCTGACTTCCCACCTTGCAGGTCCAACGAATGAAGCATGGTTTGTAGCTGTAGGTTGAGGTAAAGAGAATGGGTTGGCTAAAAATGTTCTTCTGTAACATAACAGTACAGTATAAATCTGAACTGCTCACTGTCTTACAATGACTCCAGCAAGCAAAATTATAAGTATGTTCTCAAACACAACCACATTTTTAGATCATAAAGCCTCCAATTCAATGTTATTTTGTGGGTAGACATATTTCAGTATAACCATAATTGTTCTGGCATCACCATAACAATTCATCTTGTTTGCTTTTTATAGTCTTAGTATAACTGTTCAGTTACCCAACACAGGGAGATGGTGGGAGTATCCTAATACATTAAAAACCTTTTTTTTTTGGAAAAGAGAATGAACTTGTGTGCACTTGTGTGCTCTTCTTTTGACGTC
Source organism: Menidia beryllina (assembly GCA_013363375.1). NCBI lineage: Eukaryota > Metazoa > Chordata > Actinopteri > Atheriniformes > Atherinopsidae > Menidia > Menidia beryllina. The sequence goes on along the minus strand of JABUIW010000020.1, from coordinate 11,247,655 downwards.
CAAACACTGGTCCCACAACTAATTAGCAGGCAGAGGGTGAGGGAAGGTAACGCAATGTTGAATGAAAAGAAAAAAGAAGAAAGAGAAATCCCTTTCATTTGGTATGGTAATATTTCCTGCTCACATACTCACCACAGCTATGAGAACAAGCAGTTGGGGGACGTGGAGACGGGGGAAGCAAAGAAAAGGGAATCTGGGGGATATGTACAGAACTATTTGTTTTTCAGAAAGCGAGGCATTTCAAGAAAAAGAAAACTGAAGCCTGGAAAAATTGAGCATGTGGAGAGAAAAGTATGAGAGAAGAACTCTTCTGCTTTTAGTGGATGGGTGGATATGATGAAGTGCTGCAGTAGCTTTCTGTTGGAGGGGCTGAAAGTAAAGTACTTTTGTTATCTGAGCACAGAGACACAGAGAGACGTGTGAGTAAAGACAGACGAGCAGAAGGGGAGAAGACGGACGGGTAGTGACGGAGAAAGAAACTTATTCTAGGCATGAGAACGGATAGATTGGAATGTTCAAATGTTGTAGTCGATGGATGGCCAGACAGGTTGACAAACATGACCATACAAACAACAAAAAAGCGTTCCTGATTCTTTGCATGACCCAATACACTGTGTTTGTGCGTGTGTGTTAGTTTGTTGGCATTTATAGACTTCTTTCTGTTTGCATTAGTGTACACATTACAACATACAGTACAACATTTCACACAATAAATACATTTTTATGAGCAGAACTCTAGATATTGTAGTATTATCTATCAGTGCTCACAAATACTGAAATGTGCAATTCAGCAACCTAATACAATGCATTTGGTTATGCAACACATTTTTCGGCTCTTGTTATTTCACTGTCTCCTTGTCATCACCCTTGCACACTTGCAGATAGTTTTATCTATTAATGTCTTCCCTTTCTGAAGCCTGTGTTTCGGTATCTGAAACTGTTTCCATCATTTTTTCATACTTCTTTCATCTTTCTGAAATACAAAGTCGGAGCCCCTTCCCCCGTTTCTGTCAACACCCTTCTCCCTCCCCCTCTCTTGCCCCTGCCACCTCCTCCTCCTCCTCTTTTTGTCATACATAATAGGCCCAATACAGGTCTGCATGTGTCACACATGGGAAGAACTCCTGTGTTTTTAATACATTTTTAATCCTGCCATTTGATGCCCCCCTTGTCCAACGTAATTTGTACTGACTGTTGAACAAAATCAAAGGGCTTGTACTTGCTGCTTCTTGCCTCTGCTTCTCTCTGCTCCAAAAAATGCATTTTTCATGTCGCTTTTTCCCCTGTTCCCACTTTACACACACCTCTGTATGTTTATTTTGACATAAAAGTGGGACTATGTGAAAACGCTAGTAGTAGCACGTCACTTCTTATTAGCTGTCTGATTTGCCTTTTCTGTGTATGTGTGTATCTGTGTGTATATGCACCAGCTCATTCATTTTCAGTCTCCATTCATGTGTAGAAATTAACATATAACATACGATACATTTTTTTTCTTAACATTTTTCTTCCCTATTGTAATGAGTTTTATTTGCTCCTTGTCAATCCAAAGATTTTAAAGGGAAAGTTTTCCATGCCGACACTTATTTTTAATAAACGTACAGACTGACATTTTTTTTAGATCATCTCTAGAGAAATCTCTACTGTATTTTTTGTAATATGTTATGTTGCGCTATCAACGCTATGTAGTTTAGTGTCATTTTTTATTCAAGATAGGGGAATGAAATGGCCCAAATCTTCGTACAAAGTATCAATATTTATATCATTGTAGCTTTTTAATGGCTGTTAATCAGCTATTTTTATATGGCAAAGACATGTTTATAAGTAATGTGCATTGATAATATGGGCCTAGGTATGGGAATTATACATTTATTGTGAAATAGATATGTCAACATACAGCTAGTCATTCAACAGTTAAAACACCACGACGTGATGGTATGACAGTCCATTAGTCACAATATTATGGGTGACATGCACCATAAGGGCTAACCCTAAACCTAGACATTCCTCTAACCAGCACCCCCTGGTCTTGGGGGATCCCAAGGCATCCCCGGTCTGACTGGATATATAATACCTCCCTCTAGTCCTGGGTCTACCGAGTAGTCTTTTCCATGTAGGCCGTGCCTGGAAAAGCTCCTTAGTGAAACGACCAAGAGAAATCATTATCAGATCCTAGAACCACCTCAACTGACTCCTTTCAATGTGGAGGAGCAGCAGCTGTACTGCTTTCTCCCTCTTGATGGCCACGGTCTTCCTACTATCTCTAAGATTGACTCCGGTCACTCCCTTAAAGAACCCCATCCCACCCACTCGTATCCCCTATCTCCTTTTGGTCACAACCCCGATCCCGTGACCATAGCTGACAGTCGGAACAAAGATGGACCAGTAAATTGAGAGCTTTGCCTTCCAGCTCAGTTCCCTCTTTGCTACAACAGACTGGAGCAACGCCCTCATTACAGTTGACGAATCCCCAATCCGTCTGTCCATCTGCTGCTGCAACCTGCCATCACTGGTGAATAAGCTGCCCAGATACTTCAACTTTTCCACATGGGGAAGGGACCCATCCCCTAGAGAGCATTCAGACTAAAAGCAATTCTAGACCTCAATAAAGCGGCCTCAGAAGGAAAAAGAAAACCTTATCAGGAAAGGGGAATTTGGGGGACTCCCATTGAGCAAGTCCTGGACAGGGGAGACTGGAAAGAGACAAGGGAGAGACAGGAGATCACCTCCACGTGGGCCCACCATTCTCAGAGAGGAAAGTTGAGGTTGGGTGCAGTGTGAAAAGGGCAGAGGCGGAGGCCTGAGCATGCCAATCCTGGCCCCAGTAACCGCTCATTCACACTGAAAGGATTTTTCTTTTATTTGAAATTAAATATAGGTTTTGAATTTAAAAAAACAACACAGAGCTTTCTGTTTTTATTTACATTTCATGCAGCATCTCAACAATATAATTGGAAGAATATTGTATCCCCACAAAAACATAACATTTTTTAAACTCCTCTTGTTTTCTACAGTGCGAGCACTGTGCCCCACTCTACAATGACAAACCATTCCGGTCAGGTGACCAGCTTCAACCTATGAGCTGCCGTCCTTGCCAGTGTCATGGCCACGCCCTCTCTTGTCATTACGATGCTCTAGCTGATGACCAACCAGAAGAACACTATCAAGGAGGAGGAGGGGTCTGTGACAACTGCACGCACAACACTGCAGGTACAGTGATGGCTGGAGAAGTTTAGTAATTGTCTTAGAAGGTTGTATTTTATGTTTCCTCAAAATACTGTGGACTTCTTCTAGTATTGAATGGTATTCTAATAATGTTTCTTGGCTTGTGTGTATCTCTCTGGAGCCTAGCGTTATTTTCCATACTTTAATTAGGAGTAAACGCCTGTATTTTTTTTATTGTGTATTTAATCATGTTTCCTTCCCTTTTTATCATCAGGAAGGAATTGTCAACACTGCATTAGTGGATTTTTTAGGCTAAATGATTCTGATCCCACTTCAGTTGATGTGTGTCAGCCCTGTGAGTGCCACACTGCTGGAACGGTCAACGGCACCATGGAGTGTGCCCAGGTACATGAAAGACACTCTGTGAAGACAGAGTGTACTAATGATTCAAGGTGTTTATTTTAAAGTGTTTCTTACTGTCGTCTTCTAACGTTCTCGTCTCCACCTGTTTGTTTCACTTCCAGATAGGAGGGCAGTGTCAGTGTAAGGCTGGGGTGATAGGTCGCCAGTGTGCGGACTGTTTGTCTGGTTGGTATAATCTGGATGCTTCAAATCCAAATGGCTGTATTTCCTGCAACTGCAGTAACCTGGGCATCAGCAGCAGCGCAACAGGAGTAGATTTCAGTTGTGACCAATACACTGGACAGTGTCAGTGTAAACCCCATGTCATAGGTATGTCCTTTAAAGAAATTAATGGAGATTTTACTTTTTTACATCTTCTTTTTTTATTTATTTTTTTTATTTTGATTTTTTTGACAACCTTAGCTTTGGCGTGACTGGACACCGGTGACTCACAGGTGCTCCAAAATATCAGATCTTTCAGATGAATTATTTTATGAATTATAGACAATTGCACATTAACTATTTCATAAAATTGCCCTGCTGATTTTATTATTCTAATATTTACATTTACTGACACCCAGAAAAACAGTCCAAATTCTTTAAATTGGAAACATTGCTCATGGACTGATGAAAAAGTTTGTGGATGAGAGATTAAAACATCACAGATCTACGATCGCAAAATCAACCAACTAAGTTCCAGTAGTGATCCAACAGTCCAGGAAGAAAAGCATCAAATAGTGTAGACTTTTGTACAAGTGGCAAATAGTCACAGGCAGCAGGTTAATCTTTAGATAGCTTGTGTTGAAGCAACAAGTGAAATTGTCACTTGTTCCTAACCTGCTTACCTTACATTTGACTCTTTAGTCAAACAGGTCTTGTTCATTGGGAACTTCATGAACTTGATTGTTTTAAGACTTTACTATCAGTTCCATTTAATTCATATCTGTTATAGTTTTGTTGTAGTTTGGATCAGATAGTACATACCTGTGGAATTTCCAATAATAATAGTTAGTTAATAGCTCAAATGCTACTGAGAAAAAGGTAAACTTTTGGACTTACATAATTAGCAGCTTAGACTCCAGCAGACTGTCCACCTCTGGGGTACTGCTTCTGTAAATGGCTGTTATAACATAAAATTTAAGCAAGTTAAGATCAACTCCCTGACATGCCATATTTCTCTGTATCTACACAGAATACAGGTGAAAATGTTACCATACATACTCTGTTTCATATTTCCAACATGTGTGGCAAAACACCCATTCCTTCTCCGAGAGAAAACTATCAAAACGTTATCAAGAACAAAGGATAGAAAAAAACCTACATTTGGCTGTTAGAGATACAGCTTTGTTAATCAATAACTTTATGCTTGGAAAAGAAAACATCTCAATACCAATGACGAACCATTGATTCCTCATAATTCAGCCTGAGGTTAACTTGTTACAGCCCAATTTATTACATTTTGACAATAACTTGTTAACACCTAAACAGGGTTTGTGCCAGTTGCAAAGCCATAGTGAATCTATCCCCTTTTCTGATTAACTGTCCTGCAAAGTTGCCTTAATCAATGCATATGGACTCTCATTTAGGTGCACACAAAGAAAAAGTGAATACATTGGGTGTGCATGACAAAACACACATGTACATATATACACACTGATGAACACACACATTCATATTCAAAAGTGTTTTGGCAGCCAAAATAAACAGGCTTTTCTTCTGGCGGTGCTTCTAGCCGTTGTGCCTCTCTTTGTGATAAATGGTTTCACTCTCTCCCCTGTGTGTCTTTGAAGACCAGGCTCGTATGAAATGCAAAACTGGCCAACGCTCCTCAACTCAACGCATCATGCTTATTGCTAAGCCTTGCTATCAAGGGTCCGCGTTTTGTGTGAGTGTGGGCTTGTGTTTTGTATGTGTAAGATAGAGGGTGTATGTGTGTATCTGTAAGATAGAGGGATGTGGCCATGTGTTCATGTACTTTTGTCTTTGCCTAACTCTGTGGATTGTATCCTATAAGACAGTTTGGTGTGTGTATAAACGCATCTGTGTGTGTGTGTGTGTGTCTGTGTGTGCACGTATGCCATCAAGGACTAAGCTGGTATTTAATTCTCTAATTCAATGCCAAGTTGATTAAAACAAACTGCTGCAGTCCCCTGTATTTTTTTCACTCCTTCTTACAAGACCCATTTTTGTTTTTTTCTGTCCTTGTTTGTTTGGTTGCTCCCACAGGTATTTTTCAGAAATGAGATTTGATTATGGCAATTTATTACCGCCAAGCTGATACTTTGAGTTGAGCAATGGCAGGCATGCTTCAGAAGGATGGAATTGAAATGTGTGCACGCAGACACAGATACACACATGCAGAAACACGCACACACTCATAACAAGGTGCCAGAGTGCAGTGTGTACATAATAGTGTTTGAAATGGTGATGCATGAGCCTGTTAACCAGCTGGCTCCTGATAAAAAGCCTGGCCGTGTCCACAGAATACACACACACACACACACACACACACACACACGTATGCACGTGCGCAAGTGGCCTTGTGGACATCTTAACAGAGAATACATTCTTTTTGTTCTGATGTAATATCTCTTAATATCTCCTTTTATTTGACCTTTTACTTTTAGCTCTTTGTAGTTTTCTCTCTTATTTCAATCCTTGTGATTGAGGTTTTATATGAACATATCTCAAAAGTTAAAAAATAATATAACATCTTAATTAGCACTCTCTTCTCTATCTCCTTCTGTTTGTGCAACAGTAGTTTTAATAGTAGTTTTGAACATAGTGCTATATATCAAAGGATTTTTTTTTCTAAGAATCAGCGTGTCATATTGCATATTTACCACTCTTACACTCAGATGTACATTTCCGCTTCTGCATACACAGATATATCTTCAACATGCCATTATGAAATATGATCTGTGGATAGAAATATATTCATATCTGTAAAATCATTAAAGAGGGCCGGTCAGGGGAAATGCCAAGTGTCTACTGCACAGAAAGGATACACACACATGTGCACTTGCAGATGTAAAAGTGTATTTCTATTAATCTAGGTGTGCACATGCACATTTAAAGCCACACACATATGAACATGTGCTCTCTCATAAACGACTGTGGTGACTGCATTGCCCCCAGGCATCCATTTAGGGACAGATTGCCTGTCATGGAATACGTATGGCATATTCAAATAAGCTCTGCACAGACACACACACACATACATAGTGAATATCATAGTTTAACTTGCTTTAGAGTATAGCATCGAGACAGCAATTTAAAACCTCAAGTTCCACGTGTTTGTTACTGTTTATTATTATTGTAGAGATTTTCACACAGAACAAAGCCTTTTAGGAAAAAAGACACAATGATTTGCAAATGAAATGTCAATTAAAACTTCAGAAATAAATGTAAAGACCATTAAGCAGGACTCTAAATTGGTTTCAGATTCATATATCGTGAAGCTGGTTAACATTCAATTGAGGGCCTGAAATGTTCAAAAGAAAGTGACTTTTGGTTAATCTTTTGTTACAAGTGATTGATTTTAAATTAAGTGCAACCCCCACCATTTAAGGCCAATTGGCAGTAGATATAAGGTTGTTTTTTGCATAACATGACACTTCAAGATTTTTACTCCATTATGATTCAGTATTACTTCTTTATCTCTCCTCTTCTCTCCCTCCTTTTTTTCAGTCACATTATTTATTTATTTATTTTGCTCAGTAAAATTAAGTGTTTGGCCTTAGGTAAGTGATCCATCAAATATAGAGGGCTTGGCCCTAATGATGGCAGTTTTATTCACTCTCCCACCATTTCTCTTTCTTTCTCCCAATCGTAAGCACACTCACCCACGCTGGTGTGCACTCAGAGAGAGACTAAACATTGGTTGGGGAACAAGAAAGCATCTGTTCATTTTTTTATTATTCATTTGTATTTCTTCTTTCCTCAGAAGACACCTATCATATTTTCATATTTCACATTTATCCAAAAATCTTTTTCTTCTCTCTGTTCTTTTTTCATTTTTTGTTTTTTTTTAGGTCTTTCATGTGACCGTTGTGAGTTTGGTTATTGGAACCTTTCCAACCCAGAAGGCTGCATACCTTGTGACTGTGATCCCTTGGGTTCCCTCAGTCCATTTTGTGAACCTGAAGGGGGCCAGTGCCACTGTAAGCCTGGGGTGGGTGGTCAGCGATGTGATTCATGCGGCACAGGCTTGTTTGGCTTAAGGCTTGAGGGATCCTGTGCACCCTGCAACTGCTCACATGATGGGACAGTACCTGGGACAGACTGTGATCCATTTACAGGACAGTGTGTGTGCAAGGCATGTATGCATTTACTGTGAAATCTAAAAAAAGGACTGAATTGGGATTGTTAATCAGAACTTTATTGTGTGTTTTCTCGTAAATCATGTCAAGTACCTTAATCTCACTAAGATCAAGCACTTTGTAGAAATAACGTTGCAGATGGATGTAATTCACCAGCTAAGTCAACTGTGCTGACTTATTTTTGCTTAACTTCCTCCTTTATTTCTTTATTAGAAAAATGTGGAGGGCCTTCGCTGTGACTCTTGCCGTCATGGTTACCATACCCTGGAGCATCGAAACTCCCTAGGTTGCCTACCGTGTGTGTGTGACATGAGTGGAACTGTGCCTGAGGGTGTATGTGACATGTGGACTGGACAATGCCCATGCAAGGAAGGGGTGGAGGGCACACAATGTACCAACTGTGTCCATAACTACTATAATCGGAGTACAAATCTTGAAAGTAAGACAACACAGTATTATGTTCTGCTGTCATTACATTTTTTTTAATGATTGTAAAACTGTTGATTTAGTGCATCAAAAGTGAGCAGCCCCAAAAAGCTATGTTTCTTTTTCTTTTTTTACCTTGTCAGGTGGTTCATTTCAGGGCTGTGTTCCATGTACCTGCGACCCCGAGGGCACAGTCCCAGGGTCAGTCTGTGACAGTACCACAGGCCGGTGTGTTTGTGTCCCAACACGCTATGGAAAAGACTGCAGTAGCTGTCGTCCTGGTGAGTCACATGGACAACAGGAAAAATGATAGATGAGTTACCATACAAATGTGCATGTGAAAGTGCACAAATCCACACACAAAGGTCACACTGCCAAAAATTCAAAACCTTCTGGGTCAAATAGTAGAGGAATAAGTTATGCTTCTCCAGACTTTTTAAGTTTTTGTTGTGTGTGTTGTGATGCTCCTTTTGCCAAAGTGCTACCCAGCCTTTTTTCTGTTTATGGCAAGTCACAACACCACCACCACATTTGGGAAACATTGTTTTTTCACTCATCTCACTTTGTGTGTAGGTGTTTGTGATTAGTCTTGTTGGAGCTAACACATGGCGTGTCAAGGACAGAGAAGGTTCAGGATCATAGTGTTTTAATGTAAGACAAGTTGAGATTAGACATTTTATAAGATGTTTGGCAAAAAAATCGTTGTTAGCTAAAAACAGTAACTGTGTCTTCTGAAAATATCAGATAAATGTTTACTGTAAAGTAATTTTGTCCTAGCACCACATATCGAAGTGATAGTAATTTGACAGACACTGTTTCAGCTAAGTCATTTTTGTCTTCGATTGCTCCTCTACCAGAACAATTAGCGTTATTACTGCTATTCTTCATTGATCAAGTTCCAATGATCTTCTAATAGCACCACATGGAAATTATATTTGCCAAGATTAATTCTTACGATGTGCTTATTTTCATCTTATTAAATGGTCCACAGCAATTAAATATTACCTACAAAAGAAGCTAAATTAAATATCTACTTTGTTTATAAGCTGGCATGCCTTGTGAAAAATAAATGGAAGTGATTTACACTTTCAACAGGTAGTCTTAAAACTTGATGAAAGAAGAAACTGAGGGAAGAACTGTATCTAAGCACAGATGAAAAACATGTGAAATGGACAGATATGCACATAGACTTATCAAAGCACTGTCATTTTAGTTAACTTATTATTTCTTTCTGTGCAGGTTTCTACCTCTCTCCAGATCACAGGATGTGTTTGAAATGTGACTGCCATCCAATGGGAGCGCTGCAGCGGGACTGTGAGAGTCAGAATGGACTGTGTGTGTGCGCTCATCCCTCAGTGGGTGGGAGACGTTGTGACCAGTGTCATGAAAATTTCTTTGGGTTCAACCCTGGTTTAGGGAGGTAAGTAATTAGTAAATTTATTAAAAACAGGTGGAAACCATACAGCTTTCATTGATAAAGTGTGCCAGCAATGTAAACAGATTCAATCACACAAATAGCTGTGCATGTGAGTGCACAGAGCTGGAGGAACACTTCATGTAAAGAGAGTTCACAGCTTGGTGAGCGGATGAATAATTTACCTAAGTTAAGAAGTGCTTTTGACCTCTGTCCATAAAGTAAATTGAACCATTTGAAAGAGAAGAGAGCATTAAATAAAATATTAAGAAACGTATGGAAAGGGATGTTTTATATTAGTACATTGTAACACTGAAAAATAGATGCTCTGGGACATATGTGAAGAAGTATGTATGAAGACAACTTCAACTTTTTAGTTTACCCCTTTTCTTTTTCTTCCCCATTCAGCCTATTTTGTTGTTGTTTTCTATCTTGGTAAATAGTAAAAATTGAACCAGTTTTTTTTTTAGAACATAACCGGTGATTTATTTTCTGGTGCACAACTCTGTTTTTTTTTTTTTTTTTTTTTTTTTTTTTTTTACTATTTTTTTTTTTTTTTTTTTTTTTCATCCGGATATGATCAAGTGATTTTGTCATTTGCTTTTCAATCAATTGGCTTTATTGCAAATGAATCAAGAAACAGATTGTGTAAGCAGTTGGCAGAGCATGTAGGACTGTGTCTCAATAAATACTGTGTTATATGATAATAATTCAGTCTGGAGAGATGAAACTCTGGCACGTGCAGTCATTCGCTTATATAGTTTCCTATTCCCTAACACCTTTCCTCTGGATGAGTTCCTCAGCCCTCATAAAATTGACATGACACTGGTCATTAACATGAAAGAGGCTATATGAATGTTTTTGCCATACAGTCAGTCTCTTAAATTCCAGTTCAAAATTAATGTTGACATTTAATGTGGTTTCACTTGTCGTAAACATGACCCAATATGCTTAGCAATCAAACTTATACTAGTTAGTTCTGTTTGGTAATACATTAATTATATGCTTCGTATATGTTTGTTTTGATATTGGCTGTCAGTAGACTATTTTAGCTGTAACTAACTATGGTCCAACTACTATGTTCTTTTTTAAATACTTTTTTGTCATTCTTTACACACACAGCACTTTTAGGCTCATGAGAGGGGAAACACTGGGTGTGATGTTGGTGTTTTCTTTCTCCTTGAGAACAGGAGTGAAGGTCGAGTCACTGCGGCATTCTTTGTATGAGTGTTTGTGTGTGCATGTGTTTGTGTGAGCACCAGTTGACAGGACAAATTTGCAGCTCGTTATGAGGCTGTGGCTTTTCACACAGCAATAAAGAAGGTGTAGTGGTGGGTGAGAGAAACACAAAACGTGAGTACAGTGTGCAGTAGAATGAAAAACACACATGGGTAATGTCTGTGTGTGGCTGACACTGACATGGTTTATACCATCTCACTACCAATCTGGTGTGTATCTGAGTGTGTGCCAAACATCTTCCAATGTGCAGACCGCACTGTGTGTATGTGTATGTGTGTGGGTGTGTGTGTGTGTGTGTAGAGGCGTGAGGTGGCTGGCCGGATGATCACCCTTTGAGAGTAACGCCACACCAGTGACCCAGACGCAGGCTTTGTCACACACAGGCTTTGGTAACTCTGTGGTCTCTGTGAAGTGAGTTTCACAGCTAGAGGATGGATAGTTGGTGGTGAGGGTCTCCCTCACAGTGTCAGGGAAAGGACCCAACACCTCTCTTGCACACCCCTTAGTTGAAAGTTACTTCTGAATATTTTAACATCCAGACCCATGTGATAATGAATTTTCTTTTTTTTACCGCCACATCCAAGCTATAGCCTTTACAGCATTTTAACCATCTTCCCATTCATTATACCCACTTTATCCTGCATATTACTATGAGCTGGATTTTACCTCAGCAGAAATTAGCTGGAAAGGGAGAGCATCTTGGACAGGTTGTTCATCTATCCCAGGGCTAAAACAGAGAGATGGACTCGAACGTGCTCTCACACTTTTTATCTGTAGAAAATCAGGGGTTACAGCTTCAACTACTATGACTGTCTTTGGCACAAAAAAGAGAATCCCAGGCACAAGAATGATAGAATATGTTTTTGTGAGCCCACCAAAGCCCACAAAATGAGCAGTTAAAACCTCACTATCTTTTTATTTATTTTTGTTTGATGAACAGATGCCAGCCTTGTGCATGTGACCCAGTGGGTAGCATCAATAGTTCTTGCCATCCAGACACAGGGGTATGTGCCTGTAAGCTTCTTGTAACTGGAGACAAGTGTGATTCATGTCAGCCTGGAGCAAGTCATTTTGATGCAGGAAACCCCTTTGGCTGCAGCAAAGGTGTGTTTTATCTTTTACTCAACAAATACAAACACTGGCTGAGCAGAAAATAATCTTCACTTTGATCGGGTGTGCAGCATGACATGTTTTACCCAAACTGTGTTCTCTAACTGTTAATTTTGCTCTCTCTTTCCATTTTCTCAACTTGTCTGCGCAGCACCCTCACAGCAGCCTGTACCGGCAGGTTTAGCTCTCAGTTACTCCTCCATTCATCTCTATTGGCATCCGCCTGATTCTCCAAACTCACACAGACTCAATTACACTGTCATTAGGGATGGAAAGTCAGTGCATACCCTCCAAAGTGACTATCCTTATAGTATGTATGGTCCAACTTTTCTGATGCATTTGAGAATCATAGCTATGATCATACTAGTATTGTAGATACACATGGCATAAACAATATCTGTTTTTACAGCTCTAAAATCGTACTCCAATCAATTTCTTCAATTTTTCCAGGCGCTGAATCCTTTGTGGACAATGGTTTGTTTCCCTTCACAAACTACTCTTACTGGCTCAGAACGACTAATATAGCTGGTGAGACCATAAGTTCCTCAGCCTCATACCAAACTTTAAGTGCACCCCCTGCAGTCACTGAGCTTCATTTGAACCTTCTGGGACGACCTGGTCCAGCTGCTGCAAGCTTTAACTGGACCATTCCAAGAAATGATACTGGCCCAGTTGAGAGGTAAGAACTGATAGAAAAGATGAGTGTGAATAAGTATTTAGACAGCAGTGCAGAGATAATGGATTGTCAGCAAAAGTGCAGAGTTAGACCTCAGATTAAATGACAAAAACTCCAACTTTGGGATTTTCCAAGTGACTGTGATCACATAATGTACCAGTAATCAATGTTTTAAAAATGATTCAGATAAAAACATTGTAATAACCAGTGTATGTAATGTAGTTGAAGTGCAGAATGAAATATACTTATTTCTTTGTAAAACGTTACGGTTATTTTTTGTCTCCATAGGTTTGTATTATCCTTGAGGGATTCATCTACAGGAGAAACTGTCATTCATTACACAGGCTTATCTTCAGAAGCTGTGGCAAGCAGTTTAAAGCCCTTCACAAAGTATGCAGCCATACTGGAAGTAAGTGTGGCAAAGTGTCTCAGAAACAGACATATGAATAAATATTGGACAAGTGTATTATCCAATGAAAATATCAAGCATTTTCTTGGGAGGTTTTTGTGACAAATTAAACATTTAATGATCTAATTGAGACTTCATCTGCAGGCATGCACTTCTGGAGGATGCACTTCTACCCCACCACTTTCTTTAGTGACAGCTGCTGCTCCCCCCCAAAACCAGCCTCCTCCAAAAGTCACTGCTACTGGACCGCATACACTGCATGTGTCTTGGAAACCTCCCATTCAGCCAAATGGTACAACTAAAAACACACATACAGTAGATGCAGTGTTTTTTAACATATTACAATTTTGTGACAATACAAATATTTCAGTCTGAGAATGAATGATAGGGCAGAACACACATACAAACAAAGAATAGCTGTTTAAGAACTAACATAACCCATGCCTAGTAGCAAGACCCTGGGCTTATGTCATTCAAGAAGTATAAGCATCACACACGTACACACAACAATACACAGACTAAGGCACACACTCAACTGGAAGTGCCTTTGGTAAATCCGAGGAGCTTTGTAACGGCTCTAGGGTTCACTGTTATACAGAGCCCTCTAAGATGAACCTCTCTCTGCCTCTGTCTATCATCATTCTCCCAAGTGTCTTCCTTAATGCCACACTGAACTCTTTTTTTTAATTATCCTTAGCAATAAGCCAGTCTTACCCTCAATCTCCATCACTTCTATTTCTCTCAACTGCATTAAATCTTGTTTTTCCTCTTTCTTCATTTTAATTGGCGATTATCCATTGACTCTGTGAACATGACCCACCGTCTTTTCTTTTTTCTCTAGGTGTTATTACAAGGTATGAGGTCTTCATGCGTGGGCCAGTGGAATCACAAAACTTCTCAGATCTTGCTCTTGGGAAAGGTGTGTTTAACAGCACCATTTGGCTGGAACCAAATGCATCAACTGAAGGAAAACTAGCCAACAGAAGTACAGTCTCACCTTCAGAGGCTAGCACCATTGTAACGGGTCTGCAGGCATATTCAACTTACCAGCTGAGAGTTGTAAGCATCAGCAGGGCAGGAAGTGCTGCATCACAGTGGACCACAGTCCGTACCTTGGAAGGAGGTTTGTATGGGCTGAGATAAACCTTCATTTTATAGGATGAAGGGTCAATTACGTTTACTTTTACACATCTAGAAGGTGCTTTTATTCAAAGCAACTTTCAAAGATTTCAGAGAGGCACCTGAAGGTAATTTGGAGTTTATGTGGAGTTTATGTGTGTCTTGTCCACGGACACCTTGACATGTTGACCGGGAAAACCTACCGCCAAACCACAAAGTTTCTGACCATTTAATTGGCAGATGATTTCTTGCCCCAAATTTCTATAAACAATCCCGAGTGATAAACAATAAACCTGTTTTCAAAATACTGCAACGCTAGACATTTCTTGACCGCTGTGTTGGTCCTGTTCATGAAGCTGATTCCCTATTTGTTAGTATTGTGCGCATTCGGCTCTCATTAGTTCATGTTAGGTGGGTGTTGATCAGCTTGCTTGATGAAGGGATTATATTCAAAGGCCTGGATCTAGGCAAGCAAGCTTGATAAGGTCAGTACAGTGAATGAAGTGGAATTAAGTTTTTGGTTAGTAAGGCTTCAATTATTCATGTTCAGTAGACTGAGAATACATTTGTCATTGAGAAGTGGGATCTCAAAAGCTGATGATTTAACTGGTTATCTATTCTGTTATCCCCTTGAAAACCCTCATTGTATTAGAGTCTGAAAAGGTATTTTCATGTTAAAGTTGCTCGCATTCGAATAGAAAATATAAGCCCAATTTGAGAATTTTCCCAGCTTTTTTTTTTAAAACTTTTTATTTCCCAGCTTTTTTTTAATAGCCTTTACTGGTTACTTCTCTCCTGGACTGGTAAAGAAAATGTACAATCCATGGATGGATGGAAAATAAGTGTAGCCCTTTTTTGCTATGTGAGAAGTTAGTGTTACGGTCAAGATTCTTGATCAAATGCAAATGGATTGCTAATGCTGTGGTGTTGAGGGTTGATGAAATACAAAGCTCAACGCAAATCTAAAGTTTAGAAACGGTTTAGATATAATCAGGAAACTATCATGAAAATGATTGGATAAATGGTTCAACATCTTCTGTACGTAGATCATTGAGGACTCACACATGTTTGTGGGCTAAAGTAAACTTGACATAGAAAAACCCAGCAATAAAACAGATTGAGCAGGAAGTATATCTACGGCTGAATGAGGTCAGTCATTTCACAGAGCAACAGCACAGAAAAAAAAAGTCTGAAAGAATGACACTCAAGTCCGAAGTTACCCTATAGAGCCAAGGAGGAAAAAAATTAAATTGTCTGATTGATTCTGCAGAAAGGATGTGGGGAAGGAAATAAAAACTGCACATGGGGGAGGGGAAACTCATTAAGGTATTTGAATTTCAAAGAGATGATATGGTTCATTAAGACTAAACGATTGCCTCCAACATCACTCTAAGCTGTGTGTCTGGATAACAAGCATATGATAACACCATTTCAGATGTGGAATGTGTGCCAGTGATTTTGCACTTGGATGTGCTGTGTAGAAGCCAAGAATATGACAGTAGTTATGTCTATCATAAATCACATTTCACAGCAATATTTCACAGTTAGATGCCATCAATAGTGGAATAAAGTATTCCTCTCCATAATCTGTCCTGTAATTGTGGCTTTCAAAACTTGAATTAAGGGACACTGAAATTGTTGATATTCACAAAATCTAGATTTTAATTCTATGATTTTCCCAAAAATCCGACACTCATAAATCCACTGTAAAGGGTTTTTTTTTTATTCACTTACTTTCATTTAAATAATTGCATTGGCAAATGATGTGATTGACTGAATGGAGTTGTTTTTCATCTTTTGTTTTACGTGTACCTGTAGCCATGGAAGATGTTGTGTGGCTGAAAAAAAGCTTAACCTCAAAGCAGACATATGGATGTTATTTAAAAAGAAGGTTTTCATTTTTCAACCAGATTGATGCTGCCATGGAGCATGTAAAATTTTCTGAAGTTATATGTTGTAAAGTGTTTATTTGGGACAAGTCATTTGAAGTAAAGAACTAACTTTATTTCAGTAAGATTCTCTACTATTAAATGCAAAAATATGAAAACATATTTCATATTCAGTATTTATCAATGTTTCTAACTGTATCTTTTTAAGAAGTTTTCATTATCATGTGAGGTATCTTCATATTAGGTATAATGTTTTCTGTATAACAATTAACACTTAGAAATAATGTAAATATTTGATCGGTATGTTATTTATCTGTTTCAATTGAATTGAAAAAATGTTTTTTATCATTTTTTACCCGTTTCCAGCCCCGGAGTTCATGGCTCCTCCAGATGTGTCTGCATTGTCATCCACCAGTCTCAGAGTGACATGGAGCTCTACTGAGGGTCAAGGGTTTATTGCCAGAGGACAAGTCACAGAGTACCGAGTCAATTTACTCACTGAGCAAACAACCAATCCATATGCTCCTCGAGTTGTTAGTCAGGTGGGCTGCGACACACATTTGATTGTTAATAATCAGTAACACAAAGTCAAAACAAATAAACTAACAAAGCCTGGTTTAAAGGAAAGGCTTTATATGTCACACTTGTGAAACAAGTTTAGAAGACACAATGTTTAGAAGACACACTTATCTAATTGTTTTCTGCTCTTATCTTGTTTTTAGGTTTTACATTTGTCAGTACCATCAGAACAGACTGTTTACATAGTGAAAGGATTGAAGCCTTACCATGTGTACAACTTCACTCTCACACTCTGCACAAAAATGGGTTGCATTACTAGTCTGCCAAGCACAGGACGGACCCTACCAACAGGTAGAAGAAAAGCATCCACACACTATTCATCCATTCACTGTGCTGACTTTTCACTTTGTTAGGTCAAAGGGCGTCAGCACTATATCTCCACTGACACTGGGCAAGCTCACTTTGGACGGAATGGCAGTTCATCACAGGGCGTAGATTTTCAGACAGCCACGAACACCCACATGCTCACACATTCTCATTTTGAATTGGAAATTAAACTAAAGTAAATCTTTGGACTATGAGAGGAAAATGCTTCACTGATTGAAAATCCACGCAAGTGCAGGGACAAAACATGCAATTTCCATAGAGGAAGACTCCAATTGAAGCTCCAAGCAGGAGCCCTCTGTGAAACCACTATAACACAAGCCTCTCACATTAGAGCCCACGCATACAGGATTACAGCCAGTGCTGACAGCATTGGTCATGCTAAACAGAGGGAATGCTCATGGTGCATGACGGGACAAACAGTTTGCTGTTAATTACAACGAAAAAACGTGGCATAGCATGCATTTCCTGGCGGCCATGAATCAAAAACCTACTTTGCCTCCATAACTTTTCACAGTAGATTTTTAATTGTCTAAATGAGGATGAAATTGGTTTGTTTAACACCACACATAGAACATTTTTGACTGAACTTAAAACTAATTGATCCGAACAAAAATGATGACACACAAAAATAGTCAATGTGACATTTTCGCTCTTTACAGTCTGTTGCTTTTTTTTAAATCAATATTCATTTTACACTCTTATGTACACCTGACCCCACAATACACTTTTCCATCTGTTATTGTCTGTCTACTTTCTGATCATTTTATGTTTTTTCCTGCTTTGCTTTTGTTTGTTTATCTCTTCAGGGACAGTAGGTGCATTCAGTAGTTGCGAATACCTTTCATCTACAAATACTTGCTCAGGGGTTTTAGCTTTTGAAATAATTCTAAACAACTATAACTGTTGACAAAGTGAATATTTAAATTTTCTACAATTTTCCGAAAGGCATGCTTTTTATTTATTGCTATGATGATACTTCGTATTATGATTGGTCGACATTCTCAATGTGTTTTTAATGGCTACATCTGTTGACGCAGTGACAGTGTTTATTTCAAGTGATTCCAAAGACTTCTCTTGACTGTAATACAGTACAGTTCAATATGGCTTATTGTACCCAGTTGACTTTTTGAATGTGTTTTTAACAGCCACATCTGTTGCTACCATTTACTTTCATCCAGTGCCAAAGATGTCCCTTGTTTCAACTGTAAGAAATGATAACGACATATGCTGTTTGGCAGATTTATTTTTGTTTAACTTCTCCACTGGGTGTTGAGCTTCTGTTACAGCACATCTGGTTTTACCTTTCATCTTTCAGCTTCCCTGAAAGTTTGAGTCAGTTTCAGCATATTCCTATTAATTCACAGAATATGTATAACAAAGATCTTTAGAATCTCATATGAGGAGATACTGGGAGACACAAATGTGAACACATAGCTTTCTCTTTCTGTTGTTCCATGTAACCTGTCAAGTACACACAAAGAGTCCTAGAGGCTCTCATATGAAAGGTATTTTGTTACTTAGCAGCAAGCTTAATCTTATGTAGCCTACCTATGTTGTGAGATAAAGTGAACATAGGAGACTCTGGTTATAATTTATATCTATATGTAATTCTTAAGCTTTAACTTACCATCAAAGAGTAATTTGTCACATCAGTACTTTATCACTGCCATAGCATTTCAGTTTCAAATTCTTCCTGAGTTATTTGTTAAAAGGTCTGCCTGATTTTGCTGACCTTAACAATGTCAGAACTCCTGAACCAACCTCTTGTGGAGGAAGTGATCCTCACAGTAAGATATATGTCTGCTAAGATGTACTTGAGCATGGCACAGATGCACTGATAAATGTACCTCACACAAGGCTAGGCTATTAGAGTGAGCTACCATCTGCTATAAGTGAGCAGGCAACATCTGTGAAACTACTGGAATTACAGAAAGCACAAGACTTAACATTAGTATGCACACAGAGATACACAAGGAAGGAGGTGCCGTCTATGTGTGTTGACGTTACTGCAGTTGTTTCAGCGGCTAGTCTTCCCACATAGCTATCGATCACAACGTAAAGTGAGTGGCTGATCAGGGGCTGATGGTGATGTTTTATGTATCCTACATCCATAACTGCTTGTTCTACAAGATATACACAGAGAGACATTCACACATACACTGTTACACCACTCAGACGAACAGGAACTTTATTGATTTATGCATAATTGGTCAGAGCACCTTCTTCAGTAAAGAAATATGCATGGCAAGGGATCACGATGTCAATAAGTGGCGTACTTATGAGCGTGTTGTAACTGTACGCTAAGAGCCTGTTAAGACATGTCAGTCGCTGTAAAAACAGGAAACACACACACATACACTTGTACATTTGCTCCTGGGAACTGGCTCATGATTTAGCTGCTTCATTACCATGTCGGCAGAAAAAATTAACCTTTCTGGTGGACTGTTAACCTTGCGTGCGCCTGTGTGTATGTGTTTGTCCATGTTTGGTGTAACTCACGATAAGGCAAATGGGTTTCATAGTGTCGTCATGTTAAGTCAATTTCAGTGAATTAACAAGCAGATACGATAAATGAACACCAGACTTGTGAAAAATACGCAACAATATATTACAATCACACTTAACCTTAATTTGGGGAGTTGTTGTGTACTGTATATGGCATATTAACCATCAGGAACCCATAAACAGTAGGTCTTTCCTGTTTTTTAAGTGGGATTGACAGTCCAGTTTTTATTCTTACAGACTTGTTAACCCCAAAAATACTTTTTCCCTCTACAAGCTCGGAAATAGAGCTTACAAAGAGTGATGCTCAACAATATGAATGCATTATGCTGCTTAGGTGTAATGATTTTATAGACATTTGCACTGATATAAAAAGGCTAAATTAAAATGAATCTCTGTTTAGTGCTTTCACTTTGTTTAACAAAAGTCTTTTAACATGCCTGTTGGGGGAGTTTCAACCTGTGATAACCTATGAACTCTGTCCGATCAGTCTGTCTTCATAATAAGACTTTGTACTATAAACCTGTCTTGATTCTAATTTTGTAGCTAAGTACAAATTCATTCTCTGCTTCCTATTTTCTCCTATTTTCAAAATTACATAACTAAATAGCTCTACCATCACATTTACAGAAACTGCAAATCTTAGTTGCTCAAGAGGTAAAAGTTTAATAGAGACTTCTACTTTTATTATTTTTCATTTCATTTCATGATTCTAAAAAGACATAATGGCATGTTGTTTACAGTTTTAAGTGAGGTACTTGCTATATCATGCACACACGTCAGGTAAACAATGTTTTTGATATTACCGTAGTTTAATATCTATAAAGAAAGCTGCTGATTTGCAGTGATTTATAATATGATATGCCAACATGAGGCATTTAAGAAGAGCATTTCCTATATGAGTTCTATTACAACTCACATCAAAGATGGTCCCCATGTATCACTGTGAGCTAATTTACTCCTTCTGACCATTTAGACAATTACTTAAATAAGCGCAGAAATACGACAGAATGACACGTAAAGCACATAGACTTAATGGACATACATACATCTTTCCAATCCTTATATCAGTCCATCAGTTAATATGTTTCCCACTGCAATATTCTCTTCTCCCATTTTCAGCCAGTCTTGAGTTGATTTATGTTGGATATATGATGAAATTAGAGCTTCGGTAGCACCTTATATGCTTTAAGGCCACATTTATTTTAAGCTCTAGAAGAAAATTCCATTTATTTTGTGTAAAATGAAATTGTGATTTTTGACCACACCAAACCAATACTATAAGAACAAATAAACTTAAAACAATATAAACAGGAAATACCTTATTTAACGATTTTGTAGGAACTTACAAAAAGTTATTTTTGTTGACATTTCAGATACATTTATAAACTCAAAGCTTAAATATTATAGAGCTGAAGTTATTAAAGTCTCAGACTATAAGTAAAACCTCATATCAAATATGTTTAGATCTTTTTGTTTTGTGTTTCTTGTTTACTGGCTTTGTGTAATCAATTAAATGAACACTGAGCTAACTTGCCAAACATACAAAATTAAACGCACCAGTGGTGAATTATTTTACCAGAAATCGAATTACCTTAGCACTAAAACATTTAAGATCTTCAACGTCACAAATATAGAGGATTTTGTTCTCATCACTTTAGTTTAGTTTTAGAAAGAGAACTTTTCAGAGAACCACATGAAAATCTTCTATGTTTATCATTTTTCATGTTTTTGTACATTTATTCAGTTTATCCTTACCTTTTTTCATCCTCTGTCTTACTCTTCTATTTTCAGCTCCAACAGGACTGTCTTTACCTCGATTACATACTGAAAATGAAACCACTATTCTGATAGACTGGGACCCACCAGCCCAACTTAATGGACCAAAACCACTATATCAGGTCAGACTATTGGCCTTTGGTACATTTAGTATATTCCAGGTAGTATATGTTTTTGTGTATTTTTACTAGTGTATGAAAATGTTACTTAGCTTGTTACTCCACGGTGATGGTGGTCGTTCCATTGCCCTGGTTCACACAAAACATCTTAACTAATATATTATATTGAGTTGGGGTGAAAACTGTTTCCATCTTAAATGGTTCTCAGAGTCATGCAATCTTATGATTTATCTCTTTTATTTCTCTGTTTTTATGTTTTTAATTACTCTGAAAAAAACCTGTTTGGAAATTGTTTTCCTTTTCTTCTAGTGCAACCTTGAGGTAGACATTTGCGGTACCAAGCTACAAGCATTTAAGGGAAACATTTCCGTGGTAGCTTTATAACCCATTTTCTGGCACCATTTGTTAGCTATACAAATAATTCTATTCCCATCATCATGAATTGTTGTTAATGCTTATTACTAATTTAACAAAGCTATAAAACTGGGTTATCATACCTGCTTAACTATTAGCATTTAACCATTCTGATATTCAAATGAAAGCTGTACGTCTTGGTATTTCTCTTTGTCAACTCTTGTACCCGTGACATGATTTTATCTCCAATTTTGAAAGCATGTTTTGATTAAAATATTTTATAGCAAAATACTCACACAGTCTAGATTTGTTTTCAGTGCACTTTGAACTATTTTTTATGTTCTTATCAGCATTAGAACAGCAAACTATGCTGTGTTTTTGCAAGTGAATGTTATATCTATTGGTGCAATATCAATCAATAAATCAATCCATTTTTATTAATATTGCACTTTTCATACGAATGAATTGCAACAGTGCTTCACAAGTACTTCGCATCCAGTGTGAAAACTCCTGGAAAACCTACCATGCGAGTTATGGCTGACACACTCCTTTTGGTAAATCCAAAAGGTAACAACTACTCAAAGAAACTAAAACGATTAATTTTAGCCATGTCTAAGCTTACTATATGTAGATTTCTCCATACATTTCTATCACAAACTACTCACGATAATCACTTGCCAAATTAGATGGAATTTATCCATGATAATGGTTAATAATCACTCATAATGTTTTAAATAGATATTTAACCACAGAAAAACAATATCACAATGTAACAATATTACTGAAAAAGACTATATTACTTCATTTGAAATAAATTTTACTATTACATGTTTTGCAGGTGGAAAGAACAGACATATCCCTTTCCGACCCACAAGAACCAGTTGTAAGAGGAACCAGATTTTCAGGGAATGGCTATTACCAGTTTCCCAGTGACACTATTCCCACCAACACTGACTTTACAGGTAAGATGGTATGTCTAGCTACATGCAGGGCCTCCTTTGTGCCCTGTAGTGTACTAAGGACTGAATATAGACAGTTGTGTCTGTGTAGGCAAATGTTCTCATGTTGGTTTAACAGAATCAGATGAGTGATGTCAGAATCACTGGTTAGAGCAGAGACTTCCACAGAGCTGGCCTCTGTTGAATCCTACCTTTCCGGCTCATATCACTCTTAATCTCCAATTTCTAGCCGTGGATGGAGGCAGACACAATTTCTATGTGACATCTGAATATCAAAGTACTTTTTAAAAAACGAAATAGGCATAATGATAAAAGCAACATAAAAAAGACGCACTGAAGCTCCTTCTGCTTCCCTTACGGGACTGAAACACTCATCAGAGAAACAGAGAGAGAGGAAATATAGTTCTATTTGTTGATAGTAATCAGCTTATTCTGTTTGTTCTGTAATCACAAATGGAACAAAAGCATAACAAGTGATCACCTATGTAAATGCATAGTTGACAAGTCTGTTATGGTTAAAAAAAAAAAAAGGAGGAAAAAGCTGCACCTGAAACACTGTTTGTGTATGGAGATAAATACTTTTTTTTCTTTTTATGTGTGCATTGTGTATGCATTTGTCCTCTCTCTTCCTCTTTCCACACATAAAATATCTTATTTTAATTAAACAAAAAAAATAAAACAGTTACTGTGATACTTTGTCTGACTTGTTTACCCAAGTTCTCTTTGATAACTTGCAGGACTTGTTTAAAAATCTGATTATCTTTCAGGTCAAGTTTTTTCAGGATTGTAGACGATGTAGAGAGTCACAGTCTTTTCAGCGTCCATAGAAATGTTGTACTCCCAAGTGTTCAAGCTTATGCTTACATACTTCTTTATGTTGTCGAGTGACTGCAGTAGAGTCACTCACTCTTCTTGTGACATTCTTTTAGCATGACTTCCCCAGTCATCTTAAAGGACAATTATCTTTCTGTTTACCAGCATCATTAGAGGGTTGAGCTGCACAGCCAAACATGTTCTGCTTCATCTGAGAACATCACCCAGTCTGACGCTTATAATTAATGACTGCTGATACTAATCAGTGGGATTTGAGCATGCAAAGCTCTTTGATGCCACTTAAGATTTCTTCACTGTCCTGCACAAACCCCAGTTATGTTTCTGTGTACATGAGGAGAAAACCTTCCCAAACAACTCTGTGATAAAATGTTCAAAGCAAAAAAATAAACTGAAAAAGCATGTTTGCATTTGTGGAAAAGCGTTAACGGTGAAAAAATGGTGTCATAGGTTCATCTCTTCATCTCCTTTTTTTAATTAGCTAAGAGTGGTCAAATGTTGGGGGGAAAAAAGAATTCCAACAGGAATATCTGACTTTTTTCTTTTTCTTATTTTAAAACATTGTCTGATTGTGACATTCTTGTTGATTAAGAATAAAACCTTGATATGGACTAAAATCCATTAACTATCAAGTTTAACATAAGCAAAGCGATCCATTGGTCATATTAGTTCTCACAGAGACTTTGCTACACATTTTGTCATTTTCTTAAGTCAGCCATGTTAACTCCTGTTCTCACAGAGCCTGGCAGTCACTCCTGTTGCTGTTTGCTTTCTCTGTTAAGTGAGTTGATGTGGGATTATAAGCTTTATTGTTTACTTGCCTGTCCTTCATCTTGCACTGTGCCAGCCCATCTTTTTTCATATACCGCAACACCCGTCAACTCAAAAAACATATCAAAACAAACATTTGAAATTCAGATTGAGAATATAGTTGTTTTATGTTGTGCGAGTAGTATAATGTGTATCACCATGTGAGTGTGGCTGAAATACAGTCTGAAGGATAAACAACAAATACATTTCTTGAGCACAAATCATGTTTGTCAATATTGATATTTTTTAAATAGATATGATATTTCTAATCTCCTCTTTTTCCTTTTTATCTTTATTTCCATAAGACACGAAACAGATGTGTCCAAATGTTTGACTAGTAGGCCACAACAGCTGTGACAGCATCAGTGAAACCCATTTCTTGTCAGAGTATCTCTGTTGAAGATGCTCTCTCTATGTCTGCTTTCCTTCTTCAGTACTCTCTGAGTACTACGTTTTTATCCAAATTCAACAAATGATTTTTTATTTCGTCCTCATCCATCAGGCACAAAGGTAAATAGATCTTTCTGAATACTGCCGTCAAATAGATTATGATTTTTGCTTTTGAGGGATGCTTCTTATACCCTCCGCTCTCCTCCTCATAAAGGGTAATGGATCAGACAATCACTTTCTGACCGGATCTATTCTGGACCATCAATGTGTCGGCAGTCCTCAAACCATCAGCCTTTTACAACCATCAATACTAATAGCATCATCTACAGACAATTATTCCCATCGAAGTGCACGGAACAGCGAACAAATCAAAGGCAAATTGGATTATGAATGTAATGCAGTGTAATGCCCCCTTGAGAGTCAATTGATCACAAAGGAGAGATTCGTCAATCCTTGATGTCTTATGGAATCCTTGTAACTTCACCAATGGCAATTGTACAACTGTAACGTTTTCATGTGAACAAAGTGTCTTTTTTTCCACCATTAATGTTCCGTTGGACTTGGCGAACCCCCTTGAGAAACTGCAGGTCTACCAGTAGCAGTGATTTCTCTAACAAATCATAATTTTTCTCCATTAACCATCAACCTCCATCAATATTTATCCAAGGAATATTAATACATTTTTGTTCCATTGAGGTTCTTACAGCAGGCTCCTTCATTTCCTAAGAATGCCAATTAAGGTTGCATCCTTGAGCAGGGTCAATATTCTGTATGCTAAATCTTAGTTAAGGTCAAGATTTTACCATCTGAAATTGGATGATATTTGCCCTTTCACCTGTTATTTAATGGCCACTTTACTAGAATTATTTTTGTCTAAATAGGTTCATTTCTGTCTGCATTTACTGTGATATGAGTGCATGTTTCCATAAATTACGTCTGTTCACTTGTGTTTAAAGATGCTTCTTAATAACTAATGACGATTCTTGAGGTCAATATTGGCCAAACTGAATCTTACTTATGATAAAACATTAGGTTAGAACTGTATGTAATTGTGCTGTGATATGACTAACCTGTAAGTGCTTGTTTCCATAAATGCATGCTAGTTCATCCGTCTTATCACTAATTCTTCTGTATCTCAAGACCCTCTTAGTTGCTGCTCTCCTTTTTATACTTGAATTAATGACTGTGGGCTTCTCAGTATAGAATGACATATGTTGGTCTATATAAAATCATGCATTTAAATGCAAATTGATCGAACAGATTTAGTAGTCCTCTCTCTTTGAATTTTTTTCACTCTTTGAACCTGAAATGGGCTAATTGGAATGGGGCTGATGTCCTGCTTGTTCTTTTGCTAATCCAGATGTATTTCTTCAGACTTAACTTAATGAAGAGAGATGAAACGTTGCAAAAATATTTCTGGGAAAAAAAAAGATTGAATGGAAGAACAAATATTCTTGGATAATTTCCAGACATCTCTAATACAGTACATTTCACTGAAGCAACTGAACAGGAGTGAGGGAAATGTTAAATGATACAAATTATTTTTCCTTAATTAATATGATTGATTGCTAGGCATTGACGTTGAGAGGAGAGGGGGAGAAATGTGTGAAAGGAAAGTTTGCACAGACATCATTAGTTTTTCCCCATTTAAAGATTAATCAGAGGAGGCTGGGCTCTTTAATTCTGTCATTTGTATATTTAATGGGCTGCTGCAGAATCTATGGGTGTAATTAGCTAGCTGCCGCGCTCTCATTAATACGCCAGGCTCTGATTAATGCCAGCAGAGAACTAACATGACTGGAGTTATTCAGGTTATGTTGTGTAGATGATTACACACAACCTCTGCTGTTTACTGAGACAGAGAGAAGGGAAACAATGAACATGAAACAATACCACCTAATAAACTAAACTTTAAATGGCCTTAATATTCCAAGCTGTTATGGTTTCATTGAATATGATACAGCACCAGTCTTATTTTTTCTATGCGCAGTAGCAACTGTAACTTCCACAGTGAAATGACCTTTCACCTTGATTTAGAGAAAAGTACCATTTGTAAACCACTTAGTCCTCCTTTAGATTAAATGGTCCTCATATTGTTTTGAATCACTCATTGACGAAACAAAAAATTTAGAAAAAAAAACAAGTTAGGTGTGTTGACAAGTGTCGCTAATGTTTTGATTCTGGAAAAAAAGAGGGTTGAAATAAATGTTTAATGAATAGATAAAGCTCCTGACTGGAAGAGATAGATCGTGAATGTGTGTAAAAGCATTCCTTTAGCATGCTCACAGGTGAAAAGGTGTTCCTGGTGTTTTATGATTGCACAGTTGTGAAACCTGTGTATGTGTCTGTTGGTGCAGTTGTTTGATTGGACTACATTGGTGGCAGAGTTGCCCGTCATGGTACATGCTCAGGTTTGTTTGTTGATGCCTCCAAAGTGGTTGTCAGTGTGAAGTAGCACAAGTCCTGAGGGATCATCTGAAGAAGTAATGCTGAGCATGAGCAGTCTCACTAAATGCGGTTCACTGCTGTCCTTGGCCGCCACGTTTTCTACGGCTAAGAATTGTAGACCTATAAACATACAGTGTAGTATACTGTATGTAAATACAGTATGTAAATCTGGCACGTTGTTTCTTTCCGTGTGTCCATTCAATATTGTTGTCCTTCAATACAAATTCAGATTTCTCTCTGTTCCTCACTTGTGCTTTCTAACTTCTGGTTGGAACAAAGTTACAGTAACTTGAGGCTGACCTTTCCTTCCTTGGAATTCCAGTTTTAAAGGCTAACAGTTTCATAACCTTTCTGAAAAAAATAGATTAGTATTATAGCTATGTGTTGCACAGTTATTTTTAAAACAGATGTTTCTTCTTATCCCTTTGATGTCTCCATCAATTCAATACATCTGTGTCATTTTATACTGAAAACAAACATTTGTGCGGGTGAGGCCAGAGTGTATGTTATTTCAATGTAATTTGTTTTGTGAATCTGCATCATGAGCCCAGAGGTCTTCTCCCTATTGGGGACTTACTGGATGTATGTCACAAATGTAGGCAACATTTGCACTCTTTAAGTCAAACATTGATCTTATATAAAGTCATTTTTTTTATCAGGCTAGCAGCAATCAAAATGAGAGAGGAACGTTGAACTGGAAGTGAGAGAGGTAAACAAGAATAGCAAATGCATGGAAATGAAGCAATGAAAGGCATTAGGTACAGAAAAGGTCACAAAGAAGATGAAGAAGGTTAAAAGTATAGAGAAGAAAAAATAGAAGGACTGAAAGATCAGGAAGATGTGATAAAGTAAAAGAAGGTTCAAGAGGGTAATGTAATGTCAGGAACCTGTCATGACTTCACTCTTCCCTGTAGTGACAAGGTCAGGAATATAAATGACACATGTTGATGGATGGAATGCAAGTCTAATATAAAGACACCTTCTTTATATTTTTTCTGTCATCAGGATAATTTTGCATACAGGAAATGTTTAGACTATATGTTTAAAAATCTCTTCTACCCAGAATTTACCTCGACATGCGTAGAAAGTTCTTGGTTAGATGGATGTTTGATAATGAGTTCATAGGTGGACTTCATGGAACTAAGAGTTTAGTTCGGGCTGTATGGAATCCACAGGATTTAAATGCACATTTAGCTCTGAGAAAGTGCCGGGATGCTGCCAGTGTTTACTGCAATGTTCGAAAAGTAGAAAAGCTTTTAATTGACCTTTCAAAACATGAAATTACAGTATTTGCTAAGAGTGTGTTTTGGCGTAACGTCTCTAAAAGCATATTGAACTTGCCAAATATCTCTTTGATTTCCATATTAAGCACATTCACACTGATTATTTTGCAAACTGTGTCTTCTGCTGAGCCCTGGACTGCCTCCATTCAACTCCTCAGATCTTCCCACACTTTTTTTTTTCTCTGCGGAGACATTTGGAGCTGAAACACACATCCTCACAGACGCACACTCAAGCCTGCGTTGTCTGCGTCATTATGTGGATCTAGTAGTGGATTAAGATCCAATCTCTGATCCATAGTAACATGACAGGACAGCACGCCAGCTGAATTCTTTGCTGTTTTTTTTGCTTTGTTTTTTCATGTGTGTGGTGGTAGGGAGGTACTCATAAAACCTGGAGATTTCCCACATTTCTGAAACTATAGAAATGTCCTATGTTTTTTGTGTGTGTGTGTGTGTGTGTGTGTGTGTGTGTGTGTGTGTGTGTGT
>JABUIW010000020.1:11148942-11218607 GCA_013363375.1 Menidia beryllina | reverse complement strand
TGTGTGTGACATACTTCTTGTACACCAAGGAAACCAAAAAAAACCCTTAAAAAGTTAATGTGACTCCCGCACACATGTAGTTTAGGCCTTTATTCTGTCACCTCTGTCATTACAGGGAAATTACATTGCATAATAGCTACTATGTCTGACTAGTTGATTTTTTTGACAAACTAAATCAAGAATGAGCCTCCTCCTTGCCTTCCTCCATTTTGGATCCATCAGCAGCTCATTTGGGAAATTAGATTAAAAAAGAAACAACTTTTCATTTCAATCATTCAAATGTCTTTTAACAGTTACATTTATTGTAGTTTCATCGAATGGAAGGAAACCCCCCTGTTTTTCTTTTCAAATCCATTTTCAATTTTATGAGTTAAGAAAAGGAGGCTCTGGCTTTAAGAGATAAAAGAAAAAGATTACATGTGAAAGCTGTTTAAAGCGAGGAAGCAGGTCTGTCTACTAAGACCAGGTTTTTGGTGTGCGTGTTTTCCCCTGAAGTATCTTAGTGGTAAGATTATCCTAGACGGCTGGCTTACCACAGAAATTAAGTCAGCTTAGGGCTTTAGTGCATTTGGGAAATTGAGTTATTCACACAAATGTATAATTCTTAGGTTCATTTCTTTTTTACTTTTTAGCAAAAATACTCTGCAATCTGCAGAACTGTGTAGTGTTGTTGTGTCTTGGATACCTCTTTTTAAAATTTATATTAAGTCTTAGTGGTATCTAAAACTTAACTTTATTTAAATTTAATTGGGATTTTAGTTTCTTAGGTTTGACCTATTTTATTGGCCTATCTATATATTACTGGCCATCCATCCATCCATTTTCTATATCACACATTCCAAGTAGGGCTGTGAGGTGGCTGGGGCCTGTTCCTGCTGGCAGTGTGTGAGAGGCAGGGAATAACCTGCACTGGTTGTAGTCAATCACGGGGCACACTGTCCAAAATATAAAATGTTTTTGCTCTTTGTTTTATAGATTTTCTTACTTGTTTATACATTTACTTTGAATTTTAAGCTTTAAGTAAAACGTTTTGTGTCCTAAAATGCTAATGTTGTTTAATTCCTTGATTTGATTTAATTGTTAATAGATATTGATAATGCGGGAGTTTAACATTATTAACTTAAAGAAAATATGTAAAGTGATTTCATTTGTTTTTTTTGTGTTTTTTCTTCCTCATATTACTTTGTTTCAGGTGTTGAGCTGAGTTTTAAGACTCATTCCCGAGATGGCCTCCTGCTGTGTGCCTTTTCTCCAGGTGACCAGGAAGAGTTTCTTGCTATTCACATAAAAAATGGACGTCCATACTTTTTGTTTGATCCTCAGGTAAACAACCCCATTTTGGATTCTATTTTATATTAAATTGAAGCAATGCAAAGAATTTAAAACTATAGTTTATGCTTAAAAAGAGAAAATGAAGTGCAGTGGGTGAAAGAGAAGTGGTAATGGACTGTGGATAACTGGATAAATAGATATTTATGGCCACTTTACATTCAACAAAGAAATTAAGTTGAAACATTTGTTTACTGTAGGTTGAATTAAGATATGGCTCAAGAAAAGAAGGACATTTTTATATTTAATACATGGTTTATGTCAGCGGTCAGTAATTTAAAAACTTTTGAATATTACAAACTTTACCCCTGAAAGACATCATTTAAGGACAAGGCCTGCAAACAGTCTGGTTTGCTAATCTGTCTACTGCTTATAAGAAAGTCGAAACCTTAAGAAACAAAGAAAATGTAAACTAAAAAATATTGCTTTTCAGTTGTGTTGTCCTCAAAATAATTCAAGCTGTCATAAGACAGAGGGCATAGTACTAAAGAGGATTTTTATGGTTCATAATTTCTTAATGCCAATCGACATATCTCATAATTTTTGTCTCAGCATTGGCTAAAGAAATTCCCTTTAAATTCTACATTTTTCAAATGTTTAACAAAGTCAGAATATTTGATTTGATTTATATATATATATATATATATATAATATATATGTCAGCTTTGGGAACATAGTAGAGTAAAATGTTGACGACGACATGCCACTTTCATCTTATTTTTGTAAATGCAACATATTGAAAAGCACTTCAGATTATTTTATTATATTTGATATGGCAACAGTTTAATGGAGGCATACAACCATGAGCTCATACTTACATAATCTGCTGTTCTGTTCTATCTGAACTAGTCACTGTTGTATTTAGTGTTTTATGTATTTTTTGCTCATTGTCTACACTATTATTTAATTAAACTGACAATCATAACCTGGCCCATGATGCAGAGATAAAAATTAGGATACTTTTGAAAAAGTAGTCGGGTTGTAAGGACACAAATGGCCCAGGAGTTCTCAACAAACATCTGATTGGCCATTCCTGCAAAAATTATGAGGAAAGCAGACAACAATTACCACAAAATTGCTCACAGCATATACTTGATCAACTTAACCCATTTTTTCTCTTTTTTTTTTAAAACCAATCTCTTTCTTTCTTGTATAGCTATTTCTACCCCGTCTCCTTTCTTTCTCGATTTCTCTCATCTGGTAAATGCGATCTGTATCCCCTCATTGGTTTCTGTCAGGGAGACGGGGAGTAAGTAGAAACTTTGAAAGTGTGTCAACGTTTGAATTGGACTGCAATTAACTCATTCCCTGCAGTCACCACGCGTGAATACCAATTGCAAGCTAATTAAGCTTTGCACCCTTGCATACACACACACTCACGTACTTGCATACATACAGAGCCCTGCTTCCCTAATCCATCCATACAGATACATGTAGAGAGGTTAAAGAGTCAACAACTTTGATAATGAAAGCGATGATGGGAAATGATTACACATACTTCCATAAGGCCGCCAACTAATTACACACTCAAGCAAACACACACATACACACATGTAAGTTTCTTCCCCGTCAGTATCATTATGGAATACTGTGGTAGCAAAAAGTGATCATCAGATTGTGACTATGCAAAACATCTGCACGTGCCGAATGTATGTCATTAAACTGATCGCGGTTAAGTGGCAATAATGATGTGTGAATGCATGTCAGTTGTTCCAAGTACTGCTGGGTGTATGATGGAGGGTCTGTGTGTCTTCTCCAACTGCGTTGGCTCCTTTGTTTAGGATAGTTTGGGGTAATTAACGGTGGGAGTGGTGTCACGGCTTATTAGTGTTCCCCTAGATACATATAGCTGGGCCCATTACTTCCCTCTATTAGCCTGTTGAACTAGCCTAATGGGATTACCAGCATGTGTGGTGTGTGTGTGTGTGTGTGTGTGTGTGTGTGTGTGTGTGTGTGTGTGTGTGTGTGTGTGTGTGTGTGTGTGTGTGTGTGTGTGTGCGTGTGTGTGTGTGTGTGTGTGTGTGTGTGTGTTATTTGGTATGACACAGGGAAGTGATATTCTCATAAATATGTCCATGTGCAAGCTGCCACACACAGACATGCCCTAACTAACAGGAACTTACATGACATATAGTTTGAGACAATGCACGGGAGATTGTTGTGGAGGTTTTAGAAGAAGGTTTTTCACATGAGTTTTTAGCACTAAAACTCTAGGCAGTAACTGGGGACATCAGACAAGTTAGAATTATGTTACCCTTTTGTGAGAGTGAGAAAATAAGCAAGAGAAGCATCTATGGTCATCTGAAAGATGTGCTGTGCTATGACAGTATTAAGATCACTATCACAATGTCCAACATCTGTGTTGCCAATAAAAGTGTGTCCTAGATGGATAAAGCCATCATAGGTACAGCCTCGTATTGCATTGCCCTTAGATCAGCAAAAGATCCTAAGGAAGTTTTATTTTTCTTGGTCATCACTTCACCAAATGTTATCTGATTTAAAAGAGACTAAACCCTTTATACTGGCCTCATCTTTTGTGAAACTAGTTTTGCACAGACACACAGCACATCACATTTCTAACTCATTCTGCATGCCTCCGTTATATTGTAACCACACACATACGCACTTCATGCTTATTCAGTCAGGTTCTGCCAAGTACAGCAAGGAGAGCCACAGGGGCAGCACTTTGGATAAGTGCTATTTCCTTTGTGTGTGTGTGCGTGTGTCTGTGTGTGTGTGTGTGTGCTGTTTCCATCAGCACCTAGTATCATACACTGTATATTTAAGAGATTGGCATTTGGACATTCTATAGTGAACACACGTATCAGTCGGGTGCTGCACCACTCAGGGGATGACACCAGCTCATCAGTGGTTCTTTGCCAAAGTGAGGTTAGTGTTTCATCCAGCTATTTTCTCTAAACAGACATAATGTCTTAAGCTCACACTGCATGTTGCCAGACAGAATGAAAGTGACCGCCCAGACTGTCCTCAACTTGTCTTTTTCCGGTAAAACCTCCATCAGTCTTCTACCAGTTGACCAATTTTGAATTACCTGCCTGTAATCCCCAGGCAGGTGTTTGCTTTTGTGGGAGAAGTGGGTGGGGAAAAAAAGAGATAAATATACTCCTCCTCACTGTCTTCTACTCATCTGACATCTACTCCCCAAGTACATGTCTAGCAATGGTAATAAAGATGTCAGAGGCTGATATACTCTGGCATTCATACAGTTATTGATCTCATCATTAGATCTTCCTCACCGTATTTGTGTCTGTATGTGTGCATGTATATACACATTACGCTTGTTTTACTTTATTACTCTTTGCCTGCTTGCTAAAAGCTGATCATAACAATGATGTCATCCTTTATAAGTAGCAAAAAGTCTTATAACAACACTTTGATTATACATGCGTGTCGATTAGAGGGTGTGTGTATGTGCTGAGGGAGATGGAAACTTAGCTTGTAACTTTTGGTTACATAAACTTTGTTGAAAGAATAATCAGTTGGTGTGTTTTACACAGTTTGCATACAGTTTGTGTTTAAAGTTTTGCCTGTATTTTGGACATGTTTGTTTGTGCAGGGCTCAGCAGTGGCTGTAAGTGTGCAGGGTGATGGAGGGCGGCGCTACGATGATGGACAATGGCACAGCATCACAGCAACAAGACGAGGGGCCGTGGGAACAATCGTTGTAAACAATCAATACAGCGGTAACTCTTCTCATATTTATACAGGCCAATATGTGTGTTTGTTCCTCCTCTTGGTGTGTGAGTATAAAAACAAGTATATTATGCCCATCTTCTCATGCGAGGATGAGTACACATCCCTGGATGTGAGTAGTGTGAGACTGACGGGAATGTCCATGTTTGTGTGTTTCTCTTTATGCAAATCCCCCAGTTCCTCATGGAGGTATTAGCCAGGTTAATCCCAGCCACTCTGTGTCTGATGAGAAAAATACTGCTTCACACATGGAGGAAGACACTAACAGCTCGGGCCATGAATACTTTGGAAGTGACAGTTTTATCATTTTGAATAACTCCACAGTGGATTTGAAATAAAGTAATTAAGATATGACTGGAATTGTGGCTTTCAGCTTTAATTGAAGTGAATATTACATTCAGGAAATGTAGCCATTTTTTCCCATTGTAGTCAGAGTTTCATGCCTAAATGTTATTTATTTTCTTGTTAATGCCTTGTTTAAACTTCCAAAACATGAATGATATGTGAATTTTAGATGTAGTGTATTGAAGTTAATACCATGTATTGTCGTCTGATTCTGTTTATCCCTGTGTCTTACATTGTCTTGCCATTTCCCCTTGTTTGTCCATCTTCCTTTAACTCCTAAGTACTACAAATTTAACTCATAAATGCTACAAATTCATGCCTTTGTAATCTACCTTCTTAACATTTTCTTTGTTGTGAACATTCCACATTGACCATCACCAGGAAGTGCATCAGCTTCCAGTGGCAGCAGCATTATTGGTGAGAACATGGGGCTGTTCATCGGAGGGCTGCCTGAAGATTTCACTCTTCTCAGAGAGGATTCAGGTACATTTTCAGCCAATTTTGAATTCATGAGCTGACTTCCTAACTTTTGACAATAACAAGCCATGAATGGCGAATGAAATGTTGAACATTCTTTGTACAAAAGAATTGTGCACTTGTGTGCCTCACCAGGAGATGCACGGCTGGTTCGACAGGGCTTTTCTGGCTGCCTCAGAGATGTGAGAATAAAAGTGACTGACAGCCCCTCAGAGGAATGGATGCTCCTGGACTGGACAAAAGCCACAATGAAAGTGTCAGTGTATGAAAGCTGGGAGGGTTGCCCTCTTCAGACTGCTGATGGAGTGCATTTTCTGGGTCATGGTAAGATCACACAGAATGTTTATCAAAACACCTAACTTCACACCAGTAAACAGCTGCTTCACTAGAAACACTGTTTTTCCTAATAAGATATTTGCTGTTGGTGGTGGTAGTTCTGCCGTTATTTGATTTTAGATAAAGAATTAATGTGATGGATGAATTTGCTTTGCTGGATAAAGGGTCAGGTTAATATGTTTCCTCAATTACTTTTGAAAACACCCTTCTCGTCTGACACTTTTAAAGAATGTGACCAAAAATTTCACTCACCCTTGTTAATCTGGGATATGCTCTGCTTGCAAAAATTCTGTTACCCCATTTTATTTCCTCCTTACTACAGGTTACTTGGAGTTGCACACAGGTGTTTTCAGTGGAGGACAGGACTTTGACATTTCTTTGGATTTCCGAACCGACCAACTCAATGCTCTTTTGCTTTTTACATATAACACTCAAACTGAGGACTACATGCTTGTAAGAGAAGAAAGACATTTGAAACCTGTTTAAACACTGAATTTAATGTAAAGTAAAACTTGGCAATTTGTTTCTCATATCTTGCCTATTGATATGTATTTATAGGTGGAGCTAGAAGGTGGCCTCCTCGC
Source organism: Menidia beryllina (assembly GCA_013363375.1). NCBI lineage: Eukaryota > Metazoa > Chordata > Actinopteri > Atheriniformes > Atherinopsidae > Menidia > Menidia beryllina. Next base: position 11,211,822 of record JABUIW010000020.1, on the reverse strand, counting down.
TTTCATTCTTGCCTGTGATGGTTATGTGACTGAACTCAGCATGTGGGTGGGTCTTAGCTACTGTGATGGAGACTGGAAGCAGCTGTCATTGGCAAAACGTGGCTCAACCATATCTGCTGCTGTCAACGACTGGGCAGAGGAAACAAAAGGAGTGGGAGGGACATTGAAGCTGAGAGTTGATTCCCCATTATACCTGGGGGGTGTCCCAACAGAGCTCTCACATCCTGCTCTGGATAGCCAAAGTCACAAACACGGTGAGATATTTATGGGTACAACAAATTTTAAAAGCAGTGTCTTCTTCATCAGTGGCTGGTTTAGAATTCATTCACTGTATTAAACACAATCTGGTAAACCTAACAGTCTCTTACTTTTTGGGCTCTTTGGTTTTAGTCTATGTTTTATAAACTAAAGTGAGGCTGCAGATTTTGTAAGACGTGTTTGAAGCTGTCACCCTTTTCCGTACCTTTTCAGCAAGATGAGCAAAGTGAAGCAGGAGCATTAAGGTCTGGCTTTGCTTCTCTTCCCCTTCTCCCTGTCACAGGCCTTGGAGGTTGCATACGTGGTCTTTCCATCCACAGTGACGAGCAAAACTCTTCAGCCAGTCAAATTGTTGACCTCTCCTTTGCCTCACGTCGCTCTGTCAGAGTCTACTTAGATGGCTGTCCTACAAGTGAGAGTCGGTTCAACTGCAGAGGAAATGATTCAGTCTTGGTGTACAGTGGGAGAAAGGTGCAAGCCGCAGACTACAGTCTCCTGCCTTTTACGGGTAAATTTGCTCAGGATGCACATAGATGACACAAACAGAAACAGTATCCATCAAAAAAATACTATGAATAACATCTTATTCAAATTACAAATAGGAGCATGTCATTGCAACAGGTTAAACTAACTATATTGACTAACTATATTATAATGTTCTCAGTTTTAAGTTTGTATTGTTTATTCATATATAGATAATTTTGCAACTGCGTCTTCAAGCAACACTGGAAAAGATTGCAAACCTTAAATCTATGTACTTCTTAGTCATTTTCCTCTACACATTCCCAATCTTGAGAGGGAGGTGGATCACATGGAAGCCTCTGTACGGCAATTCACGACTGTCTTTTCCAGCCCAGCACTGCACTGTTTTGCTCTATGTTTGCTTGACACTTCCGTGAACTGTTGATGGCATCTTTAAAGCCTCCTCATTTCAATATAATACACAGGTGAATGGTTCGTGGGAAAAATTGCTTTTATAAAAGTGGACTTCCATCCCAAACATGTATATTTTTAATGTGACTTTAATACTGAAATAATCTTTGCCCAGGTGTGATTTTCTTTTTTTTTCTAGGTGCTCATTCAGACATAATGTTAACCACACTACCATACCTCAAAACGTACATCACAAGCCTATTGTATATGCTAGGCATACTCTTACTGAATTAAACATGAAGCTGGGTTTTGGTTGTTTCATTGTGATAGTGACTAAGAAGACAGCCTTGATGTCTGTGACACCCTACAGAGTTTGTAATTATATTTACCGTGGATGAATATTAACAAAAAGGCTGTCAGACCAAAGAACATGTCATAGCCCTATGTTTGTGGGCAAAGCCATAAAGATGACTGCAAGATAAGAGATTCAAGTAACTTTTTGTACACGTTGAAATTAGTTTACATTAGTTTTTAGGAGCATTTGATGGGTCTGTTCTCATTTTCTCTGATTATAACAAATCTGTTATGTCTGTCTCATGTGGCTCTCAAAACATACATTCAAACTAATCCATACACCTCTCCTTTAAGAGTACTTGTACAGAGTTGTGGCCTTGGCTGCAGGAGGTTGGGCAGTAGGACCGTGGCAGAGAGGACGCAGCCGTGGACAAGGTACGGTGTTTCTGGCCCCTAGTAGTAGTCAGTGTTTGTGTGTTTCCTCAGATATATCGATGTTTATACCCAGACATGAGTCTTGCACACCCACAATTGCACAGCTGTGACACACAACACTAGTCCATCTTGTATATGGTATTTGCATGCTCTTTATGCATTATGCTGTGTGTTCCTCTTGTGCATTTCTGTTTTTTGCATTTCTGTGATGTAGAATTAGCCATTTTTCTGTTCAGAAGATATCTTTGATGGGTATATACACTGTTACCGCGTACAGTCTGTTGGACTTACTCAAAGTCATTGATATTACTTGTGCCTTACGCTATGAGAGATTGATAAGGCCTCTTTAAAGGGCACCACAGTAAAAGGCTGTTAACCCAGAATGGCCTGTGTGGTCCCTTGTGTAATATAAAGCTGCTCGTTAGTGGTGAACGATACACTTGTAGGTCTCAGGACACCATGCTATGACCAGACCAAGAGAAATGAAAGAGTCGGATCAGACGCTAAAAACAAAGCGAGAGGAAGAGAGTGGAGAGGAACGGGAGATGTGGAAGAACATGCAGTGGGTCAAAAAAAAGAATCAAAGGAAAAGAATGGCCATCCAGATGGGAGGGTTCCATAAAAGATGTGTGGCTATTGAAGAAAAAAGAAAAGATACAAAAACAAAACAAAAAAGAAAGGGTAAAACAAGGAATTATAAGGTATCAGTAAGGAAAGGTGGGAAATAGTAATGAAATGATGAGCAGGGGACAAAAGATCACAGGAAGCAACACGGACTCGACAGGGACTCACTATACTTAATAATGCTGCACAAGGCCAAGTAGCAGCATAAGTAAGGCTGAAGATAGAATTAAGTATTCTTTATTCTTTAAGATTCATTTTGGGTTGTTCTTCCTTCTGTAGATAAAATCATCAGACATACAGAAAAAATAGTGTAGAAGCATGAAATATTGTGTGAAAATCTCACAGTTGAAATCAAACCAGGAACCAAATGCGGACTTTATATTGAAGCTTTATGATACAGACCCAAGCACACAGCCAGCAATTAACACTTATATTATAACACATATATTAAGCATGTACAAGTAATTCACAAAATTTAGATTACTTTTAATAAATTAAGTAAAGTGAATACTCTTTTTGTGTGTTCTTATTGATGGCCAAATTGTCATGGTCTAATCTCAACACCATCTTAGACTACGCAAAGTGTAAAAAAAAGAATGACTAGTAATGAAAAAAGCTTTATCTTATTGTAAAACTCTTCATTATACAGAAAAGTGGAAAGAAAAGACTTGCACTGACCACCATGAATGGCTGACATCATAAGGTGAAGAAATAAGGGGAGTGTAACAGAAAAGGAGGGAGGCTGATTGCTGTGAATTATAGCTCAGAATGAATGTCTAGCTGTATTAAATCAGTGTTGAAAAAGTTACTACGCTCATAAATACTATTTATGCTAATGGTGAGGTATGATTTATTGGGCCTATTAAAACGCAGAGACAGGGGAAATGCTTTTTCTTTAACATGCTGCTGATGTGTTGTTTAGGTTTTTTCATGCATATTTTCCTGTTCAGCTTTTATTTGACATATCTCTGTTGACTTTTGCACACGTTACATGATTTCAGTTCTTCCTTTTTTAATGATTTGTTTTACTGGGTCACAATTAATTTAACCATATATTGTATATTCTTTGGCTTTAGATGTGCAATCATCTCCTCTCACTTCCTGTCTTCTGACTTTTTATAGTACCCACATCTGTTCCACCTCCAACCAAAGTGCAAAGCATCAATGGCTTCAGTGCCCAGGTGAGCTGGGCGTCACCCACTGATGACATCAGAGGGTTGATTGACAGATATGAGCTGAAGGCCTATGAGAAGGATCATCCAGAAGTGCCACCGATCAAAGCCATATACCTTGCAAATGGAAATTTCTCTGGTAAAGCACACAAAAGCATTTGTATACTTTAAAGATATAAATAACAGCTTCTTTTTACTCATTTCATTCAGCATCTTAGTCATACATGATACAGGCTTTGTTAGAAAATTCAACTCTCAAAAACTGCAGTAAAAAAATTCAATAAAAGCAGAATTCAATCATTTGCAAATCCCATTCATATTGATTTATTAACACTGAGTTATGTCAGTTTGTTTGATGGCTGTAACATGTCTAAAGAAACATGTTTACCAGTGTATTGCATCCATTCTTTTTTTAACCAGTGTCTGTATATAATTAGGAAACAAAGGGCAATAAGAGAAAAGAGAAGAGAAATGGAAGAGAAAAAATATTGCATTGTTGATTGGTACGATTTGTGGTGAAGATAATTAATCCAAGGAATCTTCATAATTTGTAGATACATGTTGTCAGATTAGTAAACCTTCGTCCAGTTTTACTCTTGAGACTCTGCCTCTAAAAGCTGCTCTAATCAGTAACATGATTGGGCATAAAAACAGAACTTTTCACCTTGGATATTTTGAGCTTAATATAGTGACAATTTGAACTTGTTTACCTTTCTTTAAGTCCTTTAAACAAACACACATACATGCACATTGTCTCAAACTACCCAGTTAATGTCTCCTTGGCAATTCCTCCGCCTTAGGAGAATGTCTCCATTTGGAACAAGACACTCAGGACTACCCCAATGATGTCATACACTGGCATCACTCCTTTTCCCCCTCTCTCTTTCTGTTGCTCACTTTTCGATCTTTCCTCACTTCATCTTTTATGATGAGGATGATGTCTGTGTCCGCTGCTGCTATTCGCCCCCTCTCTCATCCACTCTGCCATGTCTCTAGGCAAATATGAAGATGAGCTTGCTGTCCCTGTCTTTCACAGTGCCTTTTTCCTGCTCTTCATTCCCCCCACCTCCTCTTGCCAAGCATTAAGTCCTCCATGATAAGGTTTCTTCTTAATTTATGATGGCCTCCACACCTGACTACAGTATTACACCAATGGCAAAAAAAACACCAAAAGCAAATGAGGGTGTAATGGCAGTGGAGTGGGGCCCTGGCCCCTAATTGAATTAAGAGACATAGGTAACGTTGAAAAAGGAAGACAAGCATGGGGTGATTGGACATAGAAAATGGGGAGAGGAAGGGACAGAGGGTGAAACAGAGAAGAGTGATGAGAAAGAGTGACTTTGGAAATGCAAAAACGAGTGAAGGAGTCCGAGGCAGCTAGGACAAAAAATAAAAAACAGAGACGACTGAAGCTTTACAATTAGAGTAGACTGCCTCTGTTTGCCAAACACTGTAAATTTGCCTAGCAACATAAGCTCATACAAACAGGAAAAGCTTTCACATTGTAAGATTGAGCCATGTTAAATGTTAAGTTCCATAACATACCAAACACACACTAAAATGAATTATAATGTTACATTTCACTTCTTAAGCATGGTTTTCCATATTTTGAAAGCCATTTGTTTTTAGTATCTTCCAAGTCTGAATACATAGTGTACTATGGTGTCACCTTTTGGTTTGGCTGTTTTGAAAACACGATGTTTAGCTATCACAATTTTCTTTAAACTATATGTAATGGACTGACTTTTGTGACTTGTGCAGGCTCAATGCTTGTAAAGCAACAACTTCCAAAAAGCAGAACATGTTTGTCACTTGAAATGTTTATATTTTTTCCTTCTGTTTTCCCCCTCAATATTGTTCCCACTATGCTAATATATATTTATTTCAAGTTTATCTGATAAAGGAAACTTTAATGTCTTGATTTAAAGGTAATAATCCACTCATGATCACACTTTGATTTCTTTATTTTAATCCCAAAGTGTGAATGCAGTGAAGAAAAAAATTCCCAAAAGGATTTGCTTGACCAGTTATGATCTTGATTGGTGGTTTATACTTAATAATATTTATTTATTTTGACAATTGACTGAAAGGAAGTCATTTTGTGGTGAATTTGTGTTTTGACATGCAGCTGAAAACATATCAACTTAATATCTTCTCCACTCAAAAATTAGCTTTCACTGAATACTCCTGAGCTGCGCTCACCTCCTCTCTGGCATGTTCGTACTCCTCACAGGTGTGGTGACGGGTCTCACTCCATCCACTCAATACATTGTCACTGTGAGTGCTTGTACTCCGGCAGGCTGCGCTGAGAGTCTAATTAATGACAGGGGTGATGATAATTTGAGATCCAGCCTCACAACCCCAGAGGAAGGTAACTCGCACACACGCACTACTGAATTTATCCTTCTCTTTCCGAACCAGCTGTATTACTTTATGATGACAGAAACTGTTAGAATCACAATAACATTCTTGTCTCCTAAGCAACATTTTCAGATTTTTAGAGGCAAAAAGTAAGGAAGCGGGAGAAAAAAGGAGAACAAGCTGGAATGAAAAAACAGCAGTAGGGAGGGTGAAAATAAGTAAATTACCTACAAAGTGAAAAAAAACACGATGTGGTAAAAGAGTGAAGAGCATTCCAAATAAATGACAGGCTGACAGCACAGAGAAGGGTATTTCTTATCAGTGAAGTCATGAAGGGCACAGTATAAGCTCAGAAGAACATGGAGTGAAAAAGAAAGATTTTTCTTCATGTGTTAGTCAGTACATTAATCAGTGTTGGGCGAACCAGCTTGTTGGGGAGATAATGTGACGGCAGGGGTCAGTACAGAGACGCAAAAATCAATCTGTAGTAAAAGGGGAAAAAACAGATTACTGTATTGATTCTCACTGAGCACAGAGTTAAGACACTGAAGCATGTTCGTGAGACTCCAAAAAGACAAAACTCTCTTGCCACAACTGTATGCTATGTAGATGCACACACGGAAGAGGATCAGTGGGCATACAGTAAAAAAAAAACACTATATAAAGTAATACCATAGAAAGTTCATTAGTGTGTTATTTTTTTAAAACCCCATCTGACCAAAATTGTATGGTGTCAAGCAAACACAACCAGCCAGTTATGTTGTGCCCAACTGGACTCAAGTGAATCTAGGCTCTCTGCCGTTCTCCATAGTTGAATAATTGAACATTTTTTCAAACGAAGAATGAAGACTCTGTTTTTGTTATTACAGCTCAATCTGAAACAAAGCCACTCTTCTCCTCATATTTTTCAGTTTTTCTTGTGGGATGGCTAAATTAATCTGAATTTTTGTTTGCCTGTCTCATTAAATGAAATCATAGCTCAACTTAACTTTATATTTTACCATGCAAAGGATTTTTAGTGTACTTTGAATCATTTCTCATCCCTTGCTTCCATTTACTTGTGCGAACCACTGAAGCTGACGTGAATGTAGACTTTAGTATTTTCCTGATATTTCAGTTCCCGATGCCGTCTCCACTCCATCTGTTGTCTCTTCCCCCTCGTCTCTCTTTGTCACCTGGGGACCTCCAGCAAGGTAAAGCAGTACTAACCATCTTATCTTTGTTGTCGTATTAAAACCACATCTTCACATGAATAGTTTATTATGATGCTAATTAATGAAACCAACTCAGTTTTCTCCCATGAACTTCTCTGTCCTTTGTGATCTCATTCTTTTTTTTTGCGTTGAATATACATGCGCTGAATATCCTCAGCATAGATGAAATAGTGTTAGTAGCAAATAATGTCACAATATTACCCTCATTTCACTCTTTGTTCCAATCATAGGCCAAATGGGGGCATTACAGAGTACCTCCTGTATCACAATAACCGAATGGTCTACAGAGGGAAAAGCCAACAACATAACATCACTGGTAAGGAGAAAAGAGCATTTGTGTGTATGTGCTGCAGTGTAGCTGAGACTGTGGAGAAATGGGGCCTAGGTGAAAAGAAAGAGAAAAAGTGGAGAAAAGCAAAATGGAGATGGGGGATTAGCATTTGAAAGAGTAAAGAGTGTCTCAGTCCCTACCAAGGGAATAGCACTTTGAAAAAGAAGGCAAAACACACACACATGAAAATGAAACAGCCGCGAAACAAAGAAAGCTAAACATTAGTGCTCATGCATACACACAATTTGCTTTGAAATTTTTCACTGACGAGACCCAAAGAAGGTATGAAACACATGTCGCACCACTGAGACAAGAGTGTGGCACTAGATATTAATGGATACACACACACTAGCGCGCACACACACACACAAGGAAGCACACTACAGTACAAGACAAACTCAAAGCAAAATGCACAAACCCATACTATGTAACACACATGCAAGCTCATATGTTGGGGAGTCATCCAATATGGCATTTTATATGAGCAGAATAGATGTGTGCGTCTTTGTAAGTTAATGAAGGCATAAGAGCACATATCATCCATGCTGGGTTAATAATACAGAGTGTCTGATGTTCACGGTGATTGGAAGGATTATGGACACAGTAATTATAGGATATGTGGAAGAATAGATGGTGTCACAGAAAGGAAGACTGCAACAGTGGGGCAGATTAAAACAGAGATACTGTATACACAGAAAGAGAAACAACCATCCTGTAACAGAGTCAGAATAGAGGGATGGACACTGGAACATTTCTAAATATTAATAGTTTAATTTCTTTGATAATGTACTTCAGCAGATCATGTTTTTTTGTGGTCTTTTTGGCAACCTTTGGTGTACAATGTAGAAAAAAGCCAAAAAGCCAGTGTATTTAAACAATTTCAATTAAATAAAACGGTAAGCTGTTTCCTGGAAGGTTTTTCTTTGAAAAGTAGCATATTTTCACTTCCGTAAGTCCTTGTATCTGCCTGTTTTCATTTTTTTCTATTTTACTTTTAAAGCTTCCTTACTCAAGGAGTTATTTAGTTTGAATCAATTCAAAGTCTAATTTAATTAGTTTATTTCTTCCCTTCTTAAATTGTTTATTTATGTGCTTTCAGTCTTCTGTGGATACACATCATGTGCCCCCAATGCTTTAGTTGTAGCTATAAAAAATGTTATAACATAACAATTATAAAATTAGATAAATATAACAACAATAACATTACTACTACTAATACTATTACTACTAATAAGAATAGTAATAATAATAGTAATAATAATAGTAAATAAAATAGATATAATTCTATTTTTGTACCAACTTACTGATGTTGAAAGAGTTATTTTCAAGAGGCCACCCCAGGGAAGGGGAACTAGGAGAGAAACGACTGAAGTATGCCAAATCGCACAAGAACTGGATTCAAAATCGGTGGCAACAGGTCTGTGCTGTGAATCTGTGCTCTGAATCCTCATCAGAGAAGAAACTGTTTCACTGGACCAGAAGACCTTCGTTTCAATAATTGTTGCATTAATTTCCCTATTTTTAATAAATTATATGATGAGATGAGAGGAGCCTCAAGACCATTGCATAATGTTGTATTTGTTTTTGTTTCAGGCCTTGATGTGTACTCCACCCACTTGTTGGTACTGAGTGCCTGCACCTCGGTGGGTTGTACAAACAGTTCACAAGCCACTGCTCTGACCTCTCAGCTTCCTCCCGGACCCCTACAACCACCAACTCTTACCCTTCTCGACTCCAGGACTATATTTGTTGAGTAAGTACACAAACATGTACCATGCTGTGTACATAAAAATACACATACTCTTACAGAGGTCAGTTGACAACACTTAGCATTTATGTAACATGCATACAGTGTACGTTTATTTATTGGTTAATGAAGTTGTTTACACAACACACATACATGTTCCAGGAAACAACAATCGGGCTGAATCCTTTCTTGAACAATTTTTTGAGACTGCAGTCAGCCGGGTGGACATTTGTGAAAAGAAGCCATGTACATTTCTGTGCAAAGCAAATGAACAGAGCTGGTCCAGCTGATTCTTTAACCTTCTACGGTAGTGTTTATCATGCCGAATATTCTTCTGTGCCTGACGATTTCACCTTTGTAGGGAGAATACAGTATGGATGTTTGTCCTTTTTCCATCATTTTCATGTGAAATGTTCCTTGTGAATGTTTTTGTGAGTCCGTGAGTATGTGGTGGTTTTTTTTTTGTAAATTTGGCTTTATTTATGTAAGCGTATAGATGTTTTTATGAGACAGAACACTTTTATTCTGACTCTGGATGATTGAAAAATTAGAAAAATAATAACTTGCTGGTAAAATAGCAATAGTGTTGCTTAACTCATTGACTGCCAGCCATTTTCAGAACAGAGAGTCGCTCACTGCCAGAGTTTTTTGAGAATTTTGACTGATTTTTCAAGAGCCACAGAATAGTTTGTGCTTTGACTATGTAAACACCGAACACACCAAAAGAAAGAGCAGACTCTCTTCTTTCATCAGGAAAAAAGATTTTGTTTCTACCTTATTCCGTTCTTCTTCGACGTGCGTCTCACCGGCGCCATTTCTCTCATAGCGAACCATTGCGTTTGTTTTTATTTGCTTACAATCTATGCTAATCTCCCATCAAAAGTGGCACAGCTACCTAGAGGGTAAATTTGTTAGTCCATACTCTGTCTAGAAGCCGATATTTACGGAAAAACTTTCGCCGATCGTCCCCCAAGTCACTCGCAATTGAAAAACATAAAAGACGTCTATAGACGTCTTTGGCAGCGAACGGTCGGATTTGAAAAGACGTCTATAGACGTCTTTGGCAGCGAATGAGTTAATTAAGTCACATTTGCAAAGTCAAGTTGGTTTAGAGAAGAAATCAGATCAATACTGAAGCATCAATACACTGACAAGACAAACAGAGATTTAGAAAAATATCTAACTGTATTTTGATTTACACAAAATAGAGATTACGCAGAATTGCTGCATGTTAAACTAATTTGCAAATATTTCAACATATATTTGTTGATGGTTGATATTGTGACAACAAATCATGCAGTGTAACACAAAAGCTAGAAATGTCTTCCTGTTTGTGGATTATCATGTTTTGTTCCTGTAAAACATTTTTGAACAACATACTCACCAGGTGTGGGAAGGCGGCGTATTGCCTTGTTAGCAGATTGGTAATAGGCAGAGGTTGAGAGTTCATACTTGGTCAATACCACTCTACTGTGACTGTGAGAAAAGCTGAGAAAATGGAGAGGAGGAACAACTGTGAAAAATGAGAAGGCAGACAAAGAGAAATAGAGCTAGAGTGAAACATGAAGAAAAGTATACAGTGGGGTTGTACAGGAAAGAATGAGAATAAAATGTCAATAAAGCATGATAAAAGAAAATGAGACAGGATGTGTGAAATAGAGAGTTCGACTGTGTGAGAGGCTCAGGAAGGCTTCAGTTTGCAAACAGAACAGCTCCCACAGATTTATGTGGCCGCAACTAAGTTATCCATCTCAAATATGCACACATTTAAGTACACAAACAAGCAAACTCACGTGTGCCTAAACTTAAACCTTTTTTTTTCTGTGGTTTTAATCAATTCCCAGGATTTACATGCTCTTAGTAATCACTGAGTCCTTCTGGTATTGCATTGGTGTTGGCACATGTGACACCGACTATGCATAGTCAAATGAGGATTCGAAATTTAACATGCTCTGAGGGCCTTCAGCTACTTCCCAATCATTTCAGAATAGTTTTAAAACCAATGTTATTTAGAAAGCCATTATGAAGGTGAGTTATGGTACAGATTATTACAACTCCCCTTTGATTTGGTTTACCGTAACTGGGCATACATCACTGTGCCAATCGACAGCATATGAATCTTATAATAAATGTGATAGATTAGCCACAGTGGCTAATTGTGTGCTAACCCACACTCATCAGTCATTCAAAAACTGGATTTTAATGGGAGGAACCAAGAAAGGAATCCATCACTTCTTAAAATGGCCTTCCCCTGCTGCCATTCCAGGAGGGCTAGGTTACAATGTGTGGATGGTAAGAATGGCACGACTGTTAATTTATTAAATAATGATTTCAATTAATGGATACTTACATAAATTAATAAATAATTAATAAAGATACATTTGTTATCCTCTTGAAGTGTCAAAATTACCCATTTTGAAGTTTAACATGAAGCGAATTTCATAGCTTCAACTGGTCGCCCTGACACAAATTATGTCAAATCAATAAGCACACCAAATAGATGTAGATAATCCAATTTACTTTATTTTACATTTTCAGTCAAATATTTTTTAAAGAAAGACATAACCCCAACCAAAAGTGCTTTACACAGCGAAAACAGAATAAAACATGAAAGGACATAAATAATTCTAAGACTATAAACAGTATGAATAATAATAACAGCTATTTGCTAAAATCAATAAATTTGAAGAGAAATGACAATGGAACTTAAATGACCAGTCAAAAGAGTTTAACGATACTAAGATAATAAACAGAACAAAAAAAGATAATGTATAGCTCTTGGAAAAGAGAGAAGTTTAAAAGGTACTCCTAAAATAGATTTTTTTTCCCCCACATCAGCTCATTGAGAGACCATTCATACAAAGCATCATACAGTTTCCTCTCTTCTTTCTGTCTCTTCTGGGGATGACCCAGCTGTTCTAAATATAGGAAAGGAGACATCTGCACACTTGTGACATCTGCACACATGCTGATACAGTTGTTTTCTGTGATTGGACTATCAAAAAGCCCCCACACTTTCTGCCTCACTGTGTTTGTATTATCTTTCTGTTTTAATGGAATCATTGATGGTGCTAATGTCTAAACCTGAGTTCAGCTGTCATGGAGGGAACGAATCATAGACCATTTGGATTTTTTGGTATTTTAGTCCTAGAGAAAAATTACACTTTTAGTGTCACCAGCTTGATATTTAATATAGAAATAAACGGGATATTTTAACTTTATGAGACATACATTTAATTGAATGTGTTTTCCTTATGAAATACAATAAATGTATATCTCATAAGCTTTCTGAAAAAAGGATATTTAAATAATGTTTAGTTTCAATCTGTCCTTCTTCCTCTCCTTTTCCAGGTGGTCACGTCCTTCTCAGATAAATGGTGTTTTGGAGTTCTATTCCATCTTCCTGTCACATGATGGTGCAGAGCCTGTTTTAGCCTACAACAGCTCAGAACTGTTAGAAGAACACACACTCCGCTACCTAACCCCTGGAAAATCTTACACCATCAGAGTGGCTGTGAGTGTCCTTCACTGCTTCTTATATCATTTTTAAAAACTTCTGTCATCATACCCAGCCTTTTGTTTGTTTGTCTGAATACGTGTTTGTTTATGACAGGCCTGCACAGGAGGTGGGTGCACATTAAGCCCCCCTAGTCAGGCTCAGACAGAGGAGAGCACCCCAGAGAATGTTCCTGCGCCACTGGTCACTCCTTTGTCCCCACATGCACTCAATGTCAGCTGGTCTCCTCCTGACAATCCAAACGGTGAAAACACACACACAATCACATACTGTACATGCATTAAAGCAAATGCACATGATGTGTACCATTTACATGGTAGTGTCATTTTAAAAGATGATTCAGGTCAGGCAGTTTCTCAGATAAAGTAAAGTTACTTGAAACTAATTAGACTAGATCTGGAGAAAGAGGAGGAGAATGGTTGTTGCGAAGAAAAACAAAAAACAGGATTTGTAAAGGGAAAGAGGGATGTAGAAAGAGGAACTAAAAGGTAAAAATGCAAATGATTAAAAAAGACAGAGCAAGACCAAAAGAGTATACAGTTTAGGGATGGGACTAGCAGAGAGCGATATGGAGAGGTCAGTGCTTCGCTGAGCTCCTTTAAGTGGATGGAAAGTGCTCCCTTTTGACTGAAGTGAGAACTGCAGCCTAGAAGCACGTAGACTCAAGTGACTTTCTCTCTCTATTCTCTCTTTTCTTCTGACATTTCTCTGATTACCCTCTGTGGAATTGGAATGAGGATGTCGTATTTTAACTTGTGCACACAAAATTCTGTATTTGATGCGCATTTTTAATCTGACAATTGAATTTATAGTTTTCTTATATAGTTTATAACCCTAACCCAAAAAAGGAGTTTATTTTGGCAAACAATGAAACTACATATAGTGTATCTGTGACTGAAAACCGAAACTGGTTGGAATGCAGCTTTTTGTGTTCTGGAAAATATGTTGTATCCAGAAAACAAAATAATGTTTCCTGTGAGTGTTCTCACACGTCAATTCAAAATTCACATTTTTTTAAAAACTTTTGTATAAACTATATAACGAAACAAAAAGCAATCATAATTGACCCTGAGTCATCAGTAAATCATTTATGTGTGGTGGGTCAATATAGATCAACATTCGTTGACTGTAAGGCCAGAGCACAGATTTTTAGAAAAACTTAAAAACGTATTAACATCTAGATGGACCTCCTCATATTTAATTAACCAGTTATAGCTCACCTTAGACCTGTATTGCATCTGTTTTACCATTAAGTCTGGACATCGCAACCTTTGTTTTTTAAATGACTTTGCCTCTCTGTAAATGTGCATGTATATCCAGAAAGAAGAATGTGGAAATAGTTTCAGAAATAACATAAATTACTTTTCATGCTTTGAAAGATTACATTTTTTTTATTCATCTTAAAGTGCCTTTGTCACCATTAAAATGCTGTTAAGTTTTAATTATACTGTCTGCTTCATGTTGCAGAATGGTGGAGGACTGAAATAACAAACAGTATATCTCAATGCAAAAAGTTAACCCTCCCCACCCCAAAAACACCTTATAACATACTGCAACTTATTACTGATTGCTACTGTCATGCCCGATAAAGCATGTGGAATTCTATGACATGCGTGTGCAATATGAGCCATGTGCCTCTCACTTAATGCCTCATCAGTGCATTTCTCCAGCTTAAACCGTATGATGCGTGTACATTTTAGCTTGTATAAATGACTTAAAGCATTTCTCACCTGATGACAGAAATTTATAATAATGCAGACACTTAATCATGATTACCCGATTATCTCATCCTTAAAACGCTTTAATTTTTGCTTAAAAGGGGAAAGAGGCTCAGTTATTTTTTTCAATTACTCCTCTTCTTTTAAATAAATGAATAGCAACAATGACGATGATGTTGGTGATGGGTTCCAGAGGAGTGATATCCTGTGTTATTTTCTCTCAGTGTCCCCCCGCCTTCCTCCCAATTCTGCAGGGATTTGTGGGGGATAATCCTCTCGGGGATTAGGTCGGGGCAACACGCAGACAAAGAGGGGAAATAAGCCTGTTATGCATTCGCTGCTTCATTTCCCAACCTGTCTTTATTACAGCCTATACTGATATGGGCTTATTCACACACACAAGCAGACAGAGATGTCCGCACACATACACACTCACATGCATGTGATTGGCCACATTAAGAGCTTCCTAGATAACTTGCATCCGTGGGGTTTTTGTGTCTTCACTTCGCTGATAGGTGTGTATATCTGCATTGAGAAATAATAAAACCCACACATGATTATAGCAGAATAGACTCTTAGTTCTTAGCACTGATCTTTTGAGCCCCCTGTATGCATTTTTATTAAGGAAAAGCACATTTGGCACCGTACTGT
This sequence comes from Menidia beryllina, assembly GCA_013363375.1. Lineage (NCBI taxonomy): Eukaryota > Metazoa > Chordata > Actinopteri > Atheriniformes > Atherinopsidae > Menidia > Menidia beryllina. The sequence goes on along the minus strand of JABUIW010000020.1, from coordinate 11,196,627 downwards.
TTCATTTTTTTATTAGGTAGATGTAATGTCATGTAATTATTGTGCTGGTGTCTGTGTGTCCACGTGCAAGGATGTGTGTATGGACACATGTAGGCTTTCATCTAAATGCCCATGCAGATCTGTGTGTCAGTGGATGTTTGTGCACACCTATTTGTGCCCTCATTTGTGTGTGCGCATTCTTGCGCTACTGTCCTTCTTAGGGCCTTCATCCTCGTAACGCCTTTGGTTACAATTGTCATTTCCGAACTGTTTTCATCTGTAGGACACCCTGACTGGCAGGTCTGGAGCCCCTAAGTCAGTTTTCATTTGCATTGTAATACAGTGACCCAGAGTGCATTGCAACATTGCAAAGCTAACTTCGTGATTGGAATTTCTCACCAACTGTTCGACAGTCATTATATGAGTGACCAACGCAATAACCCAAAAAAGCAGGCAAAAAATTGTCAGAAGAAGACACAATTAACTGGTTTAACATAATCTCAAATTTAGAATTAAAAAAGAACAAATTACTAATTAGCATATATTTTCATTGGACTCTTTTTTTTGTTTGTTTTATCTTATTTTTAGGCATTATAGTAAGAATTTTGATCATTTCATTTTTTTAGACATTTTGAAGTAAAGAACAAAAACAGTGCAATGATAGAATAGAATGAAGTGGGTTAGTGATTGTCAGTTACACGTTGCATTTGTCATATAAAGCTGACAATAAGAACAGTTCATGGTAACACTTGTACAACAAGTGGTAAAAAAAAAAAAGAAAACGGTTAATTTACTGTCACAAACATTTTCCTTTGTCCATTCTATTCTTGTCCTAATCTGATTTTTATCCTTTTACAGGTGTTATAACTAGCTATGGTCTCTGGCTGGATGGAGTTCTCATCCTGAACTCCAGCTCTGCCCAGAGGTTCTTTGTGGTGGAGGGCCTCTCTCCTTGGAGCCGACACGTTGTCAGGCTGCAGGCGTGTACAGTGCAGGGCTGTGGAAAAGGACCAATGGTCAGTGAATCCTTTGTTTGTGAACCCTGATGCTATGTTTTGTCATCATGAACGAAGAAAAAAAAGTTAACCTCTGGAGTATGTAAAGTTGTACTTACAGCAATGAGCATCTTATTAAAACTTCCATTGGGTCAATCACCTTTGATCAGATAGTAAAATGAATTCTTATTTTTCTCTTATGGCACATTTAGCTGTGATAAAACCATAAAGAAATTCGGCATGTCTGCTCAGACATGTATAATGTGTTTGCAGACACGTGTTCTTGGTGTGCACGTGTCACCAAGCCACATTAAGGTGATCAACTGTCTGGCTCATTAACGTGGTGATGTAGCAGCAATGAGGATTTTTGTAAAAAATGGCACTCCATGCTCAACAACAACTGTGAAGACAAGCCATATTTTGGGACATATTTCCAATAGAGATGCCATTTTTAGTCAAACACCAGAGGAAACAGCTGACACTGCTGAAAAAGAGGAGAGGCAGTGGAGGACAGGTGAAATGGAGAAGAGGAAGCAATGACATGATGATGAGGGTGGAAGAATTTAGGGGTGTAAAATTTAAATGATGAGAACTGTGTTCGGGGAAAAGGCATTGCAAGAGTTCAGGTTACAAGGGACAGCAGATAAAGGGTCACATTAAGATGACAGAAGAGGAGTACAGTGAGTTCAAATTGAAAGAAACTGGCAGAGGAAACTCATAAGAATCTAAAGGAAGATGTAAAGCAGGATTCATTATTCAGGCAGTTTCATAATGCATAAGCACTGTATGTGTTTACATGGTAAATGATCAGCTCCATCAAATATCATGGTTTTGATTGTTGTAGGGTAGAAATCATGCTATCATTTCACAATGAAAGAGGAATTGTCATAATTGTCAACGGTGTGATTGTGCTATCTTATGGAAGTGTTTTTTTCGTCAAACCAGGTGGAGATGCATACATTAGAGATGGCCCCAGAAGGCCCCATCCTGCTGGAGCTAACCAATCAGAGCTCCAGGTCAGTTAGAGCCCGCTGGACAGCACCTCCAAGACCGAATGGAAACCTCAGCTACAGAGTTTACTACAAAAGCAAAGGTGAAACACACAGTCTGTCTTATAGTCGCACACAAAAAATTAGAGGGGCTGGAAATTTTGTGCCCCCCTCAGAAAAGCAGAAACATTACCTTAAAACACAAAAGGTCCACATTCATTAACTTCCCTATCACTTTACATAACTCTTTAAATCACAGTGTGTTGCATACAAACACACAAACATACTTCTTCTTAAGAAAAAGATATTTGCCTTCTATGTATGCTTTACATTTTAGATAGTGATACTATCAAGTCATGCCTTAAGATACTTATACAAATATTTGTGTTGAAGATAAGATTTGCACATAAATACGTGTTCTTTAACAAAAATTGGGCTCACACCATGCCATTGGTTTAAAACATCTGAACCCAATTTTGTCCCTCAACCACAACTAAATCCAAGAGGCTCACAAACTCAGCCAAACATTTAGAAAATTTAATACATTTGACTGAATAGATACTGTTAATTTTTTCTTTATTTTTTCTGTCTGGGCCACTTTTTGAGACACTGGCAACTTAAAAAGGCTTGCCAAATAAAGGCATTACACGTGATGCTGTTTCACAGTATCTATGTCCTGACCTGATTCTCCTGAGAACAGCAACTGACAAATACACTTCATGTGCAGACATGTTGATATACAGTACTTACTGCTGATTTCCCGAGACCACAATAATAATATTACCAATTTCAAAACTGCCAAGTGGGTTTTTTGATAAAAGGCTTTACAAAGATGAGTCGAGCGGTGCAATATGGATGGAGACTCACAAGTGCAGACGCACACAACACACAATCGCACTTCCAACCTACAAAGCCAACTACAACTGAAAGTCAGGCATGAAATGGGAAAATGACAGAAGGAGTAATCAAACCACACTAGTGTAGAGAGGGCACTTTTTTTAAATATATTGCCAGTGATTTAGCACGGACACGATCTTGGAGTATAGAGCGAAACAATGGATGGAAGGAAGAACAAAGACCAGGAGCAATAAAACAACAGTGTAGAATAAAAAGGAAGATGGAAAGCTTACATATCCATACATGTATAGGGACAACAGTATGTGATATAGTAAACAACAAAACTGAGGACATGTGAACAACACAGGATGAAGGACCAGAGCCACATACACACTCATGCTCTCATTCTTTACATTGGGTTTATTCAACGGCTCTCTGTCTGTCTTCCACACACACAGACCCGTTGACTTTGATGTGCCCATCAGAGAAACCGACAGATGAAAATGAGTTCCGAGATGGATAGGAGAGTGTTAAAGAAAGAGAGAGCTGGTCTTCAACTCTGGTTGCCCATAACCCCCTCTGTTTCTAAGATGCAAATTGCCTTCATCAGTTCACACAAAACTGATTTGTTGCTGCATGAGTGTCTGTCCATCTAGTTATATTGGAAAAGCTTGCAAATGAGTTATTGTGTGGACTTTCTTCTTTGACTGTCCTTGCATAACTTCAATATGGAGAAATCCCATTTGATCATCCAGTTAGTTCACCCTGCTTTATAAACGCTCCCCCTTTCCAGTTATTTTAGCAAGTACCTCATATCAATTTATTTATCTGTGTTTAGTATATGTGCATACATACATGAAATACAAAAATAACCAGATTTTTCTCCACTAGACCTACATGTCACTGTTTCTCTGTCTTTTAGACAGTGATGGTGTGTTGGAGGGAGGAACTGCGGCAGGCATCTGGTTATCTGTGGCTGACCTGCAGCCTTACACAAACTACAGCGTCTGGATCAGAGGGTGCAACACGCAGGGTTGTGTTGAAAGCCTGCCAATCATTGTCACTACACCCCCAGCAGGTACTCTCACTTGGAGCACAGACACTTCAACAGTTGAAGTTCAGTTTCTTTTTACCAGCAGTCTGCGTCTTCGGAATTTCAATATTTAGAAACTCTGAACGCAACTTCCATACAAATAAGGAAGTTCAAAAGCACCATCCCTATTCTTGTTGACAAGCAATACAACTTAGTATCTTTGGAAAAACGTCTCTTTTGTTCAATCTATATGAATTGAACTATTTCTGCGTAAGTGGAAACAAACTACCACAATGCTGGTCCCAGTTATAACGAATCTCTCGAAAGCTTTAAGCTGTTGCTCAGTTGAGCTCAGATGCTCAGCCCTGGACATTTAAGCAGTAAGATCATCCAAAGTCCATTTTCTTTTTGTAACTAGTCAAAGCCACCACAGAAATATAGATTGAAACAACAAAAAGAGAATCAGACTTTGTCTGTTGCCCATTAGAAGACCACTAATCTACTTAAGTAACATTCTGACACAGTGGTCCTAAAACAGGGTTCTTTACTGACAAACTGACCAGAGTAAAAAACAGCACCGCAGCAGTAATACAGCCAGTTTTTTTTAGAAGTGAACTTTGACACCGGAGCTCATTCCACTTTGGTATGACTTTAGCTTCAGAAGTCACCTCTTATTTGGAGGTATATGTTTGGGTTTCAGATCCTGATGGTGATGTGCACAGCACATTGTCAGTTGTATTTTTTTTCATCCAGTTTGTTGTGTTCCTTGAGATTAAAGAGGTTTTGTCAGAACGAGAAAAGCCAGTGTGGATCCTCAGATCATTTGTTTTACTGAAGTGTTTCATTTCTAAGACATATAGTATGCGCTCTCTATGTCATTTGTTTTGTCTGGTCAGTTTCCAGATTCTTTATTTATTCATCTTTTTTTCTCAGTTTGACACTGATTGTAGAAAAAACTCCTCCGGTTAATATATTAAGGTATTTCATTATTGACTGATTTATTGGCAAATGACAATGCTTGAAGGTTTGTGTCTAACTCAACGCACAAAAGGAGTGGAATATATTCATCTGTCTGTGACTTCAGGTGCTAAGCAATTCAGCTGAAAATGTTCCTTTTTTTACACTTTCTGTGCAGAAAACAACAGTGGAAACCAAACAAAACCACAGTTCTATTAGCAACTTAATAGCTGGAAAGCAAATTTCTGTTTTGCACAACAATTTTAAGTGCATGTGTGAGAGGGTGAGTGTGTGCCAGGGTGCAGAATCAAGAGCAGAGCAGCTTTGAGCTTATGCCAACCAAGTAGGGACACACATTTAGCCACTTTCACCAATATTACTACAAGTATTGAATACACACAGCTATTCACACCTGTTTCTTAGTCACAAAAAAAAACAAAAGACCGACTTGGGAAAGTTCTGCTGTTCAAGTTCAAAACAAAGGCATAAGAAAGTATAAATTTTAAATACAAGACGTTTCCTCTCTTTCCATCTCTCTTTCTACCTCTGTGCCTCTGGCATCTCTTTAGACTTCTTTAAGGCAAACTGTCTTGATGTGTCCTTGTTCTATGAAAGAACAGAGAGAAGATTGCAGAGCAAGAGACAGAAGAGCAGTGGAGGAGGAGAGCAGAGAGGGAGAAGTGAACATAAAAGTGCATAGTTTAAAACGATTAGTGACACCTCTGATATTGTACCTGCTAACACAGCACGAGAGAGACACAGGCTCACCAACAAAGTGTGTGTCTTTGTGATTTATGTGTCTTAAATGTGGATATATGTGTGCGTCTCTGAGGGGGAACAGGAATAATCTTGTCATTAATTAAATGCAAACACACTTGGGTGACGAACAGATAAATCTACAACTTGTTCATGTTTGAAAAGTCAAATGCAAAATTTGGAATCACGAGATTGTGTAAATTAAAACCTAAATGATACATCAAATTTTTCTTAAGCTAAAAAAAATCTGTTAAAAAGACAAAGAAAATAGGGATCTAGGTAACCCTAAAATACAAAAACTATATTTCTTTGCCACATTCTGTGTCTGCTATGATGCAACTTGTATTTTAAAGTGATCTTTGTGAAAATATGGCTGCAACAATCAGTCTCTTTGCATTGAAAGGAGAGCCTTGTTTGATTGAAGGGTCACTTTATACATCAGAAGGCTTGCTCTCATTTCACACAGTCAACAATGAGTCCACGCTGATTTTCTCCTTGTGTTTGTTGCCATTATCTCTGTCATATTCTCATCTTTATTGATGTCAGCTATCACAGACTGAATCAAGATGTTTTTACTGATTTGACAACACTAACACAGCATAAAGATGTTCAACTGGAAGACTATTGACATACTGAGATTAGATGGAGACAATGATTACATTATGGTGGATCTTAAGGCACTCTCAGGAACCATTAGAATTTTTTTCTTTTTACCCCTTTTCTGTTGTTTTCCTTATCAATCTTGAGTTTTGATCAATTCTGGGGTTTTTTTTACTCCAAATGAAGCACTGCCTAGAGGTTTTCAAGCTTGTTCGTAAGATTTTAAAAATAAGTATATTAAACATAATTAGTTTTTCTATTAGTCTTATGTTGTGGTCGTGTATTTTCTATATTTCTCCTGTTATCAATGTTTTTTCCCTGTATTCTCCACCTTTTCTTCCTCTCACCATTATTCTTCTCGTTATAGCCCCAGATGGGTTGTCACCTCCAACTTTGGCCAGTGCATCAAATAAAAGTCTAAATGTGTCCTGGTCTGCCCCGGCCCATGCAAATGCACCAGGCCCACTCCACTACAGCTTGCAAATGAGGATGTCCCCACAAAGGTCTATAATAAGGTAAGAGAGCAACAAATACAAGAAATCACAAGTGTACATACTGGTCTATTCTTTCTTGAGAACATTCAATTCACTGAGTTGTATGTGGCATGAAACACAGTTCAAGGAAGTATTTAGTGGCAAAGTCTTGATTTTTAATTGTCTATAAGAGAATAGCAGACACACACAGCCCTCTTACAGACCAAAAAGTATGAATATCCACATGGGCATACACACGTACATTTAGAGGGAGGCATTATGCACCGTAGCAGAATATGTCAAATCAGTATGACAGACCATCAGAAAAACAAAGGCAGAATGAGCCAGGGGGATGGAGGGGTATTGTCAAAAAGACAAATAAATAAATAAATCAAAGATGGTGAGGTAGGAAAATTGTGATAGAATAAAAGGAGGGAGAGGTTGTGCATCTGATATGTATTCATTACATGCTTCCTGACAACAAATTGCAATTTAATCCAAGAAGAGGAGGCTCTCATTCTATGGTAATAAATAAATGACTAGCTACATGTATTATATATCAGACAGTCATGCCCTCCTCCTCTTCTTCTATGGAAATCTCATTGTTTCCTGATTTATTCATTCATTCATCCTCTCTATCCATCTGATGCTAAATGGTCAATGGTCCCTCATTTATGACAGTATTCCTTTACTTTGTCCTCAATTCCTTTGTGAAATGATATGATATGAGATCAGGTATGTAAGGTGGTACTAAGATAAAAAGCCATCAGAACATTTTAGCTCAGGGAAACATGGGCTCTGTTAAAAGATCCATTAAAACTTACCTTTATGTTGTTTGAGCACATGACAGAGACATAGGTACTGTCCAGGTAATGTATTAGGGGTATCATGGGTAAAGCAGTTGTCTATTGATCAGAAGGTCAGTGGTTCGACTCCATGTTCCCCCGGGCCACATATGGCCGAGTCCTTGGGTAAGCCTTTGAGCCCAGAGTGGCCTACCAGTGCATCCACTGGTTTGTGGATTCACTGCTAGTGTAAGTGTGCGTAAGTGAATGACATGTATTTTAAAGCGCTTTGAGTGATCAGTTTGACTGGAAAAGTACATTTATTATTTACAGTAAAAACATGTAAATATAATTTTGATCTCCATTTTTTCTGATAAAAAGATTAACTGAAAACTGTAGATTAACTGGAAATGTCGGTCCTCTATGAAAAAAGTAGGATTCTTTTCTGTGTAGATTTTTGTAAAAAGAACCTGCAGTCTACTAAATTAAATGATAATCATTTAGGACCATGTAGACATTGCTTTAGTTACCCAAAAGAACTGCAACTGTGGAGTACACTGTGCGGAGCTGTCTGGATCTGAATATCCATAAAATAGCCGTCCCAACTCTGGTCCTCAGGGCCCTACAACCTGCATGATTTCCATATCTCCTAGCTCCAGCACACCTGTTTTAACATCTTCATCAGCGCTCTGAAGAGCTTAAAGAGCTGATTTATTCATTTAAATCAGGTTTAGCTGGAACTGGTAAAGTTTGAAAACATGCAGGACTGTGGTGTTGTATCCCTTTTTCATGTTCTTTGACTGGAAGCAGCTGTAGCATAGAAATGTCCCCCCTGGATATCAATAATGTATTCTGATTGTGATATGTGTCAGTAAATGTATTTTTGTTTGTGTCCATCCACGTCCAGGCTTCTGGAGAATGCAACAGACACCTTTTCCCATTATGTGGAGGCTTTGTCACCGCACAGGCAGTACTTGTTCAGAGTAGTGGTTTCTCACACTCATGGGCAGACCGCTGGCCCTTGGGCAACCTTACAGACAGCAGAGGACAGTAAGTATTCATATATACACCTACATACATCAAAATTGTACCTTCTCATGACTCACTGAGTGGTGAAGCTACTCACATAGTTCCAATGGATACAGACACATTGGGGGAAAAAAATGACACTGAATGAATGATGATGTAAAGATTAAAAATATATCAGAGCAATTGTCCCTTTAATAGTAATTGATGATTATGTTGTACTTTTTCTTAGCTACCACTGTAATGGTTACGGCTCACTCTGCAGCAAGAAGTCACAAACCAAAGTTCATGTGATAAGCACAATATTTTCTTCTTTTGCTGTACTGAATGTACCCAGAGTTTATTTGAATTTTTATATAGAAATCAGTTACACAGTGAGTCCAAGTGGTCAGTGTGACAGAACATGTGAAAATTAGAAAGGAAGAGGAAATGTGGGTGTAGAAACGATTGGGAGCAACACGCTGACAGCATACTGCAAGGTGTGTGTCAGTGTGTGAGTGACCTAGCCAGTGTCATTGTGGGCTAATTGCTGTAATAGAATCATATTAGCCATTGGAACAGCCTCCTCAGTGCAAAGTTATAAATTAATTAGTACCACACTATTATCACATACATTATCATTAAGCAGCTGAGATTTGCATACATGTGCATGCTCATACAGAGAAATGCTTACAAAATATTTTTAAACGAGGGTATTAGAGTATAGATACAGATAGATATTAGAGTACACATTATGCATTTTCTCGCAGTGATGCATGCACACGCCCATTCAGAAAGACACACAAACAGACGTTTAGCATGCATTAAATTACACTTCTATGCTTTTCTCATTGTTATGCAAAATAGAAATCCCTCCAGCAAGCACACAAACACACACACTTGTACTTACTCCACATAACACTGACTTTTTATTACACATTTGTACTAAAAAATTGCAAATCAGGTGATTATTTTTATGTTTTGTTTGTTTGCGGATATGAACCATAATAACAATTGTATCCTGATGGTAAACATGCAGACACACATACATAAGCACAACTGTGAATGGAGGTTACCACATACTTGTCTCTTTCTGATTTATAACACAACAACTGATATTTTAAAGTTCACAAGAAGTTTTACAGAACTTCATGACTGCACATTGGGGCACAAGGCTGTGAGATGGTGCTTAACCTACACCTTGAAGTCTCAGGGATCTGGCAGCCAGAAAAAAGAATCATATTAGAAATGTTAGATTATTTTATACCTTGACTTGTTTTCTTGTTTTTCAAGTCCATTCATAATCAAAGGTTTGTGTGTTTTTAAGGAATTTGATTTTGTGAAAAATACTAAAAAATATTCGACAGCAATGCTATATGTAAAAAGTGTGGAGGTTTGTTATGATCCTGTGATAAGTGAGTACCCAGTAATGCCAGGTTTATGTTTTTATCTTTTTTTTTTAATTATCTCTAATGTGAAATTTGCCATCAAAAACAATCAGATACTCTCTTCCTAATCAACTTTCCCCCAAAAAAGCAACAACCCTTTGCATTTAATGTGTTCAAATGAATGGATATTAATGTTAATGGTTTGAAGGAAATTGTAGCATGTCAGAGGATGTGATTTACATATCTCCAAATTCACACATGCAAACACACTCGTTGAGGACATTACCATGTAAAATGTGCATTACATTTAAGGAGACAAGTTAGTTTGGTTTTATGCCTTTTGTGGGAGATTATTTTATCTTCACCTGTCTGGAAGAGTGAGTTAATTACTGACTACTACTACATATCATACTATATTATTATATAATGTATGTTCAAATTAAACATTATTAACAATCTGTATCATACCATATGTTTTCTTTTCAGTATATCTATATTTTCTTTATTTTTCTTTTTTTATAGATATATATCTTTCCCTCTTTTATCACCCTCTTATCTTTTTTACCAACTTTGTTTTTTTCAGCTTACAGAACAGAATTACTTTCCATTCGTACAAGTATTGAGGGCAAAAATTATAGAGGAAATGGGGTGAAAAAGTAAAGAAAGAAAAATTCAGGAAGAAAACGGTAAAATAAGGAAATGAGGGAAAAGAGGAGAAGAAAAAGCTAATGACAGAATAGAGAAAGAGAGAGACCCACACTCCCTCCTTTCCTTTTTATCATTCCATTAAAGTTTTATATCCATCTTTTTAATGTAATTTGGTCTCTATGAATTCCTGCCGCTGCAGAACAGACAGACGGCTCCTGTGAACATAAACTCTACCCGTGTTGGACAGCTCCCTTTCCTCTGTCTACTCCCATGTTCACACCAGATAAGTGATCTAAGAGTGTGTGTGCGTGTGTATGTGTGTGTGTGTGTATGTGGCATATGTAGGTTCTGAAAGAGAGGTGTGTATTACAGAGTGCTGTGAAGAGTATGAATGAAGCTCCACTTGAACCAAATGATCTTAGCAAAGCAGTCTCAGAAAGAAAGCATGTATGTGTGTGTATGTGTGTGAGGGAGAGAGACAGAGAGCGAGAACATTAAATAAAATTTGAATATTAAAGAAAAATCCCTTTTTAGCAAAAGTGAACCTAAAGCAGAGTGAGACAGAGGAAGTGTAAAGGGGGATTAAAAAAAAGGTTAGAGGTAATGGCAGAACACAAAGAATTCATGTTATTTAATTAATGAGTGGCTGCATTAATAAAATATTATTCCACCTTTCCCCCTGCATTTTAGTCAGTAAGCATAACCAATGAAGTTGTGCAGTGGAGTGACTATAATCCAGTTCTTACTTCACAGAGATACCCAATGTATAAATACATTTATTACCTGAGCCTAAATTAGCCTGGCATCTTATTTTGTTTTTAAACAATAACCTGTCATATTTTTTAAAGATCTGAAAAAAAATTGAATCCACAGCAAAGTATTTTTTAACGTAAAAAATGACATGATCTTGACATTTGTTGTGTGGAAACTCATTTCATGTATCAAAACAATGGTGAAAGCACTCAGAAGAGGAATGAAAAAAGGGGATTGTTGTTTCAGTCAGATGCCATAGCTAATGTCCCCATGTTCTTCCACTCAGCATTGTTCCTACCTTCAACAACCGCTACAATAGTTTGTGATGCTGGTTAAAATCTGTTCCCCATGCATGCCATGAGAGTTTGATAATACTGACTAGAGGTATTCAGACATGACTGACCTGGCTGGGCTCAGTCTACAACAGTTACGGCAGTGTTTCGTGGTTTTTATCGATGCTCATCTGTGCAATGATTTGCTTTCACTCATCTGGCTGCATTATGCTTTTATTTCCTCTGTGAAACAAGCAAAATGACAACAGTGAGATCTGTGGGTGTTTTGTTTTTATTTAGTCCTTAATGGAACATTTTCATGACAGCAATTTTACATTTCGCTTTACAGTGTATTGTCCCAGACTTATAATGTGAGTCATATAGGCACCATTGTGAAAACAACCATACAGTCAGTTAGATATGGAAACCTGTCAGAGTTGTTGCACACATGCAAAGCAGATGTTGATTTAAGTTTTCTGACAAAATATATTTCCTCTTTTAAGTTTGAAGGATGATATTCACTTTTCCTACTATTTTAGTCATACATATATACCTCAGAAGGTGACTTACTTTGTCTTGAATAAATCATTCCAAATCATTAGCAACAGAAATGGACTTTGGAATTTTTTTAAGACTTGACATTTCAAAGGCAACGCAATGGTTGTGGTTACTTAAGGACTAATGCACGTGACATAGTTATAATGCTCTGGTTACAGATCAAATTTGTGACCTTGATCAAGCCTTGTCCTCTTACTCACTAACCCTAAAGCTGTGATGACTTCAAATAATCTGCACAAAAATAAAAATATGAAATGCAATGTAAATTGTTTTTCTATTACTTCACATTTTGACACCATGTTTTAAGCATCTTGATCACAGTAAAGCTCAGCATTTGTCCTCCTTATGACTCCAAGGAGCCTCAACTCACCTTCAAAAGCCCGGTCACCTACATACACACAATCCCAGAAAGGACACACACAAGCGTGCATGGTACCTCGTGCATAGCTAAAAATAATACCCTTTTTCTTCTGTCAGATGAACACATGTAGAATACACACTTAATACATGGAATGACAGTAGGCTACACACATACACACAAAGATGTATAGGAGGCAAACTCACACATACACACACACTGTTCTTTTCGTACACTCCCTCCCCCTCTCCAAGTCCTTGTCACTTGATTGTGTTATTACTATGCTAACCAAATCCTTATAAATGTGATTTAAGGCTTGGCAGCCCTGCATTTCTGTTTTAGCCTGCTGCTACTGTGTTTTACTGGAGAGAGGAGGAGTAAAGGAGGGAGGTGCAGAGTGACGAATGAAGGGAGAGAAGGAATAAAGCGGAAAAAACATTCAATGTGAAGGGACTAGAAAAAATGTAGGAGTAAGTGGGAAGCTTTTGGGAAGCAGAGGGTGAGAGATGGGAAAACAGAAGGAGTTAGCTGGAGATAAAGAGGTAGAGAGATACATAGCCAGAAAAACTAGATCAAGAAGCATCACCATGCAGTCCCTCGTCACTCGTTCCCTCCTGTCCAGAGAGCAGTAAACCGTCAGTTACCAAAAAAAAAAAAGCATCACCTGCATCTTATATGAAAATTTCAATTGAAAAACTTAACAGCCCTTCAAATTGCAGAATTTTACATGTGCCAGTAAAGCCTAAATAACACTCAAAAGAAAAGAGGGTGGGTGAGAAGGAGGGGGAGAGAGGGAATGATGGAGGAATGCTGGTAAAAATGGGGGTTATGTTGGTTGGTTGATGGGAGCAGGATCAAGATGACTGACTGGACTGTTTTTGTTATAAAAATCTGAGCAGTTTTGCACATGCTGTTTGTCTACTCCTCTGTGCATAGAAGCTTTACTCTTCAGTATTACACTCCTGCTCAAATTGGGCATCTTAACTTGATAACACAAAGAAAAACACTGGATGATAATACATATAGTCTCCAATTAAATGGTCAGCAAACAGGTACGTAGAGATTCAAAACCTCAATCTCAGCCAGAAACCCCTTTACTGAGATCCACAATAGCATGCACATAGGCAGACAGGCACATGGGCTCCTTGGTTATTCGTGGGGTTCAGTGGACCTTTGGTGGTAATTGAATCAGTGTGAGTGCTGAGTAGAGCTAGCATAAAAACCTGTTAACCCAAAAGGTCAACTTTCTGCATTGTTTATTTAGCAGGGAGACCAGAGAGAGGGAGAGGGGAAGAGGCCCCGACACAAAGCAGAAATGGGGGATAGAGAAGGAACAAAATGAGAGAAGTGGAAGGGGAGAGGTGGAGGGAAGGACGGATGTGGTCAGAGAAAGGGCATAAGGCAGGGACAGATTGGGGGAGAGATGAAGCTGTAGGTGGAACCGTTTGTGATCTGTAAAAATCAGCCGAGCTTCACATCACCATTTTTTATATTGTTGTTTATTTGTGTGTGAGATTGAATATGTGTGCATGTGAGAGAGCTCTAGAAAGAAGGGCTGCCATCTTATTTGCTGTTTTTATTTGCCTTTGTCTCTTTCTGACCAGACATTATATTACATATTGGTGGTTAGCACCATTGCCTCACAGCAAGAAGGTTCTGGGTTCAAGTCCCCAGGGGAACCAGGACCTTTCTGTGTGGAGTTTGCATGTTCACCCTGTGTCTGCGTGGGTTCTCTCTGTTTTCTTCCCAAAGTCCAAAAACCTGCATGTTAGGTTGGTAGGACAGTCCAAATTGCCCTTAGGAGTTGTTGTTGCGATGGACTGGCGGACCGTCCAAGGACCGTCCAGGGTGTACCTCCTTTTAGTTATCATAAACAATCTGATTGAAATGATATAGCTTACTCATATTTGCCCATATTTGCTTCCACTGAGACTTTTAAGAAATGTTTCACTATCTGAAGTGGTTTATGTTATTACTTATTGCTTTACCAAAGTAAAAAATATATTTACACACAACTCACACCTGACAAAAGTGCTTGTTTAGTACGTTTTGAACCTAACTCAAGTCTTACGATACTTAAATCATGAGAGGCATTCTCAGAAGGGACATTCTCAAGAGGGACATCCTCAAACGTGACTTAAGAATCAGAATAGACATCTCAGCTGTTAAGTATTAAACTAAAGACATCTTAATTCTTTAGTAGAACTAGAACATCCTAGGGCAATTAGTGGGCATTAGTTGGCATCTCACTCAGTGGGAGGTGAGGCCTATCAATCAATAAATAGTGTCCAGAATGTGCACACACTGTACTTACACAGCTGCCGTCCCCTGTGCATGCACCGACCGACTCATAAACATGCTAGCACACTTATCTCTGATAATACACTTATGCACACACATACTCTCTAGTGCTCGTCTTCTTTCACTCTCACCCTTTCTGTGTCTCCTTTAGACTCACACACACTCACACACACACACACACTCTGCCATCTGGGAAAGCCGTTAGCGGTTAGCGGTAGCACTTAGCGACGCAGCACGCTCCCTCAGTCCGCTCAGTCACCTTGATCTGCTTGCCCTTCACACAGCACCATTACTGCTATACTGCATCGCTGTGGGTGTGGGCAAGTGAGTTAGCGCTTGCGTTAGGAAGAGCATGTGTCTGTGTGTGTGTCCATTATAGGGCTCTACAGTGGGATGTAAATGTTGGGGGGGGATTGAGGGGAGGAGGGGCATTACCTTCAAATGAGCTGCCGTAAAGTGAAATATCCCTCTGACTGGTGTTGAGTGGGTCCGTATCCGTGCCAGGACTTGTGGAAGTCGTGTGACTGTTCGCCCGCGGCCCTCTGATGTGTGATCTGTGTACTTTTAATAGGATAAGTTTTCTTTTTTGGGTGGAATAATTTAATACACATCAGAGGTGCAGCAAATAGTTTAGCTCTCCCAGATGATGATTGTAGTTCTTCTAAAAAGTTTCCTTCCGTTTTACCTGCTGACTTAAATCGAGAAAACTAGAAATATGTTCTAGATTTTCACTGATTAGTTGAACTATTGGGACGACTGAGGTTGTTCTTTTCCCGTTAAAGCAGAAAAATCAACTTGTCAAAATCTTTAATGTTCCCTTTAGTCAGTCAAAAAGTTCTCTACATCTTACATCTTAGTATATCCTTAATTATTTTTAAACAGGTTCTTAATTTGTACCTCCCTTGATCACTTTTGGGAGATACCCAGCTCTGCTGACTATAAAGCACCTTCTACGTCTTAGGTTTAGCATGCTATCATTTTTTTTTCACAACCAACACAATAACAGACCGGTCTCAGTCATTTACATGCATTAAGCTGATCACAGTTGTTTACCTCAAATGTGAGTGCTTGTGTTTTGGCTCACTTATGTATGTACGTCAGTGAATGCCATGTACTTGTGAATGCAAAGGTCTTCACTAAGGTCTGATCAAATATTTCTCATAGTCCAGTCAGCCGACACTTCACCTTGCAGAAACATGTTCTCGCATGATTTACTTTCAGTCACAAGTGCTACAAAAGCCATAAATGCAATGTAAGTTTCCTCAGATGGAGAAAATGAGGAACAGAATATCCATGTTAATCCTTTGGATAATGATATCAAAATCACTTTGTCCTTCTGATGTCATTCTTGATTTTGCTAGTCACATAATTCTTTAGAAAGAATATCCAGCCTTACTTTTCTCTCACCCCACTATAATCTTATTTGCTTTTTCTTTCTCTCTCTGCATATAATCTGTCTTCTTCCCTTCTCCACAGGTCCCGAGCCAGTCGACACCATAACTGTAGTGGGGCTTCACTCTCACAATCTATCTGTTACCTGGGTTCCTCCTACACACCCAAATGGAATTATTACAAATTATACCCTCTATCTTCACCCAGGCCTCATCAGTTCCTCAAATTTAAAACCTAGTTCAATCGCCACCATCAGCCCACCCCATAGCCCCAGTTTAGGACCTAACCTAAGCCTGCTCCCCAATATAAAGGGAGGACATCATAACTCAGGTTCTAACCTCAAGGCATCATCTAATCTTACCACCCCTCAGGGCTCAAGCCACATCTCCATGTCTCCTATAAGCATAGGCTCTAATAATGGCTCGAGCACAATTCAAAACACTACACACACACTCCGTAACCATTTCTCCACCTTGAGGCATGATATTATAGTAGGCAATCAGACTGGGTCCATTCATGGAAGCAGTATAAGCCCGGACCCGAGCACCATGCTATTCCTCCCTGCTGATCCCAAAACAACTGGAGCTAGTCCTGGCTTTTCAATGTCAAACCCAATCTACAATGCAAGTAGCTATAATTTTGATAATTTTTTAAAGCAAGACGCCTTTGCCAGCCCCATCTCCATTTCTACAACTGCACCTTTGAGTTCAATGCTACAATCAGTCACCATTCCCGGGAATACAACCAGCTACACTTTCCTCGACCTAATTCCAGATCAGATCTACAGCCTTCAGGTACCAGATTATAGTATGGCAGAAAATTACAGCTTCAAGATAGCATTAAAATATAAAAAGAATCATTTTAACAATGGGATCATCTTTGTTCCACACATAAATGTAATGAGATTTCTAAATGCTTTTGTGTATTTGCATTTCCTGGTGTTCCTCATTAAAGACATATTAGGCATTAAAGTCACTATAACCTTATGATTTACATTCATAATGCTGTGGCGTGCTGACACTGAAAAAACTGATCTCTTATATCCAGGTGAAAGCATGCACCAGTGTGGGGTGTTCGGTGTCTGGAGTGTCTCAGCTTTTTCGTACGCTCCCTGCGCCTCCTGAAGGGGTTCCTGCACCTCACCTCTACTCTGACACTCCCACATCTGTTCTCTTATCCTGGGGTGTGCCAACGAGAAGCAATGGACAACTGGAACGGTTGGAGACTATTAAATACACTTCAATCCACCTTTCACATTAAATTTCTTTTAAAAATGTGTAATAAATTTTCTTTCACCGTGTGCTGGCTGTAGCTGGGTGATAGAACGAAGAGTTTCCAGTACCAAAGAAATCTCCACAGTAGGTCATCTCCCACCAGATCCTCCCCCACTTTCTTTCCTGGACTCCTCGTCAGCTCTCAGTCCTTGGACTAGCTACCAGTATCGACTGATGCTAATTAATCAGGCTGGAAATTCCACAGGTAAGGCTGTAACAGCATTGAAAAATCAAATCTTGGTGAGAGTGATGTTTCAAGTTCTGACGTTAAATGAAAAAGACATCTTCGATAACATTGTGTTACATATTGCAGGGCCCTGGGCCAACGTCACCACAAGGCCTTCTCGACCTGCTGGTCTCAGTCCACCAAGAGTAAAGGTCTTGGGACCAGAATCACTTCAAGTAAGGATTTTTTTTTCTTTTGTATATTGTTTTTTTTTTAATTATTATTATTTCTTTAATATCTTCTTAGATCCGCTATTAAAGCAGGCTACTTTAGCAATGGGTCTGAAGCACAGTTTTGTTATCTAATCATGCTTGGTGCTACTTAATGCTAATTTCTCACATAACATTTAACTGACAAAAAGTTTCCTAATCCCAAAATAAACTAGTGAAGTGTTTATTAAATGTTTGCATGCATTATTTTAAATTGAAAAACAAAGTTTTGCTTCATTGAGCATCTCCCCCGTCACTGTGGGTTGACAGAGCAGAAAAGACAAAGCAATGTCACATGGATTCTTCCGTCTTTCCCTTTTTGGATTTAATGAGAGACAAATTAATTCAACTCAAGGTCCCCTTCAGAAATGGGAGGAGCTGTGACCCTGTCTGAGGCAGCTTCCTTCCTGTCGGCCATTTTAAAGGAGGGCCCAGAGTTGAATTCCACCAGTGGCTAATCTCACATCAAGGCCTATCAATGAAAGCCACTGAAACAATGTCGTATGCATACACGCTCAAAGACAGGCACACACACTTCCACTTGCAATACAGCCCTGCACTAATGCTAACTGCAAAAAAATGCTAATGCCTGTCATCATTTCAGAACCGCCCCTGTCATCTCTGCAGCAGCACAGCTTTAGGGGTCAAAGGTCCTAGAAGGAAACCGTTCTTTCCTGGTTGTTGCTAATTGGACAGGCAGGCAGGTTGCTTCCTGGTTAGTGATTGACCTTGACAAGATAGTCGAAGATTCAAAATATCCCTGTCATTCTCTTCATGTTTCCTATCCTCTCCTTGGAGGCATATTTCGTCTTTCTCACGAGCAAGACTCATAATCGTCATACACCAGACTTTCTGGTTTGGTCTTTTCTTCCATGAGTTTGAATTCTGCTGTCGGACCATCGGGGTACAGATGAAGTCTCCTTTGTTGATATCAGTTTATTTTCTGATATTGACAGATGCCGTTTTGACTTGATTTAAGTCTGGTGATTTGAACCTAGAGTGGAATACAGTGTTACCAAAAGCTAAAAAAAACAGAAGGAATATGTTGCCAGATTGCGGGCTGCCTTGTTTCAAGTTCTGTAATAAATTTGTGTATTGTATTGAATTATTAGGTCATTAGCAAGTCATTGGGGTACAATAGTGTAGCATAACATTTTAAATCTTTCAGAGGGTCATCAGTCTGTTCCCTCAAATTGGTTGTAAGGGAATGACTGCCAGTCGTTGAATGTCTAATTTAAAACACTTTAAAAAACTTTTGAAGAGAGCTGAAATTTGTTCTTTCAAAAAAAGCTCCCTAAAAACCTTGAGTATGTTATTAAAATACTTTTATCATCCAACATTGGTTCTTTTACCCTCCTTTCCCAGGATATTTCAAATTCTATACTTTAAATTTAAAGATGCTATTTATCATTACAGCTCTTTTACAGGTGTGGGATTCACAGCTCCACAGATTTCTTGTTAACACACCGCTTACTTTGTATTTGCTGATTGCTCATTGTGGTAAAGGAGTATCTCTGTTTTTCACTAAATAAAAAACAATCCATGTTTCAAATGTAAGAGTACCAGTACTAAAGATCTTTATTAGTTATAGAGACCTCTGCTTTTCAGTGACTTTGAGTTTTCGGTAAACATGATGCACATGCAAAATGTCCCCAGACAATATTTTTCTCACTCTGAACTTTATCATATGCCTCCTACTGTCACATATACTGAGTATAGGTGAAACTACACTCACACACATACACTGTACCTCTGTGTCAGGGTCTCTGCTGTCTTCACCATCACCAGATTACATCAAGCTATTCAATCTGTAAATGACTTCACCACAGAGCACACCCAACACGCACTTTGGGAAATGAGCTACCTAACTCACAATGACCCTACCCAGTTGTGGTTTGTGTGCCCTGTGCTGTGCTTGTTTGTGTGGTCCAGGTCTGACTCATGTGTATGCATGCGTGTGTGTGTCCTGTATCACCTCCCCATGTTACTGTTAAATTAATATCAAGGTTGCTTGAGAAATAATTAGTCTTGACGTTCATTCATAATACTCCCATCAACATTGACCACTTAATCACTTAAACTTGTAAGTATCAACAAGCTCTCCGCTCACTTATACATGACATTTTGTTTCCATGTGTGTGTGCTTTTTGTGTGTGTGCAGTTTTTAAATGTGTGTTCATTCAGGGAGGAATTGTTCCCTGTGTTTGTAAATACTGTGGATGTGTGTGATACCACGAGCACGTGTGTGTACCAGATGCCCTCATCTTCCCTCTGAAATGCTGACAGACCGAATCGTTTCCAAACCAGATGCAGCGCTCTATGGCAGCACGCTTTTGTTTTTGCATGCAGCAATTCCATTACCCGCAGCTTTCATTATTTTAGCATGGTATGTGTGTGTGTGTGAGTGTGTGTGCCGTGTTTTAAATGTGATGAAAGGAATCCTCTGCTCAAGTCAAAGTCAGGTTATCTTTCCCCACAAGACAGTCAAACAAACAAACAAAAACACACACAAACAGTGTGACCATCACAGTTTTATTATTTTGCTTTCCCAGGTGACTTTTAACACTCTGACATATGTAGAGACTAAACCATTAACAAGCACAAACATAGGCACTGGGTTGGGACTTTCTGTTGTCCATCCATCAAACAGTGAAACAGAAATTAAATGAACTTGTTTATGTCTGCATAGTTGAAGAAACAAACTAAAATCTAAAACATTTATTTTACAGGTCACATGGTCACCTCCTCTGATTCCCAATGGAGAAATTTATGGATATGAAATCCGTCTCCCAGAACCCCGTTTCTCCCATGACACCAGGAATCTATCTGAGCTTAATGTCACCATCAGAAGCCTTGTTCCATACAGGAATTACAGTGTCACTGTATTGGCTTGCTCAAAAGGTGGAGGACATGTTGGGGGATGCACAGAAAGCCTTCCAACTCCTGCTACTACATTACCCACAAGACCTGGTGGTCTTGCACCTCTGTCAATAGTGGCAGTCAGTGAGTCTTTACTGGTCATTTCCTGGCAACCACCAAGCAGGCCTAATGGACCTAATATAAGGTAATTTTTAGACACATAGTTCAATGCTAAAATGTGTCTGTCTTGTCAGGATTTTGGAAGCTACCATGTTCCTGTATTTCTTGTAGTGATTTTTAAAGATGCATTCAATTTCCATTAACAGCAGAGCTATTAAGTTTTGGATAGAATTGTTTAGTTCAATTTCCTTTCAAACAAGCATCAATATGTGTCAAAAGACAATTTGTTCAGCTCAAATATGCAGCAGGGAACTGGAAAAAGACAGGCAATTAACAAGTCATCTGTCTGTTTAACCAATCAAATCAATCAAGAACTGAAGCCAAAGTCAGGTTCAAAATCAAATGCTTTCCGATACCAATCAGGAGGAAAACAAATGCCCCTTTGTGATTTAATATTCTAGAGTCCTTATTTGGATTGCTTTCAGTTAAGATATACTCTCCATTGGTGACTAAAGTGATCCTATGTTGCCATGCACATATACGAGTGTTGAATGGTGTCATACTTAAAACCAACCATTATCTGTAACTTCTACATCATGGGTTTGAAATGCTGCCGTACTTGAGGAGAGAAATGCACAAAGCTGGTATCTGTACAAGGAGATACCCATTCATGATACAAAACAAAATATGAGAGTCCCCGTTTATGTAACCATTTTAACTACTTTAAATAATAGTTTGCTAACCAGACAGGCGTGACCAAAGTCAGCTTCTCGATTCTCTGAGACATATTCGGGATGTGAAATTGCTGCTGAAAAACCCCAGCAAACAAGCAGATACAACACATTAGCAAGCAGCTAACATGAGTGGCCAGCTAATGAGCTAAGCGTTGTGCATTTTAATCAGTGTTTTCTCAGTCTTAATGCACATTCTGGTCTACTTTGTTCTGTCCTGTTCTACTCTGTCTGCGATTAGGCCTAAAATAAAGGTCCATTTTACTCGCAGGCGATTAAAATGCATGAGCCCGTCTCTCTGTTCTGCACTCCTCAGCTTTGTATGTTTGTCTAAGTGGGTTGGTTAAAAGGCGGCATTAAGCCCTTCTCGTCTGATTACAGCAGAAATTAGCATCACTGTGGGGAGAGAAAAAGCACAAATCCTGCAGAAAAACAACGGATAGCGGGGTGGAGAGAGGGATGAGATATAGTGGAAGTAGAAGAATAGAGATGATGAAAAACAGCAGAAGAGCAGGAAATGAGTGATAAGAGTCAGTTGAAAATTGTGTGTGCGCAATTCCTGGCGTTCATAGAGTACCGTCTCTGAGTTCGTGTGTGTTAATGGATTCCTAAACATCCAGCCTTGTGTGTGTGTGTTTTCTTTTATTCTAATTTCCACCTCAGATACAAGTTGCTCAGACGTAAAACCCACCAGCCCCTGGCCATCACCACAGTGCCCACAGTAAAAACCATGTCCCCATCCCCCTCTGAAGATCTCCATCACTGGCTTCATGTTTACTCCGGCACCAAATTGTTCTACCAAGATAAAGGCCTAAGCAGGTGAGATTACTGAAATGAGCTCTAGAGCAAACGGCAGCGCTGCAGCAAACAGTGTGTGCAGAGCTGATCTGGGAGCTGCTGTTGATGTCGATCTTTTAATACCGCTCAAAGATACATTAATCAAATATCCCAAAGAATTAAATTGTTTTTCACACAGCGTCCCCTAATCTCAGTGTGGCACTTGGTAGAAGCACTTTTTTCTGTCTCCTCACTAAAAGACTGTGGGTCTGCCTATACTGTGGATTTATAGTAAGCAATCGACCTAAAATAGAGGAAAATACTATGATTGTTGTTTTTGCAGACTTATTTTTGGGCCTGACCAGGAATTAGGCTTAATTAGTTGCATGTTTAGATGAATTCACTTGCAGTTGTATGAACATTTTCTCCTTACAGTTTCCCGTATCATATCTAATTGTATTTTTACCCCACACAAGAAAAAAGGTTGCATTGCATTGAAATCAGAAAATGCACCTGGTACATGTTCTCCACAGATTCACCCGTTTCCAGTACCAGTTGGTTGTTCATAATGATTTTGGTTTCACCTCGGGAGAGATTGTTACTGCAGTGACCATGGCAGGGGCTCCCCTCAAGCCTCCATCTCTGTCTGCTCATGCTATCAATCACACAGCCATACAAGTCAACTGGACAGAGCCCTGTAAGTTTTCCCTCTATTCTCATCACACAAAGACTCTACCCAGCAATGGTCCTTAACTTCATCAGAAGAATAAACACACATGCACATAACAGAAAGACAATCAAGCATACACCGATAGTTGAACATTTTGTCTGCATTAATGTTAACCAAAATTTTACATAAATATGACCCAGGATATCAGATCATAAGGTCATATGGTAATATAAGGAAACTGAGGTGTGACTCTTTACTAAAAGCTGTGCTCTACATATCACTGTTGTTGAGTAACATCCTGGTAATGCACTTGAATAATCATTACATGATGTAGAACAAAACTTAGCGACACGGAAGGTAAATTGGACTTTTTCAATCATGGATTAAAACACATGGTTCTTTCTGAGCCACCTCTGTTTGCCGATCACTGCTGATGTGGAAAGCAATGGTATTCCAGTCACTTGTACACAATCTGCCAGCAGATTGGCAAAGTCCTGACATGTATTGAAGTTATATCATCCCGATGAGCATCATCAGCTCTCCATCTGCAGTCATTGCTCTTTATGTAAAAAAGGTGCACCCAGTCTCACTCGATCTTCATCCCACTGATTGAAAACACTTGACTTTCATTTCACCTACAAATTATCCGCTAATCCCAGAATTTCACATACATGTGATGCTTTTGTAATATTTAATCAGTTTCTTTTTTTTCTTTCTTTTTTTTCGGTTCTTCTTATCATCTTGTTGTACGTGATCAAATTTTACAGTACATGATTCAGTTGTTGATGTAAATGTTCGTAACTTGTCAGGCAGCGTTGTTCTTTCATGGCATTATGTTCAAAGATATCCTCTTGCCTCTTTGAGAAATACCAAAAAGTAATAGAAAAGAACCAAACTTCAGTTTTTATGTTATGTTAAATACCCCTTTGCTCTTTCTGTTTCCTCCTATTGTTTCTCTCAGCCTTGCAAGATCTGCAGGGAGATGTGCAGTCTTTCCTTCTTGCAGTAGAGTCTCCTCAGCCTGGTCTGGTTTTGACTTTTGGACCGGATATAAAGTCCACAGTGATAAGTGACCTCTGGCCCAGCACCACATATGTGGTGTCATTACAGGTGTCCAACGGAGCACATAATACAACTAAAGCAAAAGTTAATGTCACCACGGCGGATGGAGGTAATGGTATATTAGATTGTGATGTAGACTAGCCTCTGATTTTGTAAATGAAATTGGTCGTTATCCATGTGTGATGTTGTAATTATGCCTTGTGAATTGTGTCTATATAAGTGTGTCGTGTGCAGTACATCAGCTCTGTATATCCATGAGATGTGTCTAGATTAAGATGCATTTCTCTGCAACTTTTTGCTTCACAGGAGATGTTAAACACATCATGTAGTGAGGCATGAAATCAATACAAAGTGTGTGTGAGGCAGATTTAAGGTGTTGTAAAATGCTTGTTGGCACCATGTACACACAAACTGCCCTCTCATGATCTGGATTCACAAGCCATGCTATACCCATCAAACAAGAAACCCAACATAGATACTCCTGTTATCATACAAAGTGTACTTTTATACTCTATGGTTTCTTTAAAACCTCTTTGACTTTGTAAAATCAACAGAAAAAGACCACTGAGTAAAAATTTAATGGAATTGTTTTAATGCAGGAAACATGTTTTTATGTTTCATATAGCAATAAACTTAAGAAATAATCTATTTTCATTAATCTGCTAGTATTTGTAAAATTTACAAGTAGGAGGATATTACTGGAAGAAGAGTTATTTATCTAATTTATTAAATCTATTAACCTATACCAGGTTCCTTATTTACCTTAACATGTACAAACTATTTAGGTATCATCATTTTGTGTCCTTCTTAACCCTTTTTACCACTGCCTTCACAATAAAAACTTTTCCTTCAAATCTCAAATGTCACATCCCGATAAAATTCTGTCTTTTCTTCTGTCTTTATGTCTTTTCACTTCCTGTCTCAGTATAATCATATGTCAGAGGCCTCTTTCTTTTGCTCTAATCCGAGCTGTATAATAAAAAGTGCATTAAAAACATTAGAAAATCATTAGGTGCTAAAGGCAAAGCATGCCTCGTTTAACTGAGAGGGCTCTTGAGGTAATTTCATTATTTTACAGCTCTAAGAGTGCACACATACACACACACACATTCACAGATATACACTAAGGGACCTAATATATTTTAACTAATGCAGCTCAACCCTACCAACCATCCTAACGCGGCCTGCAATCTATAGGGCAACACTAATGTCAGAACTAATTGGCAAGAAAAATACATGTGCATGTCTGTGTGTGTATGGGGAATGAGGCTCAGTGCTCAGCATTGCGTTGATAATGCCTTTCTACAGTAAATGAAATGTTGAGCACTGGGTTGGATTTAGGTAAGTGCATTGGCACTAAATGAATTGGGTTAACTTCTCATAGCTGAGTACATTTTCACTTAGAATAATAGATGGTGTCTGTGTGATTACCCCTCTCACATCTGTAATTCTCACACCTTATTCACTCCCTCTGTGTTTGACTCTTGCTTTTCTCAGCTTGATTTTGATCATTAACTTTCATCATAAAATTGTAGCACAGCTAGATTAACAATATTCTCTGTTCTTTCTTACTCTTTTGGTCCTTTACTCTGTGTCTGACTGTCATAGATAACTTGTAGTTATTCACTTTTTCCTCCATGTTTTTACTCTCCCTGTATAATAACACAGCACAGAAAGAGACAGTAAAAAAAAAAGGAAAGTGAAAATTTGCTCGTACAGAATGTTTTTCTGCAAACAGCTAAAGAGGATTTATTTATCATTTGAGTCACAGATGGTCCTTCACTTTCATTAATGAATTTAATTAATAAATATTTACACACAGAAATGTTAAATACAAGTTATACAAGTTCAGAAATGATGAGAAATACATGTATTTCAAACGATCTTAATATCTTTCATTACAGCTGTTTTTATATTTTTTAATGTTTTAGCTTTTTGTTTATAATTTACCACCGCTTAGATTATCATCAACCAAATGTGGTGTTAAATATATCTCATGGTCATAGCACAGACATACTCTTTTTCCGCACTCTCCTTTTGCTAAGGTAGTCTATTAAAATTTACAAGCAATAAGATGACTAGTTTCATCAGATGTGTATTTAAATCGAATTGTTCTTCAGCAAACAAATTTTGCCTTTGAAAAGCTGTACTTTTGTGTGCCTTAGAGCCGGAAGGGATCTTTGCGCCAGAAGTGGTTACAGTAAACAGCAGCACAGCGCGTGTGCTCTGGTTCCTTCCTCTTCGACCCAATGGAGCTATCACCGCTTACAACGTATATGTTAACAATCGTCTTCATGGAAGCGTTGACAACAGCTCCGGCTCGTACCTGCTGGTGGGCCTACAGCCTTTTACGGTGTATAATATACAGGTACGCATAACAAGATAACACATAACAAGAACATTAACAAGAAAATGTAGATGTTCAAACATGTGTAGTGTGTTATCGTCCTCTGTGTTGGTATGTGTGTTTCAGGTGGAGGTATGTACAGTCTACGCTTGTGCTCGAAGTAATGTTACCAAAACAACCACTGTGGAGGACCTGCCTTCTGACTTGGCCCTACCACGAGCACAAGTAATCAGTCCCAGGTACTGTGGATAAATTCTATTGAGACACAGATTAAGCTTTCCTCTGACGTCTTCTTTATTATTTGCATGTTTGAGCAGATGTTTCAGCGCGATAGAGCAGTCCACCACCAATCCAGAGTATGCTAAGTCTTCCAGCCGGCCTTTTACAGCAGTCAAACTCAGGCTTTGATATCTATTTCTGGCATTTACCACCATATGTTATTTGGGTGTTATTTAATCTTCTACTGATTTAATGATTAGTAAGTGAAAGCATATTCACCAGGGATTCTGCCTGCCATTTAAAAAAGTCATATTTGAATCAGATCATCTACGGAAATATACAATAACTCCAATTTAGTTCAGTCATTATACATAACTACATAAATGCGTTCTATATTATTCTGTATAATTTATAGTGTTCTGCACACAAAATGAACAACTTGTGTTGGTAAACTGGCAGTTTTTTTAGTCAGATTATAAAGGTCTAATTCCTGTATAAAACATGACTGGTAAAGTTGCAAATCTTATAGGTGCAAGTGCTTATTTGTGGCTTATTTTCTACCTAGGAGACTGTGAAACTCCACAGTCGGTGTATTACAACACAGATCTTTTTCCTGCCAAAGATGTCAGAGATAAAAAAGGGGAAAATCAATACTGTGAAGTGTATAAAGACACATCCTGACACTGTAACTCAACTATGTCAAGCATTAACCATGCATGAACGTATGTGTGTGTGGTTGAAAGTTTGTGTGTCTGACTGCTTGTGTACAATTGTGTGAAAGGAGTGAGAAGGAGACACATACACCCGCCTATCACTTTCACTTTGTTCTTTTCTCTCCCCTCCGCCCCTTCTCTGTCAGGTTGGTGAGATTAAATTGGTCCCATCCAGGCAAACCCAGTGGGATCATGCTGGGTTATGAGGTTTTAAGACGGACCCTTAGAACATGCTCTGACGGGCTAACAGGGATAACAGCACTGTTGGGGAAGGAATCGGACAGTACAGTTGGTTTAAGGTTTAAATGTTCCTACCTGCGGTGTCCTGCGACTCATGGCGTATGTGGGACATCCTGCTTCAGTCCTGATGAACAGGTGTTTTTTTTTCCAATTCGTCATAATTTATTTTTATGTATTCTGTTTTTTTTATTATTTATTTATTTATTTTTTATTTGTGATTATTTCCACGGTCCAAATCACTGCTCGATGTTTTTCTCCTCTTCTCTGCTTGAGTTTGCTTAGGAAATTTTAATCTCTCTGCTGCCACACCCATTTTCACCTGAATCTGTGTTAGCAGAGTTTGCCACAAGTAATCCATGAGGCCTTCACTCTCCTCAGTGTAAAACAACAATGTGCAAAACAAGACAGATTGCCAGGGTTTTTTTCTAGATGGTTGGCCATCTAAAGTGGAGATTACATTCTTTCTGTCTAGTTCCAGGTAGTCTCAGAGGATACTGGTCCTCAGCAAACCTCAAACATACACAAGAAGCACACATATGCTTTATATTGCGCAGCATGATCAACATCTCAGTGATTAATTTCTCTAAACAGATTAACTTGTCGTCTGCGTTGACTTCCATCCTTGTGTCATTGAATGTCAGCCAAGTTGGCAAAGGAATCTCTCTATACGTCTACCCACAAAGCCTCATTTAGCACAAACAGTTCAAACGCTTGAGCTAACATAAACAGATGTATCCATACAAGCCCCATTGCAAGTTTACATGCTTAGATTTAGTTTATGCAAATGTTCCTTTTAAGAGAAAGGTCACTTTTTCCCACTCAAACATTCACAATATTTTTGTTTTTTTTATCAAATAGATATTGCAAATGAGGAATACAAGATTATTTAGTATGTGGACAACCTCAAAAAACGAACAAAAGACAAAGTTTTAGAGAGCACCTTTTGTGATTTCACAAATTGAAAGTTTTTCATTTTTGTAATTTCCAGGTCTCTTTAAATGCCACTAAATGGTCACCATTTTGGTGAATAGTACATAGCTCCTTTCTGAAACTTACTGCAAACATGTGCTGTTGTGGATTTTGGTAACTCATTTTATTTTATTTGCATGCTTCTGTGTGTGAATCAGGTTTGCTGCAGTGGAATATTGTACACAAAGAAGCCACACCACCATTGTTGCGAAGGAAGTTATCTAAGTTTCAGTAATTCTTCCAATCCTGTGTGCTGCAATGGAAAACTTGTCCCACCTCTTCCAAACTACCAGTGCTGTGGAGGATATTATGTTCCTGTAAAAAACAGTGAGAATATCCTTTCCTTTTTTTTTTTTTGCACTAACATCAGATGTAGTATGTTCCACTCGACTTGACAGTGCTCTTCTCCATGATGTTTAAGTATTTCCTTCATCTGTCCTTGTCTTTGTAGATGAATACTGCTGTCCTGACCACTTGCAGGGCCGGGTCTCAGTGGGGCTGGGTGACAGCTGCTGCGGGGGGGTTCCTTACTCCATGACAGGCGGCCAGCTCTGCTGCAGTGGGAGCTTTCATGATGGCTATGGGGTCCAATGCTGTGGAGGCCGGATTGTAGATGATACCCTGGTGTGCTGTGGTGATGCTGAAAGGGGGGAGGTGCATAGATATACTCCAGGTGAGAGAAAAGAAACATGTCAATGCACAATCCTCTTTTATCAGTATATTTTCATATTTTGGCACAAAAAATCAGATCTCCATTAGAAGTTCTTTCTATTAAAGTCTAATTAGATTATTGATTTTTTATGGGACAAGTTACTTAAAAAGTGTTTTGTCAAAGTTAAATTTCGCAGGATATCTTTGTATCTGGGAGGGTGGGTAGACGGGAGAGTGAGTTAAAGAGATTAAGAATGACAGAAGAAGGAAGAAAAGGAAAAAGGTTGAGAGGAAGACACATGGTGCAGGAACGTGGGGTCGTTTCCCTGTCCTTCTCTCCTGCAGTGTCCCAAAGCACCCGGATACTATGGCACAGATGGGACTGTACGTGTGCGTCTTTGTGTGGGTGTCGGTGTAAGTGTGTGTCATTAGACATCTTTGTCATGGCAGATGATGATGAAACACACTCAGGATGGCACCGTCGAGGGCACTGCCAAGCACACAGCAGGAGAAATACACACGCATTCTCTCTCACGCACACACACTTCAATACATGTAAATATATCACACACTCTCTCGCACACAGTCAACAGGGTGCTCTCGGCAGGATTCACTTAGTGTTGAATGCCAGAGACAGACACGTGGACTCTATTCATCACACATAAACAATGGCCCCATATGGGCAGGCCTATAGTACTCCATTAGCCTATCAACAAACACTGACAAACTCTCACACACACACACACACACACAGAGACACACAGGATATCTGCACACACAAAAAACACATAGATCCTGAGAGGAAAGTTGGCACAAATGCTAGTTGGGAGAGAAAACTACTTTTTGTTTTATTTTTCCCTGTCATCACTATATTTCTACTTTTCTCCAACATCTGTTCTCTTTGTGGTTTGTTACTTTCCTCTGTAGGCAGTGCTAAACATTTCTAACAGTTTAAGCAAAGACTGCACCCCTACCTCCTATAGCGCATTTTTGTCCTATGATTCTCTTTCTTCTTGCCAGCTTAGTTGTTTTTTTTTTATTTTTTTTATTCACACCGAGCAGCTATATGGTCATCATTCATTTTAGGAGGCCTCCTAAGGACTGCATATGCTCCCAACTTCCTTAGCCTCTTCATCTTCGTTTCATATTTAATTCCCTTTTAATTTTAATCTTTGTTGTCCTATTTTTGTCATCCGAGTTTTCTCAGCTCGTTTCCCACACTCCCTTTACTTCTTTGGCCTAGTCCTACGTTCTTCTTTTTTTCTTCCATGTTTTCTCCCTCAACTCCCTGTTCATCCACCCCCTCCCTTTATGTGCCTCTTTCTCATACACTCATCAGTCATTAGCGTTAGCTTCCCCATTGAGAGCATATGGTATGATGGATTGTAGAGTTAGCGGTGCTAGCAAGGCTAAGGGCCATTTGCCGGGTGCATTGCGCTGTCGGGGAGCCTTGGGGCCAGCTATGCAACCTCGACCCCACATGTCTGTTTCAAGACAGTCACACAGCAAAACTTATTAAAGTATGGCATACTTAACCTTGGCACAACTCAATTTTGTCATTTTTACTCACCAAGTCCAGGATTTTGTACCTCTGACAAAGTGAGAAATAGTTTTATTAGTAGTAAAGGATGGACCAGAGGAAGAAAATTTAAATTATATTTGATAAAAAAATACAGATTTGATTCAATTCAAGGTAAAAACTGATTATGTGATGAAGCCATTGCATTGTAAAAATTGAATCCAAGACAAACTGGATCAATTTAAATTAAAGAACTAGGAAAATGTGATGCATTTTCATATAGAAATGAGCAAAATGTTGGGAAACAATTCACCATGAAGCAGAGATAATGTAGAGAAGTATTGACAAAAGAGGTTAAGTAACGAAGAAAGAACACAAAAGGTTGATCAAATGAAAATTATATCCGTCAGAGAAACAAACACACGCAAAAACGGGCTAAAGTGAGTCAGAGAGAAAGCAGGAAAGAACTGAAGAGTCAGAGCTAGATAGCGCAGATTAAAGGAGGAGTGAAGGGTATCCCATTGTGCCCAGCTGATAGACTAGGTTAGGCTGATGTGATTATGGGGTCCCTGAAGTGCGATCTATCACACATTACCGTCCACACTGTCAACAACCATACACACACACTGCAGGGGAACTGCAATGCCAGGAGACAGCCGTCTGGCAACAGATACTCAAACCGGCTTGCGTGCTCATGCACACTTACACATAAACACACAAGTACCTGCGCCCTTACACTGCAACCATCATACATACACACACAGGCCAGAAACATGCCTGTGTGAACACACAGGATTGTGTGTACATGCACACTCATCAAAAAATATGCCAGCTGGGATATTTAGTTTTAAAAGGAAAAGATCCCAGTATAAATCAGGTGAAGCACAATGAGATTCAGGAGTGTCACCTTATTCAGCCTGTCTACAAGAAAGATAATAAAACAAAAAAACTGCCTTCCTCTTCAATGTCTCTTTGGTTTTAATCCTTATATTTAGTTACACTTTCTAAGTCCTCATACTTAGGATAACTCACAGAAGTCTCACCAAATAGTTATTTTTAAGGCTCCCACAAAAATAACTATGAAAGTAATCAGTGTTTATTTCCTGCTGTTAAAGATTGAAGGCTAAGTCCATGAGCCCAGGTGTGTGAGCACTTAATTGGTTCTGAGTATTCTGTGCCCTCATTCTGTACTGTTATGCCAGCCCCAGCTGACTGACAGTTGTAAAGTTGATGTTCAGTTTACTTGAGCTGGACACTTCATCACTGAGACAGTAATCCTCTTGCTTGCTTAACTGAGCAAGGTTGACCACCTTAATGTCTCTTTCAACTATTTACATTATTATATAGAGGCTCCCATATTACCCGAAGGGCAAATGCTGAATGTCAATATTCAATGGTAATGCAAAGGAAGGACAACTACTGAAAAGATATGGGTATGTCACTGTAGGTGCAACAACTGTAGATGTTTGCAAAATTTTGTTGCGAGGCTTGCAGCTTTCTGCAGAACGTATGTCTTGAATACATTTGAATAGCTACTAGGAGACTGTCGTGTTGATTAATAATCAACAGATCGTGACAACGGACCACTCATCCTTTCTGCTCAACTGCAGTTTATCCTCAAGCACCAAATGTCTGGTATAGTAAAAAATATAGTTATATATGACAGCTAGTGGCAGTTGGAAGAGAGTTTTTACTTTTTTTTATGGAAAAAAACTGAAAATGCGGGTTGCTATTGTTGACTCGTGTAATTGTCAGCAGCACCTCCTCCAACACTTGACCATGAAGCTGATTTGATTATTTAGAACCTATATCCCCCTGTAGAAACTGGCCTGGCTTCTACACTGTTCAGTTTTAGTTTCTGCTGTATTACTGAGGCAAGCTATAATCCTTGCCTCAGTATCCCCAGTTTTTCTACAGTAACACAGTCTCTGTGTTAAATCCTTTCCTTCCAAATCTGCCCGTTTGTTTAAACAGCTTTCATTTAACTTTCATGTAGATCACATACTGTTTATTTTTGAGCAAGTGAGCCCCAGTTTTCTCACAGTATTTCCTCCTATGTTAGCAGGTTCACCATAAACTTTTAATCTCCTCATTTGCATCTTAGTTTGTTTACAAGATGTTCATCTGAGATTTAGACGGTGTTTAAAGGAGCATGGGTGGTGTCTTTGGCCCCCCCACTGCTTCCCTGCCTTACTGTGCGCTCCACTAAACATATCCCCTTTGCACTTTTTTTACTTTAGTGTCCTTTTTTTTTTTAAAATCTTCCATCTGCCCTTCAACCCCACAGACACATCTCTCACTGTGGGTGCAACTGTAAATGCTCTCCCCACGTCACTCTTTCTGAAAGTGAGTAAATCTTAAAAACGTGTGCATTTCTTTAACTCCTTCTCTTACTCCCTCCCTCTGTCCCGGCCCAGCAGGCCCTATCCAAACGTTCAAGGACAAATCTGAATATCCCTTTTCACCGTTTAAGTGTTAAAAGCCTGGCGGTGCTGGGGTGTTATCTTAACGCGCCTTGCCGTGCCATCATCAGAGCGCGTGATGAAAATGGCTGTGATGATGCTAAAAGAAAAAAAAGAGGAGGGGGAAAAGTAATAATCAAATATGTTTTTCAAGGGCACAGTGACCATTTGCTGGAGGGAAATTATCCCAGTAGTTAAGCTAGCTCACTCCGATTCTGGTGGAGTTGTGAGAGTGGATGCGTTTGTGTGTATAAGTGAGTGCAATTGTGCATGGTGTATTTTATAAACTCTTTGCATGCATCTTCTTCTTTTTGTAAGAAGCTGTCTCTGTCCGTATATGTCTGAATGTGTTTGCAATTTTTATAGATCTTTTCACAGACACAAATCCTTTGCATATCCTTTTATTGTTTCTGCCAAAAGATTCTAATCAGTGTCTGAGTGTGTATATCTCTGTGTGTGTTTATCATTGCCAAGAGCCTCTCATCAATGATGGGTAGCAAATGGCCAACAGTAGCGCATTCCAAACAGCAGCAGCGTCTGGCTGCTTTAGAAGATCGAGTGCTCTCTGAACACAGGAAGACATTTCTCTCTCTGTTAATGTATTTATGATGATGGCTTTTCTATTAGGTTTGCTTTAATGACTGGCAAGAATAAAACCAGAGGCTGTCAGGGTCAGCGATGAGTGCGGCCTGTTCTGTGTGTGTGTGCTTGTTCGTGCACGTTAGATTTGCCTCTTTTCTTGACTTTGTTTCCCATGTTCAGTGTTGAAATACTAAAAGTTAGTGAGTTTGCGTTTTCAAATACATGATTTAATCTTTTTTTTACGTAAACTGTGAAAAACAAAAAGACTGAAATTTAAACAAATGATTTTAGAGTAAACAAGTGCTCTTAAATTCTGTGTTCATGTGTTCATCTTTTTGCTAATAAAACAAAGGCCACATAATCTACTCTAAGTAGGCCACAAATCTTACTGAAAGTTGAACTTAATCTCAGAATGATTCTAATTAGAGATAGATTTCCTCCAAATCCTGAGAAATTTCAGGCTTATTCCAGTGTCTTTTTCCCATTAGTGATACAGCCAAGAGTTGACTCTTTAAGTATTAAGCAGTGGAAATACATTTTCTGACTTTAACCATCTCTAGAACAGATCCGTCTTATCTGAGTCGTGTGTGTTGAAGTATGGAAACCTCTAAAACCTGCAGGACAGCAGCCCTCAAGGCCCAGAGTTGCCTACCCCTGCTCACGATGGTACCTCTGAAAGAGGAGACTACGAGTAGAGGAAAAATTGATTAATGGATATGATGAGGAAAAAGTAAAGGGAAGCATGAGGAAGGCTAGTGTGGAGGCATCTTATGATTAAGATAAACAGTGCTTTGTCAGTGAGCAGGAAAAAGAAGGCTCCTGCCATGAAGAGTAGTGGTGGACTTGCTCTGCTCTCAAATTCTAAATTAAAAAAAGCAAACAGTTTAATTTCACTAAATTTGAAGGTGCCACAAATGCATCCTTGAATCTACATATCCCAGATCATACCATATTTATCTTCAGTAATGGATCACCGGAAGGAGAGTGAGCACTAGTAGGGCTGAAGGACTTGGTGATTGGTAGCAAATGTGATATTACCCTCAAGGTGACTACATGGAGTCTGGAATCTTATGTTTTGTATTCTTTATAATATATTCACCTCATTTAATTATATTTCTTTAATGTCCAATCCTATGTTTAAAAGTGAGGGAGAAAAAAATGTGTTATCCTTTTTTGGACCTCTTAATTTCCCCTGTATTTACTGTGTTTTTTTTATTGCTTGTGAATGTTTAAACCATTCATGCTATGGTCTCATTTTACATTTCAGTCATTCTGTCACTCCTCTCCACCCCTTTGCACGCTGTCTTTCTTTTTATTTAATCCCTGTTGGGTTGTGAACACACACAAACACACGCGAAAGCGCTCAGATGCACACAGTGTTTCACTCAAGCCCAGCTGGTAAATGTTGCTGTGATTAAAAAAGAGAAATAAGACAAGATGTCAGGAAGACAAGGGGACAACCATTCTGCTGGGAAAAGAGCAGTTGTGTGTCTTTGATTATGCGTGTGCTCGCTGTCCCAACATCCACATGCGTGTGTCCACAGGGGAACACTATCCACTGTGTGAGGAAGTCAATCC
Organism: Menidia beryllina; assembly: GCA_013363375.1. Classification (NCBI taxonomy): domain Eukaryota; kingdom Metazoa; phylum Chordata; class Actinopteri; order Atheriniformes; family Atherinopsidae; genus Menidia; species Menidia beryllina. Next base: position 11,161,340 of record JABUIW010000020.1, on the reverse strand, counting down.
ACTGTGATTTCATCTCTCGACATGACATACAGTCTGGCCTCTGTGGAGCACAAAGTGCATACGTACACAGTCGCACACACACACACACACGCATTTCCTCCTGCTGGGACTGTGTGTTGACAGACCCCAACCAGTTGAGGACTCTTTACGTCAATGCCATTTATTTAAAGTTTGATGTGAACCAACGCATTCTGGAGCAATTTTTCTGTAACCAGCTGCACAGGTACATCCAAAACAGTATTTGTTACCAAGTTCAGAAATATGCATCAATGAAACCTCCCTCAGTACCAGTGTCTTCATATGCACGCATGCAAAACTGTGTAGATGTGCACGTGCTTTGTACTTTGTTCCACTGGCCTTGTAATGTATTCAGGAATTTAAAAGTGTTTGGTTTGTTTAAAGTTGTGCAGGGGTTTTGGTCTCCTAGAGAGCTCGGATAACCCTAATCCACAACACACATTTTTATCTGTAGTTCATTGCCAGGGCTAAATATTGACTTATCATTAAGTGGAATGAGTGAAACCCTAATAATAATTCACGTTGTCTAAGCACTTTGTGTTGACGCTGCGCTCCCGACGCTATTAACGAATGTATGCAAATCCTGCGTAAATCTGAAGATTAAGGCTGAAGCTTTCTGTGATGCACAAGAGAAAACAAAAGGTGTGAAACAGAATGTTGTCAGGACATACACACCCAAGCAAAAACACACAGCTTATGGGGAGTAAAGGAATACGAGGGTGTGTTTTGAAAAATGTTCACACAAATGTACAAGCACGTCAGATAACGCTCACAAAGAGAGGGATTGGTTTTCTGCTGAATGCTTGATAATGCAGTCCTGAAGTTTAGCTGCTGAATAGTAAACAAACATTGTAGACCTTTGAACTGTGTGGATTCAGGGAGATGGAGAGAGTTAATTGTGATAGGAAAAATAAGTAGATGACATCCAGGAGGATTCACTGGTAAAAAAAGAGATTGAAAAATCAGACAGGGAATTTCATTTGTGAGTTAGGTATGTGCTAGAGTTTATCAGTCTGTTTCACCAGTTTTCAGGACAACAGAAGAAAAAAGGGCAGGGGAGTACAATGATGATGAATATACAAACATAGTCCACACACACACGGAAGAGTGTGTGGACTGATATAGAGGAGAGGTGTGTAGGTAGGGAAAATGAGTGATCAGAAAAAGATCTTTCCGAGTCTCAGGGAAAAGCGAGGGATTACTCATAGTCTTCAGGTCACAAGTGTTTTGGAGTTATCACCACAAGGAGCTGTTTGAACATAGGCCTGATAGAGGATACAGATAAATACTGTTGGCTTGCTGTTGAGTAAAGGGGAGGGGGAGTGGAAACGGAGCTGCAGAGACCCGGTCCTCCATACAGAAGGGGAAAAAAGAGGTGAGGATACCAAAAGGACAAGAGATGAGTGGAAAGAAGCTATTTTGGAAAAGTGTTGAGCTGTTTATTTGCGCGTCATTGAAGCTGAAGTAAGGCGCTGAGGGAATTGGCCACCAAGACCCCGCTCTGCAACAGCTGCCGCTGCTAAGTGAGTTACTAGTCGTCAGACTGCCTTTATGTCACACAATCACATACACGTGCGTTTTGCTGTCACATGGTGCCTATGATGGATGTGTTGATGGTATAATGCACTACAAGAGCGCAGAAGATATTATGCACCATTTCACACTTTTGGCCTTTAAGTTAAATGATTGCTTAAATTAATAAGATTTAACATGCTCAAAGAGTGAACGCTGATTAGGGTGCGAAACAATAAGTTGTTTATCATACAATAACTAGCTGGAGCCTCATTAAGGGGCTGAGGCTATGATACAAAGCAGTAACTTGGTGTTTAATGTCCTCTGTCAAGTAAAATGGGCACCACAGCTGGAGGTAGATGGGGCCACAGATCAGCATGTCATCAATTGTTAGGATATATTTGCTAAATATCTCCATAAAATATTGCCTCTTTTCACAATAAGCTAAAGAATCACAACATAGAACTCTCTAACTCAGAGGGAAAAGCTTCTATTAAGATTTGTCATTCTTCCATCATTAAAACAAATTCGTTTGTCAAGCCATTCCATTCTTATTTGTATTTCTAATGCACCATCACTGCGGGAAGCTGCTGGGTCAGTTTTACTATATTTCATAAGCTTAATCCAGTGCATGGCCATAGCCTGTGAGCAATGGTGGAATTAGTTATGGGTGATATGGGCGGCCACCCAAGGTGGCCTCACGCAGAGCACAGCATGCAGCACTTGCATAGAAGAATTACGGCTGGGGACATTTAATGTTTGATTGCTCTTTTTTTTTTACGTATAACAAAGCCAGCATGATCATGTCACTGTAGAGGTCGGTTATTCTTTCAGAGTGGGCACACTGGGGAAGGCAGGCTTGCATCAAGACAGCACAAAATTTAGCTTAGAATTAAACAAAACTTATCATTTGATGCACTCCATCCTCATCAGTCTACTCAGTGGGTGGACACACTTCAGATACTGAAACATAAACTGGACCTTAATCTTAAGATATTAACATTATTTTAAGTTCTTTTTGAGGCAAATTCACGTTCCCTTGAAATATCTGAAAGTTTGACCAAGAGTTGCAAAAAATCAGTAGGTTCAACAATTAAATCAGCTTCCTCCTCAGCAATGTCATTAACAAATTACATATACTGTATATGGCCCAAAACAATACAAATGTGAAGAGTTTTTTGGTCAGTTGGTGATTCTATTCTAAGGATAGAGTGTGAGGGTGTGTAGCAGTTTGCGTGGTTTAGCGCTCTGTATCAGATGGCCCCTAATAGTTGGCACTAAGATGGCAATAAAAGTTTGATTAAAGTCAGCTAGTACCCATCTTCAGCCGAAATCATTCCGTGGTATGACTAGGCCTAGTCAAGTGGTGCTGTTAGATGTTTACATCATTATTCCATCTTCAACTATTACTTTGTTTATATGAAAAACGTTTGAATCTTATTGCATATTATTTTCTGTTATTTTCACGTTGGGGTCACTTGGGTTCTTGAAAATCTTTTTCAACACATACACAACTTCTACAAGAAATAATAATTTTATCGACCAGTAGTTACAAGACTTAAGTTTTGGAGTCCATGTCAGAAATCATTTTCTGCCATCAGGAATTTCTATATTGAATCTTAAGCCACTTTAGACTTCTTTTAAAGAAACTAATTTTAGTCATGAAGCTACCTTACGGAGAATGTTATGAAAAGATCTCTTGAATTTGATATTCAGCTTTGAATTTACAGGTGAACGGTGATAGTATGTATTTTAAATGTCACCTTGCTGTTGAAGGTGATGCAGAGGGAGACAGACATCAGCTGTCACTGTCACAACTGGCAGCTCAGAAAAACACGCTTCTTCCTCACTTGCACTCTTTCCAAAGTGTAGTCTGCGTATTACTGCTGAGCCTTGAATATGCTGCTCAGCCTTGAATATAAGAGAGAACTAGAGATATGCAAGAAAGGATGGAGAGAAGAGGAAATGTGAATTTCTATAAGAATGATAAGAGAATATGTGTGAGGATATTCAGCGCAGCCTGAGTAGCCCAGGGAGTGTTGCTCTACATATCAGATGGATGGAATAGAGAAGGAGAAAGTGTTTGGTAAATATAGACAAGTAACAGCATAGCATTAACTGCATATTTTTGTATGGTATCACTGACAAAGGAAATGCACCATGACAAATGTAGTATTAAAATAAGTGATTTTTCCTACTTAAATGATGGAAAACATGATGTGGAGACAGAACAAAAGAGACAGGCTGATGCCTTCATTTACAGAAATGGCAGCCCCCTCCTGCATGGAGCGAGTGTGTTCTGTCCGTGTATGTGAGCACTCTAACAGGGAACATGGAGCAGTGTATCTGAGATATTAACATCAAGTATCTGTGCAGTTTGATAGATCTGATAAAACACTTTATTAAATATGTTTGTTTAAAAAACAACGTGTTTCTTTGTACAGCAATGTCTTCATACTTGTACCCAAAATGATAAGAGAATGTATATTCTTTTGTCTTCAGGCTTTTTCTGCTGTGGTCAGGAGTATATAAACTCTTCAACATCTCTTTGCTGTGTGGACAATGAAGGAAATCCCACAATACACCCTTCTGGCAATGCCACAATAAAGCTGCAGTGCTGTGGATCTACGGTCATACACCATGAAGAGGAATGCTGCAATGGGATTGGCTTTGACCCCCAGCGTCATGTGTGTGCTAACCAACCCACACCAGGCCTCTTTATTCCAGTGAGTTCCTTTATAAATGGCAAACTATTTTGATTTAGAGCATACACAAGAGGTTTCATGAGAGTGACACTTGTGGAGTGAACTTGGAGTCGAGATCCGAACTCAGAGCAGCATCGCAGGAGAAACCTTAAATGGTTTTTAATTGTTATCCCCATTCAACTTTGTAAAACTTCACCATTTCTGCAAGAACGAATTGATAATTTTCCCAATAGAAATATTTGCCAAGCTTGAATTAAATCGTTAAGCTGCTTTTACTGCCTAGTGTGATTTCATGGAGAAGTGAGTGTTTGAATTTGTGTGACTTAGAGGTTTGAGGCTTTCATTTTTTATTAATTTACAAAAACATAGTAGTAGCAGCTAACTGACAACAGAAATGGAGGAGTATACAATAACTTTCTGAATTAACTTTAACAGCAGCTCCACCCCCACCTGAGTTTATTTATTGAGAAGAACAGAAATTCCTTTAAAGATTTCAATATCATAATAGATTATAACATACTCTATGTGCATCATAAAATATAAATAATTTTGGTCAAGGGTCATTGGAAGATGTTAGGTTCAAAAGAAAAGTAGATGTGTTTACATATTTGCATAAACCTTCGCATAAAGATACAGGAATTGAGGTTAAAGATACCAGTGCAACTTATTTCAGACATCTATTTAATGCTGTAATGTGACTAAAAGGACAGAGTAGAACGTCTCCATCAGCTCAGAATTTGGGTTAGATGGAATTCTCCCCACACTTTCTCTGTCAAACTCACTCACACTGTCACATCAGGAGTTGGGGAACAGGCCATCCTCCATTTATCAACTGGGGTCATGTGGCGTTTGTGTGTTCCTGAATCAGCATGAGATGGCACAAGCATGCACACATACACACATACACATACATGGACAAAGGATAGGAGCTCCCATTAGCACTAATGATGTCATTAGGACCCATATAAGATCCACACATGTGCACACATATCTAATACTTGTGTATTTGCACTAAATTTACAAAAGATATGTTTATAAAATACAACTCAAAACTAAATGCAGTCATGAACTAATAGTTTCTGTATTTGTATGCTTTGATGTTTATTGCCCTAATTTCTATTCTCCCCTCCCTCCCCTTAACTCTCCCTGTCTGTGTCTCTGTCATCTGTGCAGCACCAGTGTTTGCAGGGCGCTGTGTGTCCCGTAGCTGCAGCAGCAACAGCTTACTGTGGCTCCTGTGACCTTGATCCATCTCTGGCTGCCTGCACATGGGTCCTGACTGCACACACGCACCCTGACACACAATTCACAGAACACTCTACATTCATCAGCACCACACCGAAAGACCTCACTATGGGCCTGTCGACACATACAAACAGAAGTAATAACACTTACAAAATGGTTGACACATACAGTAACACACACTCCGTATCTGAAAGAAGTCTTTGCCCCACACATGAAGAGGTAGTGTACAGCGGAGATGCCAGCATTTACACCTATACAGGTAATACATTACTATGTGTGTATCTTTTTAACACTGCCATGAAGTGAAGTCACTTTACAGATTATCTCTTCATAGAGAATATTACAAAATTTGGGGGTATTCAGCAATCTTTTATACCCTAAAAATATTCAAATTAATGACAGGACTTGGATCAGTGAAGACAAAAAAGTTGAAACTTAAGAAAGAACGTAGAACTGCTGAAAGTTTTGGAACACTAGGCCTGTGTCACTCCTCTTTTTTCTCTCAAGTCAGAATGTTTTGCTTTTGATTCTCAACACTTTCTTATTATTTTCATTATGTATTTTTATATATTATTGTTGTTTGATGCCTATTGCCTTATATTAATCAGTGTCTATAATCGGTTATCATTAAACTGGTGTCTCTACCATTTAGTCTTTTTTATGTTTAACATGCTCTTTAAAGTAATTTCGAAACACTGAACAATCAATGCAGCGAAGCCATCTGCGAGATTTGGGTCTCAATGAAAATGGTAGCCTGTAGAGGTCTGTCTTTAGATGTGTCCCTATTACAATCTATGGACTTTGCATACGCATACCCTTGGACACATACACACACTCACACACGGACAGCTGTTGCAGTGTATATTAATAGCTGTAACAAGCTAACTCTCTTTGCCATACACTGGTGTGCCATTAAAACTCAGAGATGGGCGTTTAGATGCCATTTCAACATTCTCAACTATTTATCAGCCCAAAGGGAGCAGATACGTGTCTGTTTGTGGGTGTGTGTCGTCCATTTCACGCTGAACACATTATTTATCCGGGTAGTTTGGCCATCTAATCAAGACTAATTGTGGTTGTGAATGTTAAAATGGATGGTTTGTTGTCTTCTCATAATTACAGATATTTTGTATAACATCCAGTTAGTTACTGTTTCACTGTCCACTTTATAGTGAATGCAGTTCTCTGTAGGTCCTTAAATTACTTGGTGGATATGGTATGGGGCGGTTAGGATAAGAGTTTCTAGGCTATGCTGTGACACCATCTGGGCACAGGCACATAAAGCTGTCGCCACCCACCATTCACCAGATGTTTCTTATGCGCACGCACACTCACACACAGTATCATGCTATACTGCTATGAGGGGAAAAAACAAAGGCAGATCACTCTCCGATAGCTCTCCATCTGCAGTGAGTGCTGTGGATGTACGATATGCTGCTTTGTTTACACAGTGCTCATATTCATAATAATGTTCAGTAATTAAACTTAAAGTTTTCAGAAACTGTGAAAACGCATTGTTTTATTTACATCTGTGGGCCACTGTGTTTGCTGCTAAAGTTATGACAGTCGTAAAGATAAGAGCCCCAGACTGGCAGTTACACCATGTCCATTTACAGCAGCAGTCCCTTTACGCTCTTAAATGTGATGCTCATATATGTGTGCAAGTGCATTTGTATGTATATATGCTCCTGGAGCTACACCTCACCACCAGAGGGATTGTAACCACCTGTGTGTGTCGAAAGGCTTCAGTCATGGCCTCACGTTTACAACTTTCTGTCAGTGCTTGTGCATGTATTTGGTATATCTTACTGTTGGCAGTACAACTCTTGATGCAGCTTAAGAATGTTGAGCTTTTGTCATTAGTATGAAGTTTTGCACTTTATTTTCTTTTGGAAGTAACTAATTAAATCACCATTATGTATCATTACTTCTCTTTATTAAATCTTTATTTGATGTATCATGATAAAATTTGCCATGGGACACTAATAGTGTCTTCCATACATGAGATGCCGCTTAATGCCACAAAAATACATCTTTGTTAACTTCCTGCTATTTCAGGACCAGCATCATTGTGTCTTTACACAACATCAACGCTATCTGCTGTTACACTGCCTTAAAAGTGATTCATATACAAATTAACTTCAAAAGGTTGGACATGCATTTATTTTTCTGATACTCCTCTCTCTTCCTCTTGCTTTTTGTTTGTGCTGGGTTGTAGACTCTGACCTGGAGCCCTTTACTACTTATGAGTATAGAGTGAGGGGCTGGAACAGCTTTGGTCGGGGCTCCAGCAATGTCACAAAAGTTAGGACCAGTGAAGACAAACCATGGGGAGTGTCCCCACCGCGCTGGAATCGCCTTGGTGACCGAGATGACATCATCCAGCTCCAATGGCAAGCTCCTGCCAGGCCTAATGGTTTGTATGCATGTTTGTGCATGTATGTAACTACTTTATATGAGTTGTAGAAATAAAACCTATCATTTGTGATCAAATTTAGTTTGACTAGTTTAATTAATACCATGTGGTGCTGACTCAGATATTCTGAAAAATATTTCAGTTCGTATTCAGTTTAACTGTCTTTTCTGTTTTTCTTATTTTCTATTTCACAAGGCGTGATCACCCAATATGTTATACTGCGGGATGGACGTGAGCGTTACCGAGGAGATGAATACAGTTTTACTGATGTTGGTGGGATCGGGCCTTTTCAAGAATACAGTTACCAGCTGAGGGCTTGTAATCGGGCTGGTTGTACTGACAGTACAAAGGTAAGACTGCATGTCTCAGTTCATGTGGGAATGTTTACTCAATACTAGTAAATGCTGAATAGTTAGGGTAGTCTGACTAACACCAGACAGCAGAGTAAACTGCATGAAAGCAGTTTACTAATTTTATTGCTGTCCCCAAAGGTAAAACATATTTTTAAGAGCTTATGCAAAGTTCAGCTCACATGGCAGAGTGTGCACCAATGTTAACTTACTTTTATAGACTATTTGTCCGATTTGTTAGTCCAATCTAGACTACAAAACAGTTAATAATGTGTTTAATATAATTTGTTCACATCATTTATCCCCACATCATGTTTTATTTATTTCTACAATGTGCTGATTTTCTCGTATATTATTATATCCATGCTGTAAAGAAATGTGAATATTCTGTTGCTTTCAGGGATTGTTCTCATCCTCTTGTTTAATGTTGCTTTCTTTTTCAAGATTGATTTCATTTCTGTAAAAGTAACTGTTTTTCAATGCTTTTGGCCTTCTAAATGTTTCACTAGTAAAAAAAACAGTAGTGTGAGGATGCATGTGTGTATACCCTCGTCTCACCTAAATGAACAAACTTCAGACATTCCATGTTCTCGTGGTCCACGTCCTGGTCTCAAACACACATACATATGTTCGCACTAGTGTGCACACACACTCCAGCAGAGTGTGGAAAAGGAGTGAGTTGGATTAGTTTGTACACCAGTGAAAATTGGCCAAACAGTCCCAATTATGGGATAACTTGAACTAACCTAATACACCACTGCAATTACCTGGCATCACCTCCCTCTCTCACACACATACACACTCACAGGCACTGACAAACAAACACAGGCACATACAAGAGCACACCTGCTGTGACAACAGAAGGTGCTGATCTAATACGGTTGGTCACTTAGAGCGGGAGGAAGAGCAATTGGTCCTCCATGTCTTCCAATCCTTTTGCCCTGTTCTCTCTCCCATTTGTCTCCTGTCATTCGCCTGGTCTTAACGTCAGAGTTCACACTTTCTCCCAACAGTTATCTCTTCACTTTTTTAACCCCTTTTATCTTTAACTTATGTGCAACCATCAGCGTTGATTTTAAAACAACAGCCGCCTAGTCTGCCCAATTCATATTTCTCACAGTCAGATTTGGCTTGGACCTGTGAGTTTCATAATTTTTTATGCAAGAGTGAGTAAATGAATCGTGTGTATTTCTATACCTTGAGTTATGTGCAGCTTTAAAGTACATTTCATATTCATAACCTGTTGGTTGAATCATACTTTTTTAGGATCAACTGCACAGTCTGAAAAGTTGGTTTATCATTCAGAAACCTTAGATTCAACACAACTGGCACAGCCTGGCCTTAGAAGAGAATAAAGACAGGAAAATAGAATTGATTCTCAGTTGCTAAAAGACTTCACAGTCATTAAAAAGTTGTCCCGTGAGTTTCAAATTCTTAAATTATTTATAAGAGAACAAAATGTGACTTTTTCTTGTCTTGTAGGTATCAAATTCAAGATGAGCATACGTATTTATAGGAGAGAGTAATACATTGTTAACAGTGCTATTTTAGTCATAGGTTCAGTGGTCTACCACCACAAAGTTATGTGACCTCTGAGTTACTGTCATTGTATTTGGTCTGCACTTACACACAGCAGGTAGTTACATGTTCTACCTATGTATTCAAATTAAATCTTTTGATTTGAATTGACAACACATTGGAAGAACTCCCTATTCTAAACTACATCGGTACTGGATCTTCACTCGTCTTCTCTGCCTTCTTTGCCGTTTCCTCTTCTACCTCTGTGTGTTTGCGTGTGTATACCTGCATGCACCTGTGTGTGTTTATCTGTGTGCTTGCGCTTTTGTGTCTCCTTAGTTGTTGTAGCAGTGTTCTAATTGCATAGCACTGTGTGGGACAGCTGGTGAAAACGCTAGTGACAGTCTATTAAGGCAGGATATCCCTGTTGCCATTAGCAGCAGATTGCCCTGTGATTCTGTGGTCGCCACATGCACCCAGCATTCACAGGGCACAAAGAAACTACACTCAGAATCTCCAATTAGATTTTATTTCTTATCACTGTACTTAGAAAAAAAATATTAACACAAGCTTAACTTTTGAAAATATTTTCTTAGCATTTGTTTTGCTATTATGAGCCATGAAGGTCATTGGAATCCACACACCTTATCGTTATAATCTTTTTTTTTTCTTTTTTGTTGAACTTGTTGAACAGATTTACCACCCAGGCAAATCTCTTCTTTCGTCCTAAACTGGGCCATGTTTGTCTTTTTGTATGATATTTGGATCACTTTGATAACTATCATTTTATATATATATATATATGAAATGCTTCTACTCAGTCTGAGATTTATGTAAAAATTCAGAAATCTGCTAAATTCAATATTGTTTTGTTTTTCCTCTTTGTGTTTGCATGCTTGTGTGTTTCTAGGTGGTGGCGTTGACAGTCCAGGGAGTCCCAGAGGACGTCCAGCCTCCGATCATAACAGCTGAAAGCCCCTCTGCCCTCCACCTGAGCTGGTCTGAACCCTCTCGTCAGAATGGAATCATACGGCAGTACCACTTAAACCAGACCGGTGTTGGGACCATCTTTACCCACGCTGGTGGACCCAGAAATTATACTGTAACGGGTAAGAAATATGCATAATTTTGTCTCTCTCTTCCATATATTATTTTCTTATCTCAATCCTGAATATTTGTTCTTCACCCTTTGTTCTTTCCCTTGTCCTGCTTTTCTATTTCACTGTTCTATTCTATTTCTCTCCCTCTTTCTTCTCTTTTCCACTCTGAGTTTCTGTCATCTCCTCATTTCCAAGTTTTTTTTGTAAACATGTTTGCGGATACCCTCTAATGCAGTATTTCCCTAGTCCTCATGGCCCTGCATGTTTTTCACATGTCCTTGCTCCTGTACATTTGATTCAAATCAATTAGTGGGCTCTTTAGGCTATACAAAAGGCTGATGAAGGCCCATTCATTTGAAACAGGTGCGCAAAAGAAGGAAAATATTGAAAACTTTCAGGACAGTGCACCTTGAAGAACAGGATTGGGAAACTCTGCTGTCATTGCTGAGTTTATACCTGGCTCCCTCCAAACCTTTTATGACTAAAATCCTTTCATCGATGTAGACACACATGAAGAAAAGTAAGACACATTAAGCCCAGAAGAGACATGCATATGAACCAAATTTCAGATAGGAATTTAAGATATATTTGGAAAGCAGGTGCACATTAAACAAGCTTTATTTGTATAACTCTACATATTGATAATGATGTGTCACACAGAAACACACACTCACATTACATTTATGCACATGTCTACATGTAGAACTTAAAAGCAAAAGAATATAGTTACCCGCTTGATTCATTAGAAAGTAAAGCATTGAAGGCAACAGGAAAAGTCTAGCACAATGCTATCATCATTGACATATTTGCCTCTTTGGAACAGGAATAGGTCAGAATATGAGTGCTTAATGTCCCAAAGCTATTTTGATTACCCTTCTATTTTTCTTTCCGCCGCATCTTCTTTTTTTTTTTTTAAATCGGTCAGTGACATTGGTTGGAATTCTATGGCATTTATTCTCTCACAGCTCTCTCCACTGCTGTATTTTGGATCCAGACCAGCTTTGCTTGTAGCCAAAGGACTATTCCCATGGTGCCTATGGTTGGCTTGTATGGTCAGGAGTTGTGTGCATGTATGTTTGTTCGTTTAGACACGAGGCAACGCAAACAATGCCAAATAGAGTCAGTAATGTGCTGTAATACTGTACCAGCCCCAAGTGCCAGTGTAAGCAACCAGCATGTGTGTGTGAAATTCCCCTGTCCCCCCTGTGAGACTCAGGAAAACCATGAGTATTCAGCCAAAACCTCTGCTGGGGCAGTCTCCCCGCTTTATCTCCTCCTCTCTTTTTATCTGTCTGCTTTGCAGCTCTCTTTGTCACAGCCCATCCATGTCTGAGGAATTTATTTCAATGAATTGCAATTGAGGTTTTTTTTTACAGCAGGAACCCTAATGCTTAATATTTCACAATTGCAAGTGATCAGAAATAAAATAACTTGAAGATTTGGATTCATAAAGACCTCAATAATTTTTCTGTAATTTTCACAGTTTCGTGTTATGCATGGGAAGCTTCAAGTTTTGTCTGCATTAATAAATATA
>JABUIW010000020.1:11136406-11148542 GCA_013363375.1 Menidia beryllina | reverse complement strand
ATATATATATATATATATATATATAATTGTTTTGTATTTTATACTTCACAATTGATTGGTTGTTTATGTACTTTTCTCAGTTAAATATGCAATTTAGGCATTTTTTCAGTGGCTTCATCTCTTCATCCAAACATTTGGAGCTTTTTGTTTAGCACATTTTTGTGTTAAAACCTGTTTGAAATATTGGCACATAGATGGCAACAGAATAGTCGAACAGTGATGTCAGGTGGGCAGTAGTCTTGTTTGGTAATAAGGAAGGAAAGTTGCTATCAAAAAGAAGCAAAGAAGAAACAGCAGAAAATGGGAACAGATAAAAAGATGGATAGATGAATCCAAGTGTTTTCAGTTAAATATGAATAGGAGTAATTGCTGTGCTATTCCCTCATATTTAATGTTTAATATGCTATTATTCATCTTCTCTGTGGTTGTCTGTCAGAGACAGGCACTTGAAGAGCTCTCAGCCATAGAGTCATTTAAACCACAGAACGAAGCGTAATTAAATTTCTAAGACGGAAAACTATCAGTTAATGAATCCTCATTCCTGAAGTTTTGAATTTAACTTAATATGACTAACATTTGTATAGCCAAAGGGGTAAATAGGTCCGTTGAGGGCAAGAATGAGAAGTTGTGACCAAATGTGAAAAAAAGCAAAAAATTCTGAATAATGAAATCTAGAATGGCTTAACTTTTCTTGTATAGTGGTATGATCTAAAATTGAAAGAAGGAAAAAAATCAGGTCATATTTTTGCTACAGATGTTCTGAGTTCTGTTATTTGAAACACAGCATATAAATAATTTCCCGGGAAGTTTGTAATGAAATCATAAAGGTGTGCTTTATAACACACTGCAACACTTTTCTGATGTCTTTGAGTTATGATTAAATACCAGAAATACTAATGCAGCAGCACAATTGTGTTGCATTTTGAATGCTAGGATGTGTTTCAGCTCCTTTTTATGCCAACCCAAAAAAAAGAAACAAAAAAAACTCCCACCACTTCCTGTTTATCAGCTATTTCCTTTAGGAAACAGACTCCTATTAATAGCTTTTTTCCCCCCCAGTTTTGAAAAGTGACACTTCACAGGAAGAATTAAGCACTACTGTAAAAAGACCCCCCATGTGAATCAATATTAAGTATTGCTATCATTAGCTCACAATGAATTATTGCCTGCAATTATATAGATTATGGCATTAATCATGTGTTTAATTGGTCTTTTCTAGGCTCGTTATTAATTTAGAACAGCAGGGAATAGAGTATGTTCTTTTATTTATTCATGCCTCTCCTTCATAGCCCACACTGTGTGGGACATGCTAAAGGTAGTGGCATGTAGAGACAAGGAAAGGTGGAGGAGAAGGACCAGAACCTGTCCTCCTAAATCTACCTTTCATCAAAAGTATAAGCAAGAGCAGAATAAAATATTTGATTCAACTACTCAAGAGCCTCGCTGTGCAACCTTCTCCGGAGCTGCAGTCCTAGTAGACCCTTTTGCAAATACACTATATTGCCAAAAGTATTTGCTCACCCATCCAAATTATCGGAATCAGGTGTTCCAATCACTTCCATGGCCACAGGTGTATAAATTCAAGCACCTAGGCATGCAGACTGTTTTTACAAACATTTGTGAAAGAATGGGTCGCTCTCAGGAGCTCAGTGAATTCCAGCGTGGAACTGTGATAGGATGCCACCTGTGCAACAAATCCAGTCGTGAAATTTCCTCGCTCCTAAATATTCCACAGTCAACTGTCAGCTGTATTATAAGAAAATGGAAGTGTTTGGGAACGACAGCAACTCAGCCACGAAGTGGTAGGCCACGTAAACTGACGGAGCGGGGTCAGCGGATGCTGACGCGCATAGTGCGAAGAGGTCGCCAACTTTCTGCAGAGTCAATCACTACAGACCTCCAAACTTCATGTGGCCTTCAGATTAGCTCAAGAACAGTGCGCAGAGAGCTTCATGGAATGGGTTTCCATGGTCGAGCAGCTGCATCCAAGCCATACATCACCAAGTGCAATGCAAAGCGTCGGATGCGGTGGTGTAAAGCACGCCGCCACTGGACTCTAGAGCAGTGGAGACGCGTTCTCTGGAGTGACGAATCGCGCTTCTCCATCTGGCAATCTGATGGACGGGTCTGGGTTTGGCGGTTGCCAGGAGAACGGTACTTGTCTGACTGCATTGTGCCAAGTGTAAAGTTTGGTGGAGGGGGGATTATGGTGTGGGGTTGTTTTTCAGGAGCTGGGCTTGGCCCCTTAGTTCCAGTGAAAGGAACTCTGAATGCTTCAGCATACCAAGACATTTTGGACAATTCCATGCTCCCAACTTTGTGGGAACAGTTTGGAGCTGGCCCCTTCCTCTTCCAACATGACTGTGCACCAGTGCACAAAGCAAGGTCCATAAAGACATGGATGACAGAGTCTGGTGTGGATGAACTTGACTGGCCTGCACAGAGTCCTGACCTCAACCCGATAGAACACCTTTGGGATGAATTAGAGCGGAGACTGAGAGCCAGGCCTTCTCGTCCAACATCAGTGTGCGACCTCACAAATGCGCTTCTGGAAGAATGGTCAAAAATTCCCATAAACACACTCCTAAACCTTGTGGACAGCCTTCCCAGAAGAGTTGAAGCTGTTCTAGCTGCAAAGGGTGGACCGACGTCATATTGAACCCTATGGATTAGGAACGGGATGTCACTTAAGCTCATATGTGAGTCAAGGCAGGTGAGCAAATACTTTTGGCAATATAGTGTATATGCAAATATATCTATATGGATCTGAGGTGTGAGCTAAAAA
This sequence comes from Menidia beryllina, assembly GCA_013363375.1. NCBI lineage: Eukaryota > Metazoa > Chordata > Actinopteri > Atheriniformes > Atherinopsidae > Menidia > Menidia beryllina. The sequence goes on along the minus strand of JABUIW010000020.1, from coordinate 11,145,757 downwards.
AGCTGCTCTGAAAAGCAACTGAACTGCATGTTATCTAACTGAGTCAATCTTGCCAGATCTCTTTAGTTTAGGATGCTCGCTCCCTCCATAAAAGAGAAAGGGAAAAAATAAAGACTTGACAAACCTAAGGTGTTTTAGGTTATGGTTGGACTGAGCAACTCTGAGCATGTCTTCTTGTAGCTTTGAGTTGTGGGGTGCATCATCTTTAGAAGCAGCCATGTCATCTTCCATAAGCCATGCACAGCATGCAGCTGGGAGCATCGTCTCTCATGAAGTTAAATGTTGTTTTTGTGGACAGTGCACGACAAAGTTACATCCATGTAGATTCCAAGTCGCCAAGGTTTTCGCTGTACGGAGAGGATCTATTTACTTGTTTTTTTATTTAAATTTCTTAATTTTCTTTAGTGCTTCCCATGTTGTGGTTAATCAACTCTTTATTCTCCAAAAACAACTTTGCACATATTTCATTATTTATTTAAATCAAATCTTAACCACTGGCTGGAAAAAGTATTTTTTCCACTGAATTATTAAAGATATTACCAGTGTGGAATAGAAAGTATTTGAAGATATCCATTGTTAAAATGTTAAACCTTAGCATGCCACAGAAAGACTCTGCCATGTGGACACTACTCTCTTTTAACTTTCCGTGACAAATATGTCTCTTTGTGCAAACTAAAGCGCATGTGTTTGCTCATTTGTTGATTTAGATTTTTTTTTTGTGCACGTCATACCTATGTGCAGTGCAGCGAGTCCGACCTGCATGAAACATGTTTGCTTGTTTTACAGGACGTGCTTGTGTGTCCATTTGTCTACGTGTGAAAGTGTGAGTGTGTGAACCTGATCTCATTGTTCCACCCCAGACAGTCCCTGCATTTGGAAGCCACAGACAGGAAGTCAAACTCTTAATTATTTAGGAGGTTTTATCAAAGCTCTCTTCTCTTTCTCCTCCCTCTTAACCTTCTTTCCTTGCTTCTTCTTTATCCATCATCTGTTTCTTTCCATCCTCATCTAAATAAAGGAACCTAACTTTTTTTTTCCGTTTTTCACTGTATCATCACTTTTCTTTCCTCCTCTTGCGTCTATTCTTTTTCCATGTCTTTGTCAATATTTTTACTCCCTTTCATTCCCTGCCTGGTTTTCCATTTTTTTCTCCTCCTCTGTTTCACCTGACAGTCTCTCTGACTCTGTATCAGGTTTCAGGCACAGTATTGCGCCCGTCAGTGCCCGTGCCCGTCACCATGTCGTATTCTCTAATGTAAACAGAGAATGGCATCTTGTCAAGAGATTTTTTTCAACTGCCATCAACCAACCTCTTAGAACTCGGAACAGTCTCGCAGTCCTGCCATTCTTTTGTTGTCTTTACCATGCATAGCATTTCTCTTGGACATTTTACTCAAATGCAAGCACCAGCTCCTCCCTCTATTTTTGGACCACATTCCCTCAGTTTTCCTCTAGGTGTTACACAAATACACACTGATATCCTCTGTGTCCAGCTTGCATGATGGCAGGTACAACCTTGTCTCACTTCATATCAGTGAGCCACTCACATCAAACCCTGCCTGTTTTTTTTTTTTTTACTTCTCATTGATCACTTTTGAAATGTTTTAAACTTCTTGTCTTTCTGTTGTCACGCATATAAGCACAAAACTGTGTACAGAGTTACATACAGAAGCAGGTGTGCACAAATGCGCCTCAGTGTTATTTTTATAGCAGAACAACACTGCCCTCTTCAGGCTTACTGTTTAAGATAATTGGAGGCCCTGAAAGGGATCTCAAAGATATTGGTTTGGTTTGGATTCATCTGCTTATTCACATCTATTTAAAAAGGGAGATTTTGCTTGTTTTGGTTTGTTTAAACTGTCACAAACCGTGGATGAATCTGATAATATTTCAGGGAGCTGATTATAAAGCAGTTTATATAAAGAAGTTCTCTGGTAAGTCCTCCCTTTTTTCAGTTTTCTGTATTGGCTGTAATTAATTAGAAATTCTTCAAAACATTTTTACTATTTTCCGTTATGCAAATGGATGCATGTGTGTTATGTTTAAATGTGAATCCATCTCTGCTCGTCCCAAATGTGACATGAAGTTTAATATTTCTGGCTTTAAAAAAAAAAATACAACACAGTTGTTTGACCAATTTAGGCCTTATTTTGACTGTGGGGACACAGTTCCAGCCTGTGTGTGAGGAAACATAGGGAGGGGTTACTGCAACAAATCACATCTCTTGCACTGTAGATTTAATTTTGGATGTTAGAGCACGCACACGCATATAAACATGCTTAGTTACACAGTTAAGTAGTGTAACAGAGCCCTAGGCTTTAACCTTAGTATTTTTGTATGGCTGGCAAATTTCTTTTATTCAACCCAAACAAGGGGCAACATTTGCACACACATGCTCAGACACATTGATCAGAGGTTGGGTTAAGCGTGGCAGGCTGCAAGGCATGTTAAGCAGGCTAAGCAGTAGAAAGAGATGTGAGGAAGCGGTGGTGAAGTGTTCCACCGTGCCTTACACTAGGTGTGGGTGAGTCTGTGTATGTGTGTGGAAGGTGGGTATCGCCATACGTGCTGTGCTAAAACACCGTAGGGTTTGCCATTTCAAATATACCTAGTCAGATTCAGCTCATTTCAATTATTAAATGTTTTTAAAATATCTTGGATATAATGCAAATATTGTCTTACTAAAATGCTAAATGTTAATATTTAAGTTAATAATAATAGTTGGTACATTATGTTAGTGGCAATAAATCCCAATAAATTACCTCTTTTATGTAAAAGATATTAGAAAAAATAAAACAAAGTTAAGCCTTTAAGAGCTTTTTAGTTAAAATGTGTTAAATATTTGAACACAGAACTGAAAGCAAAGAAATGATACAGACAAAGTAATTATCAGAATAACTATGACTTAAATTTGTTTTGTCAAAAATCTTTTAAGGAAAAAAGCGTTTACTGCTTTACATACAACAGTTTAGAATAAGGCAGAAATAAAGAATTCAACACAATATATTATGCAGTCATCCTTTTGAAATAATGCCATATGAGTTCTTTCATTTTTCCCCGGAATTTGATTTGCAAGCTTTTGTATGGTGTCCGTTAAGTGAATGACTATAAAACACCCAGTCATCCCTCGTGGCAGCACTATGGATTTGCATTCATCATCATTTATCCGCCCCCATCAAAAAAACAGACCAGAATTATATCTCTCAAGAAAAAAGAGGTTTCCAATAATCTTTTTTTTTAAATAAAAATAATGCTTGCTCATTTCTATATACCAAATTTAAGTATTTGAATATTATCCTAAAAGCTGGGGTTTGGCGGACGCACTAAGGGGACCACTCAGTGGCTCTGTGATGTCTTTTAGCCGGCAAAGCGGGTGCCTATAAATAAATCATGTCTGGACACTGTTGCCTAAACGCATACAGAGGTATCATAATTATCATAGATCAAAAGCTGATGACATTACAGCGTTGGACCAGTCCTATCCCATGTCAGTTCCACGGATGCCCATCTTTACGTTGTTTCATTATTGAGTTATGGCATGCATAATTTAACACCGACAGATATGGATCCATCCGTTGAGAGAGTGTGGAAAGAGCAGCGGAGGGAGGGAGAAAGGCAGGGCAAGCTTTCCTTTTTTTTCCTACCCAATACATTTCTGCCTATTTTTCAGTCTACAGTTTCTCCTCGCATCCGCTGCCCCTGACACTGTATACCGCCCTGGTCACTATGTTTTTAGAAAAGTTTAGAGGTGCTGGGTAATGGGATGAAAAACAAGATTGTGTGAGTGAATCCCTTTTTGTTTAGTTTTTTTTGTTTGAATACATGTCTGTGTGCTACAGGTCTGCAGCCATACACTGACTACGTTTTTGTGCTGGTGGCCTGTACATCTGTTGGGTGTGGAGCCAGCCTGCCGTCTAAAGGACGCACCCTGGAAGCTGCACCTGCTGGTACACACTCACTAACGCAAAATTCTTTTCATCTCAAGGAATATCCATACCTTTATCGGATATCTCTCATCTCAAATAGTTAAATAATAGATATTAATGATTCATTTACTGAAGATACGTCTTTGTTTACAGTGGTGAAATGAAATACATTTGTAACATCTGATCTATACTGATTTTGAAGTTATTTTTTTCATTTCTTCGTTGCCCACATGATATTTCACTTTGCACACTTCGCATCCCTCTGCCCTTCACCTTTCTCTCCCTCCCGTCTTCCATATAGGAGAACAACACCTTATTCTGCCTGACTAAGATGATGTCATCCATTTTACGTTCATATAATGCACTACAATTTAGAATTTGATCCTTCATCCACACCTTTAGTTTTTGCTGTGCTCGTCATCGTTCTTTTTTCCCCTTTTCCTTAGATAAACCAAATATAGACTCTGTGTCTCTGATTTAAATCAGACTGTTTATTTTCATACCTTTTTAAGCTCCTCCTCCTTCCATCACTCAGGTTCAATGCCCACTAAATATCCGTACTGAAGTAATTATGTAATATAAGAATGTATCTATGTACTTTATGCTTGATGTACATGTAATGGTAAAAATATTTGACTGTAATTAATTTTCCACCACATTTTTTACAAATTTTCTCTTCACAGCAGATGATTTTTATTCTGTTATAGTTTTAAATGTTAATTCAATTAAAATCACATTCTAAATCTAAAATCTATTCTTCCATTTTACTCCAGGTGTGTGGTCAAAGCCAAGACACTTGATAAGAAACACCTCTGCGGTGGAACTGTACTGGGACCCACCAGATCAGCCGAATGGACACATCCTCCAGTACAGGCTGATCAGAGATGGCCTCACAGTTTTTACCGGAAACTACCGTGACCACAATTATACCGACACTGGACTCCTTCCAAAACACAGGTAGAGAATGTGCATTTGCACATATTTAAACACGAAGCCAAGCAGGTCAAATGTGTGCAGTACTTAAAGCAGTTCATAGTCTTCACTTTATTGTCTAATTTTCCCATTTGTATGTATTTTTTTTATGTTTATGTTGGGATCAACCTTTTTTAAAGACATCCCTATCAGCTTATCCACATCTCTCTCAGGGATGCAGTCTCTACATGTCTATTTGTGTTATTTAGTGAGTAAATATTTGGCAGAATGACAGATGCAAATAGAACTATGCACGCAAATTCAAATCATGATTCAGATCTGGCTTTTGATTAAAGACAGCAGTGGAGCGTACATTTTATTTATCTGTTTATTTTCATTTAACCTTTATTAGTCTGTGCCTTTTTTTCAAAATGGGTTTCTGTGTTAATCATGCTAGTGTAATGCGGTTTCTGCTCTCCTCCTCATCTGTCTGCTTCTCGGAGGCTTTCTCCCTCCTGAGACAACTCCTCTTTACCACAAATAGAATTCCTGGGATAACACCCCACCGTACTCCAATCTACTCCATGTGCGAGTGAAACTGAAAAGAAGGAAGGAGATAGGACTGTATATGTGTGTGTGACATTTAATTTTCCCTAATTCCAGATAGTCTGCCAGAAGGCATTCCTGTCCGGACCCTTCGCTTCTCATCACTTGTCTCACCTCCTATTCGCTTCTCTTTCCTTTCACCCTCCCAGCTCTCCCATCCCTTCCCTCTTACCTCATTCTCTATCCTTTTCCCTTCTTTTCCCAATTTAGTTCTGCACGAGGAATTACACTGGGAGCACCGGCCCCATTATCCAGGCAGACTTGTGCGTGCGCGTGTGAGCGCGCACCTATTTCTTTGTGTGTGTGCGTGTGTCTGTGCATGAAACTGCTCAAAGTGGCCATTGATTATTTATGACAATGTTGATTAGCTGTCACTTTGCTTCGGCAGCCCAGGAAGTGTCTAAGATGACGAGAGAATTAACCTATTCCCTCTGGCTGGCCCCGCAGGACAGAGACACACATACGCACTTATACACACAACCACATTCATGACCAAACAGATGCAAATGCACCACTTACTGATTACCTAACACACACACAATTTTACTTTTGATATCCCTAGGTGGTGTTTACGTTTAAGTAAATATCTTCTGGTGATGAAGTGCTGAACTTCATTCTCCCTCTGAAACCATATGCCATGATAAAATTCTTCCTCTCCATCACACTCAGTCTCTTCTTCGCACCCTCTCATAATGTTTGTCCCTCTCTCTTTCTTTCTCTCCTTCACGTTACTGAAGAGTCTCATTGAGGCACTTTTATTTGGGATTTTCTTTGCTTGTCTCCACATGTATCAAGGTAACATATGAGTAGTTTTTATACGATGCCATGAGTGTGTTCTAACCCAGTGCTGAGGCACTAATGGCCTCCTGTTTAAAACGCTCAGCACATGAACAGTAACCCAACATCACCACCTATTAATGCATGTGTGCTGGAGTTTATAGCAAATTAAAGGCTTTTAATGTTAAACGGTGGCCCACTTACACACTTAATGTAGGCTTTAGCACCAAGCAGCCACATGCTCTTAAAAGGAAAATCTATCTTATGATGTCATGAGCAAAAGAGGTGGAGAGTGGGCCGAGAGGGGCAGCAAGACATATGAAATAGAGACAGGATGGTGTACACTAGAGACAAAGAAAGAGGAAGAAAAGGACCTGAAGTTACTGGTTTAGCTGACATTTTATTTCAAGGACAGGTGATGTGGTCCACATAGGTGGCCTTGGCTGAGGACATAGAGTGGTTGTAATTCAATATGAAGGCTCCAGGTTTGATTCCCATTTCCCCCAGTCTGTAGCGCAAACTAAATGAATCTATGTAGCCAACATTGCACTGATTTAGAAGTGTAGTCACGAGAAATCATGTGAACGCAGTGCCGGTTATTTCATTTCATTTGGCAACACCATGCAAGTTAGACACTGTAAATGGAGAAGGACTCCGGATCCACTGGGATTGCACAGCTGGAATGCATTTCACTGTGGAAACATAAGTGGTTTGAAATATCCCTAAGGGGGTTATTACATACTAGCTTACCCTATCTGTCTCTATCAGTGTTTTTTTCTTATTAGAATTCACGTGAGACTTTTAATAAGGTACAAACTCTTGGAGATCAATCAGAATCACTTCCACAGTGATTTAATTTTAAGCTTAGGATAAAGGGTTGAGTGTAGTTATTTTTGTTAGTCTTGGTAAAGCCCACCAGATGCTATTCATGCTCTTGACTTCACTGATGCTTATACTGAGCATGTACAAAGAAAAACGCACTAAAGTTCCTTTCTGTTTTGCAAAGATGATATAATCACTTTAAAACTGAAGCCATTAGAGGTGGTTTGGGTGCTCATTTTTGTTAATAAAGGGGGCAACACAACAAATTTAGCAGCATCAGTTAAGTTGGCCTCTTGGCTTCTTGGGTTCAAAGAATAAAATTCCATTTCATCCATGGAAAGAATGCATCTCTATGCTATGTGATTTCTCTCAGAGGACTGATAGTTTATTCTTTATGTTATTTAATGGCAATCCATAGCTGCACATTCCCCATATAGCAAAACAACGCCATGATGGGGGTTTTTTCCCATTGTCATGATAACTTTACGTTGATCGGAATGTTGTTGACTAGGATAGATGAAAATAGAAACTTAGAAATGAAAAATGGTATTTGAAGAAAGGAATCAGATGAGCAAGAGTCAGTAATTGTGATAGTTAAATACTATACATGTGACATGACACATAAGTTCATGCATTATCTGTCTACCGTTTTCCTTTTATCTCTCATTTCAGCTTACCCTTTCCTTTTCCTCACCTCTCTATACTCCTCTCTGCAGGTACTTGTATGAGCTGGAGGCAAGTACCAAGGGTGGGATTGGTCTGAGCGACAAATATGCTTTGCAAACACCAGTCTCCTGCCCCACTGGAATCCCACCTCCCCACAATGTGACAGTGTCAGGCCCCTTCTCCATCTCTCTTTCCTGGTCTTCTCCAGGTGAGTTAGGATCTATGTAAAAAAGCCTATGGATGAAAGGATGTTTGGGTCTGAAGTCTTTCTCTGTAAGGTCATTAGGGATATTTTTGGGATATTATTCTTTTAAAAAGTGTTGAAATGCATTTCATTCATTTAACAATCCACAATCAACGTAAAGCAAAACTGAAGGCTTTAATCATCTTACACAGAGTAAATCCATCATGTCAAACATGTTCTTAATTTTTAAAAGACAAACAAACAAAGAGAGAGGTGTGTGTCAAGCTGATACAAAAGCCCTGAGTATCTTTCCATTCAACTTCTGGCCTTTCAAGACCTCAGCACATATACAGGCATACATGAGTGTTCACTCTGGGCTGAGTTTCATGCTTATGGGGCAGTGATTGTCTGCCCTAACCCATCTATCATTGACTATTACTGTCTGATTAGGCTGATTTTCCATCTCAGAAAATGCTTAAAAGGCCGACTACCAAAGACACTTTGGTTTGTTGTGTGTGTGTCTCTCTATTTAGTTTCCCTATATTTGTGTCAGGTGTTTATGTATCATTTTCATACACGTTTGTTTGAGTGTGTGTATCTGTGTGTGTGTGGATGGGCATCATCATGATATATTTCCATAGGCAGGCCCATTCTATCGTCATTATGGGTTGATTTTAAAGGTGAGGAAATATCGTCTGGGTTCTCACGGTTGGTTAACTCCCTGAGCCCAGAGTCTGGAGTGTTTTCATTTTGTGTGTGTATAAGTGTGTGTGCCTGTCTGACACTGACAGTGAAACTATTTGTGGGTGCCCACATCCATGTGTTTGCGTCTTCATATGCATACACTAACGTATGTATGGCTATTAAAAAGAAATTTACTCTAGACATTGGAGTCCAGGGTCAGTTTCCTGATAGCGTTTCCTGTTTGTTTGTGCCCATCTGTGTGTTGATGTGTGTATGAGAGAAACTGAGAATGTATCTTATGCAGGATTTTGTGGTGTACAACTGTGCATTTATAATCATGAGCATCTTGTGAGTAAAAAGGTAAAACAGCTGATTGATTTGAATAAATGGCATAAAACTATTTCACAGTACCAATGAGATACCTGTGGTATTATATGGCTGGTGTGCTTTCGCACACAAATACTGCTTTGTGTGTTTGCGAGGATGTTTTCTAAAGGTGCTGCCCAAGTGCGTCCATGTAAAAAGCTCCGTGTGCTGAAGTCACAGGTGTGTGTAAGGTTGCATGTGTGCATATGTGAGTTGGGGGTGAATAATTGAAGTCTTTCATTTGTCTGGTAATCAGTTCGTTCTCTAGATATCTAGAGTTCATGAATGTTGAATAACCCATCACAATACAGTTGGCCTGAATTATGGAAAAACCTCCAGGGAGAATATTAACAAAGTCTAGGTGTGTGTGTGTGTGTGTGTGTGTGTGTGTGTGTGTGTGTGTGTGTG
>JABUIW010000020.1:11061407-11136396 GCA_013363375.1 Menidia beryllina | reverse complement strand
TGTGTGTGTGTGTGTGTGTGTGTGTGTGTGTGTGTGTGTGTGTGTGTATGTGTGTGTATATGCGTTTGTGAATATTTGACTGGTTGTGGGACCAAGACCACAAAACCACGATCTGTCAGCTCAATCACCACAATTAATCAAATCCAGGCCATCAAAGAATTGAATGTAAAGTATTATAGGCTGGTGTGTAACATGCTAAAGTCAGATTCTCATTTGATGAAATTATGTTTTGTGGTTTCCCATTTACATGAGAAAGTAATAGTTATATCACATGTGCAAGAGCTTTAGTAGCCTTCAGCACCAGTGCATCCTTTTTCCAAACATTGCAACTTGCAGAAGCTTTTTCTTGGTGACTAAGAGGTTTTCCTTTCATTTTCATATGCAGTGAGAATTAGCAAACCTAATGCTAACAATTGGCCAGTTTTCCTCCCTGTTTTTTCTACAAACGGAAAAAAGGGCTTTGGCTGTCCAAAGCACTTGTACCCCAAATTATTCTGGCCTAACAAGACGCCTCTGAACACATTTTAGAGAATAAGATTTAAGGGCCATTTATGGATTTCCCCACAATGGATCTTCCATTAAAACATGTGTTTACATCTGTGCAGCTCAAGGACAAACTGAGCTCTGCAAGACTTATCGAGACATTTAAACCTATATCTTTATCAGACATCAGTGTTTTAAATATAAAAAAGTGGTCAAAACTGTTGCACATCTCAAATAAATAACTTGACTAATTTTTTGTTTCTACGTAGTCAAGTTAATAATTGATGAGCTAATTTTGTTTAAACATTTGTAATTAATTCATCTTAAAGAAAGTAACTATCATTGCCAAATATCTATTTAGTATGTCTTAGTGTGGTAGTGAATTCTGAACAGAAGCCAATTCAGGACATGATTGAACACATTCAGCATAACCTCACAAATCAGTTGTTAACTTGAGTTATAGATGAAGTCTGCAAAGCCAGTACACTTACTAAAGGTATTCATTTCATGTGTCTTTCTCCAGCTCAAGTAAACAGCAGGCAGCCTGTGATCTACAACGTCCTACTAAATCCAGAGAGTCACAGTGCCATAACACGTCATGCTGGGCAAGACTTGCACATCTCTGTGACAGGTCTACAGCCGTTCAGCTCTTATTACATAAGAGTGCAGGCCTGTCAGAGAGGTAAGGGTTTTCCCATTTTATATATCATCCATCTGTTATAACAACAATATAACAAATGTTCAAATTTGACACAAATTGCCTATTTAGATAACAGTAAACAAGAAAGTTTTTCCACAGAAAGATGTTGCTTGTTGCTCTTGAAAACAAATGTTTGCAGGTAATTTCAATTACAAAAAGACTAACATTGTGGGTAATGGTATAGCTTGATATCACAGGGACTTTGATTTCTTAATGTTAAAAAGAGAGTTTTAAAAGTTCTTCTGTTAAATCATTTCTGTTTATTTCCTTGTAGGGGGATGTGGAGTGGGAGATGGTGTTTATGTTCAGACTCTAGAAACTACCCCAGAAGATCTGTTGCCCCCTACAGCAAAGGCAGCTGGAGCTCAAGTCATAGAGATCAACTGGTCACCCCCATTAAAGCCAAATGGACTCATCACCTCCTACCATATATACAGGTAACATTCCCACTAAAATAGTTGTGTAGCTACCATATATATGTATACATATAACTTTAGAATTCTATTAAATTAACTCTTTCAAGTGTTCATCTTGATTGTTTCTCTGTACCCAAGTCTTCAAAAGTTGGACTGAATTTTGTCTTTCATATCTGTAAGTGGACTGTGCATTCTACCAGTGAAATGGGCCTTTAGTAACACATAGGTCACATATCCATATGACATGTACACGTTATGTATTGTAACCTTTACATTCAGAAATGCAGAGGTATAAGTTTTGATGCTGTTTTATCAAGCTAAAGTCTTCTTGCAAATTTGTGCACTGTGTGTGCATCCTTGTGTGTCTATTAATGCTTGCTGAAGGTCGTGGTCTGCTTGTTGACCAACGAGTGTGTGATCTGTATGCAGGGTCAGACTGGACTAAGCCCTTTAAGTCCTCAGGAAACACACATTAGCATAGCAGTATACACACACACAGACACGCATACACTCACTAACATATGTGGAATGATCAGACCCAGGCAGACAGGGACTTGTGTAAAGCAGGAACATTTCTCCCTCTCACACACACACCTGGAATCCTGCGTAATCAAAGACAAATGGGCTTACCAAGACATCAGGATGCTTGCATCAGCCAGGGACACAATGTTTAAGACGTGATGTTCCATTTAACATTCAGTTTGCAAACAGTGTACTTTGTTCTTTCTTTGGCTCTAAATTGTTATAGTGCTGAAAATTCCTACCAAAAGTATACATATATGTATACAAATAGTTCATTTTCAGCACAAAGATACAATGACAAACAATCACATTTTATCACAGTTTTTGCACATTTTTATAAGCAGCACTAATCACATTTGGTGTTAAAAGGGATGTGAACAAGACCCAGGACTCCATTTTGATCTTTTGACTGGAGTTTAAAACATTTTAACTGTGTTCAGCTGGTTAAGGTTCAGGCCATCATGGCTTAAGTCAACAATCATCTAAACTTTGGACAATGGTTTTAACAACTAAATGCTGCTTTGGGTCAGTGTGTTCACTGCTTCTAATGTTTTTACTTATTTACTTTAACGGGTTCAAACTTGCAGATGGCTGAATTTGCAGATGAAAAAAAGGTTTCTTCATTTTTTATTATTCCGAAAAAAACAAAATCATCTCAATGTCGTTGCACATCTCTCCAATCTTCTGAAATCTTGTTTACTATAAGTTTTAGGTGTAAGGTTTATGTGATCATTCCTACTATTTAGGACTGTTCCGTGTTTTATTGTTCCAAATAAGATCAATTGCCTCTCTTTGAGTCAGAAAGGACACAACTTCATACCTATTTCATCCTGGACGTTGAGAGGCACCTTCTAAATGGTTACACTATAGCTCAAAGAGTGATTCCCATGCTCATGACAAAGTGTTTCCATTTCAGGAGACCTACCAGAAATAATCCCAGATGAAAAGCTAATCTCATCATTTACTTCACCATAGGCGTCCATTAGGAACAGAGGAGGAGCTGCTGATCTACATCTGGTCCAGTGGCCCACTTGAGTTTGTTGATGCGAGTCCCTCCCTACGGCCTTACAGCTACTTCCAGTATAGGGTTCGAGCACACAACTCTAAAGGCTCAGTTCTGAGTCAGTGGACATTATCCCAGACGTTACAGACCATACCGCAAGATATGGGCCCTCCTGTTGCCATGCCCTCTGGTAAGTACATCATTTACCTTAAAAACTGGTATTAGACATGATTTTGAATGGTTTTCCAATAATGTATGCAGTGCATTTTGACAGGTGCTTACTCAATTCATCTGAAATGGAGTGAACCGGGACAGCCAAATGGTCTCATTTCCCATTATAGACTGGTTTACAAGAAACTCCAACAGGATCCAACAATCAACTCAACCACTGTTACAGCTCTCACTGTCGAGGTAAGTGTACACTTATGAAAAGATGTGAAAGTGAATTAGTTTGAGAAAACAGTCCTAAGCAGTTTGTGCACCAACTACTTGATTAAAAAAAACTTTCCTATTAAAACCAAAGATTAAACAAGTAGAAAATTGACATTGATTACATGTGTGACACAGCTTGTGTGTAAATTTGTGTGTGTATGCTTCCATGCATGTGTGTCATTGTCATCTGCGGTGCATGTGAAGAAATTTAGTCTCTACCTGTGGTGGTGGTGCCATCTGTTTGCCAGTGAGTGGTCCGAAGACACACACACAATCCGTGGTCTGCTATTCTCCGGGGCCCTTTCCTCTTTTCATGCTTGATGCTCTATCACAGCAAATGACTACAGTATAAGGAAGTTCCCTCAAAACTTAACACACACATAAGAACATGCACGTCCTGTTACATAAATATAGCTCTTGCGTGTACTTATATTTCTGTTAACACCTGTCATCCAGTCTCAATATGAGTTGGCAGCTCAGTTCACCCAAAGCCGCAATGAGGCGTTTGCCAACAGTTGCTGGCATCACCTACACAATGGGCGTCTGTATTCATAACCGAAATTTTGGTTTGTGATTTTGTGCATGACTGTTGGTTTAAACAAAAAAAAGTATATCAGAAAAAACAGAGTAACAGAAAATAAAAAACGATGCAGTGAAATAAGAATGTTACAAGTTGACAGAATAAAAGGGATAGGTAAAAGACAGGGGTTTGCGGTGGAAGAACAAAATACAAAATTAAAAGAGTAAAAAAAGAAATCAAGGCGAGCCGGTCAAGACAGGGTGATAGATTGGGGACAGAGAGAGAAAGAGGAATGAGAGGTATGGATCTATATTCTGTCCATACGTGTGGCCTCTTCTGCCTCTGTGACCTTTGGCTTGTCACTCATAATTAATACAAGATGTAAATGGAGACCTTTCACCTTCTCATTGATATGGAGCACTCTGTGTTTGTGTGTGTTATTGTGTGCGTGTGTGAGAGAGAGACTCATTGACATGGCATAGACTTATTTTGGCGGCAGTCATTTGTCACTGAGTTGCCGTCACCACATGCATTACGTTGTCTAAGAACATGCAAAGAAAGTTAAACTTAGAAAAAAGTTCTCAACAAGCTGTGAAGTAAAGGACTTGATGATCTGATCTTATTTTGAGCCCTTCTTCCTCACGATGGTCGTTTATAGATGTGGACTGGTAAATGTTACAGAGATGTTTCAATCTTTTATACAAATAGATCAGATTGTATCTGATGAAGGGCCGTATAAGGTCTGTGATCCAAAGCCAGTAGAATGTCCTTGATTAGTTACTGAATATGAATTTGGGAAATGTCCTAAATTTCACTCTTAAACTTCTTGAATAGTTTTTTATTTAACTAAATCCACCTGATTCTGTCTCTCACATGTCTTCATCCTAAGTGTTCTTGTTTTTTTGCCTACAGAATTTCTCCACTTTGCAGATGTATTGTTTGTGTGTGTCCATTTGGTGTGTGTGTATTTGTGTGTGTGTATTGATCTCAGGCTGGGCTAGGAACCCTGCTCTGTGCCAGCTTGGCTGATTAATGGGGTCGTCATGGCAATCGGACGGAATGAGGGTATGAAACGCAGGCGGCCTGCCTCACTAGACCCCTACATGCCGCACTGCACTCGCACACACAGACGCGCAATCTCTCTTACGCTCTCACAAATTCTCTCCATCGCCTTACACCTTTTTGACAGACGTGTTAGTCACGCCGCAAGAATGGCATCGCTGTCAGTTTGCTGCAGTGTCCTTCTAGTCTGCTTCTTGTTTTTGTATTTTGGGGTTGAAGTTGCACTTTTGTGCAGTGTTCGCGGATCGGTTCTTCTTGTGACTTTTCCTCCTCGTCACAGTCAGATTCCTCTTTCCTGTTGCTTTCTTAACTCAGCCCCTCTTGTCCATCTGTGTTCATCTCTCTCTTGTTTCGCTACCCTCTTTTTACCTCTACTACACTTTAAAACCAATACAATCATTCTTGACACTATCTCAAGTCCTCTTTCCTTTCTCGCTTACCTTATTTCCTTCTGTCCTCACTCCTCTTTTCCATCTTTCACAGATCTCTTTCTTTTTTCTTTTCCTACCACCTCCCTCTGTCTCCCCCTTTACTCTGCTGTCCTTTCCTCCCTCCCTTGGCTCCTCCAGATGTTACACTGTGGCCCTTGGGATCACTGGTGAAGAGAGAGCGTGGGCATGAGTGTGTGTGATTGTGTGTGCGTGTAACTCCATGTGCATACATATGTCAGAATATGGTTTCCTGTGCATGTGTGCCTGGATACCATTTTTGTTTATGTGTGTGTATATGCAACAGTGTGTGTCTGTGTGTGTGTGTGTGCTGTATTAATACATCCCATTGATCAGAGCAGGACCCCTGACAGTCATCATCCCTGAGAACCATCTGGCCGACGCCTGACGCTCCCTCACCCAAACAGAAGCTGACACCCTATTAATCTGCTACTGCCATGCAAACATACGTGCGTGTGTCTCTGTGTGTGAGTCACTGAATCAGTAACAGTATGTTGAAGACACTGTGTGAAAGGTTTTGTGTAGCATGAAATATTTTCGCCATGTCTATGATTCTGCGTACATGTTTGTGCGTCCACGTTAGCTTGTGTATGTGCTTCAGAAGCAAACGGCACACACACCAGAGTGTATACACGCACCACTCTTCCACCCGCCAACAACAGCCGGCGCTGAAGGGAGCTGAAGGGTGCTTGGAAATTAAGGTTATTACACAAATTGAGCCATATGGTCTAAATATTTCAGAGCTGAAATTTACTAGGCAATAAAAATGGCCCCTACCTCGGTAATGGTGTAAATTACAGCTTAACCACCAGCGCTAATGATGTCCTTCTGTACGCCCCGTAACCAACCGTACATGAAGGACACATTGTTTAAAAAATACCCCATGAAAAGAAAAGGAGAGGGAGAGAGTGCAAACAAGAAGAAGGGATGGGGATAGAGGGGGAATGATGAAACAAACAGGTGAGGAGGAAGTGAAAGGAGTGAAGGAGGAGGAGAGTAGAAAAACTGATGAAAGAACCATAGGGTGATTGATAAAGGTGATAGAGAAACAGAGAGAGTGAAAGGGAAAGCAGCATGTTTACAATCTGTTAGTTTACCATTAAGAGCCCGTCAGAGAGCGTGGGACAGCGTGGGACAGCCGGCGGACTGTGTCTCAAAGCCAATATGAGGATGTGTGTCGGTGTGTGTGTTGCACAAATGAATGAGTCTATTTAAGCCAGCACATTTAAATGGTTTACGGGGAAATCTTTGTTACTGAAATACACAGATTGTTTGTCTGGAAACATTTTGAGTAATGACACAGGTTAAAATCAACTTAAAGGCACTATGGAACACATTAAGTGTATGTAAGTGTGTTTGGAAAAACTTATGACAGCACAGTTTTTTTTTATATTATATAAGGAGAGCTGATTTCCATTGAAGGACTTTGAGGAGCTCAGAGGGCAAATTAAGTAGGAGATATGTAAGAAGATCATAAAGATCAAATGTTAAAAGCGAAAATAATGCTCTCGTTTTTTCTTTTATTGTACTGAATTTCTTCAGTACGGCACAAAAAAAGTTATGAAAGGTATGTGTCTTTCTCTATGTTGCATCACCTTCAAAGTGTCTCCGAACACTGAAAACACTTGGAACCTGAGGAGGCCAATCACTGGACTATAGAAGGTTTAAGATTATCCCATTCTAGTTTTACATGAGATTTTGTTCAACAATTCAGTACCTCTGCAGCTGTGCTTTGAGTCATGATGCACACCACGTAGTGGTGCCTATATGGTACATTGTTTTTTTTTTGTTTTTTTTGGTGAAAGTATAGTAAAAGCATAGCAGACATCAAGGTATGTAAATCTACTTGATTAAGTTGGTGAAAAATCAATTTCGTGACAATTATCTGGTTAAGATAAGAAAAATATCTCTTGCATTTTGCTCACTTATCCTCTTAACATCACATAACCAAAGAGGAGCAGGAGGGGAAGATGGTGCATGACTGTAGTGGAAAGATGAGGCTTTGCCCTTCCTTTTAGATAAACAAATGAGGAAAGAAAGAGAGAGTGACAAGAGAAAAGAAGAAGAGAGAGGCACAAGGAGGTTAAAAAAGGAGGAGGAGACAGGTGAAGAGAGGAACAAGGAATTGGAGGAGAAGATTAAAAAGGTTCAGATTCAGAGTTTGTTTGGCTGTCAGCCTATCAGCCCCCTTATTTAAAGATCTCCACCTCTGATTGGAGAGCTCTCACATTCTGCATAAACAGTCAAATAATCAGGCAGGAAAACTCTTTCTCCTTCCTGCAATCCTTTCACTGCTCCTTGCTCTCTCGTTCAGCACGATTCCCCCTTACCTCTGTCTCAACATTCCTGTCTGGGGTTTCTCAGCCTTTGTTTCAAATTACAGTTTTTATCTGACACTCAACTACCATCTTTGCCCCCTTGCTTTTCCTCTTCTTTCATCTGCCTCTTCCAAGTGAACTTACCTTCTGCCTCCCTCCCTTCCTCCCTCTTGCTCCTCTCCGCTCTCTGTTGGTCTCACATGCTCTTTCTCACAGCAATTACAGGTTGTGTGTTATCGTGCCTCTGTCTGTGAAGTGGCCACATCATCCAGTGAAGTGCTCTCCACTTGTTTTAATGGGTGTTTAATGCTGCATCAATGAAATGATGGGCCTCACTTCAGAGAGAGGCTGAGGGTTTGAGTATAAAAGACTGATAGAAAAGTGTTGTTCTATATCTGATAACTGAGAGGGCCTGTTCAGCTCTGGTTGGAAGAGCGCGGGGGCGTCTCTGTTCAACTGATTCCTGGTGTATGTTTTGATAGTGAGTAGTGTTTAGATTGGAGGATCTCCCATCCCATCCCTCACATGCTGTACCGGAGCCTGGAGATGACAGCAGCGTCTTTGTATTTGTCAATTGGCACAGTACTCAAGATGTCTAAAGCACATTTAAAATTTCCTTTAGGTTTCTGGTTGTGCTCTTTGCTGTTGATCTTCCCTTACACATTTCTACAAAACTGCCAGTGAAATACTTTTCCTTTATTAATTGTCAAAATAATATTTCTTTTAATTATTTAGGTATGAACCAGGACTGGTACGTCATGATTTATTTTCCTTGTCCTGTTTGTTGGATGAACAGTATGTGGATGAACAGATTTGTTTTATTTATTTTTATTTTTAAAGGATGGAAATGGAGTTTAAGCGTACCATCCCTCACTCACCATTATTTGTCCACTCCTCTTTGGTCACATCATGCACATTAATACAAACACGTACACAAAAGATATATACAAACCTAATATGCTGCTCCAGGGGTCTAGAGCCGCCAAAGCCAATCATAGATGTCGGTGTGAAGTAGGCATGCCCGCTCCAAACCCCTACAGTCCTTCTCTACATCTGTGCTGGCCACAGACAAAACACATGCCTGATGGCACTATGTGTCTGCGGGTGTGTCTCCGTGGGCTTGTGTGTGTATGTGCCCCATGAATGTGTCTATGTGTCAGGGTTTGTCTAACGTACCCTGACTAGCAGGGACACCCATGCAGGGCATTTGCAAACAGACACAGGGCAACTGTTCCAGCAGCATTGAATTAGGCATGCCCATATAGATATGAACTCAGACACGCACACACAAATACACACACAGACTTGGCTTGAGAGCTTGGCATTGGGTGAGAGAGATCAGCGTGTGGTGCGCTGGCTCACCTCAGAAACCTCTGAAAACAATTACTGCTCTCACAGGGCTGGTCGGAGCGCAGCTCGGACTAATAGACTGGACGATTGACTCGAACAGGACTGAATTGAATTTAATTGAGATGAACAGAGTCATATCTGATTATTGCATGTTTCATCACACACTGAAAAAACTAATACTCACAAGAAAAGATGAAGCAGCCTGGTGCTTTATTATCTCTCCAGGATTTAATACGAAAGAGCAGAGAGGCCAGAGAAGTTCTGTGGGGGAAACATCCCAAAGGCAGACAAGTTGGACTCCATTCACCTGTCATTAAGCATGCTTCTTTAATGTATGTTCTGAGGCATTCATGATGCTTTTACCTGCTCGCGTGTGTGCTTGTGTAAATGAGAGACAAAGAGGAGTGTGTGTGCTTTTGTTCATGTGCAGACATTTGCATGTGTGTAGCCATATGCTAATGCTGTTCTGTCTCTGTCTCTCTGCAGGGCCCAGTTCTGGGGCCTTTGTGAGATAATCAGCATAATTCTTTTGACAAATACACATGGTTATTCTTAATTAGTATCACACACTGTCCCCCTGGCCGCACCATGCCTCTCTACCTGAACATCCCATACTTGCACAGATGTGCAGTTCCACACGCGCACATACATTTTTAGGGACATACGAGTACACAACTTGATGGTTGTAGAGGTGTGCTTGTTAGCCAATATGCAGATGCACACTTTTGAAAACACAACAGTTACACATGCAGAAGTGCATACTGTCCACAAGATCCTTGCAATGTTTTAGGTCACACCCAGAAGCAAAAAAAAATTTTAAAAGCTCTTTTGCAATAAATGTAGTGCAATGAGGTATGAGGTCCATGAGCCCTTTAATGTAGAAATTATCCTCTCTCTTCTTCTCTGTCCACATCATTGTCCTCATTCTCTGTCTTGTTTACACTCACTATCATCTCCTTCTTTCTTATCTCACATTTTGCTTGACTCTGTTCTTTTGTATTTGGTATGATTAACCAGCTACTTTGATCATCAACGCACACACAGGCTCAGGCCCATGTACACTGAAGTTAAGTTGACAAGAACCCATTCCTTTCATATCTTACACAGAAGCTCATCTTGTGATCTCCATAGCTTGGCCCCCCCTTTTTTTCTTCCCCTGAAAAAGGCTCGGCCAAATTTCCATATTTAACAGGACCCTTTTTAGCTCTAAACTAGCCGCAGCTTTTATGCTCTCAGTGTTTATAACTAAATTAGAGTATTCTAGGTAAAACATGAATTGGCGAACTTCAAAAACAGACAAAAACTCTTCATTCTTGCTTATACTCTTGGCATTTAATTATACGTACATTAGTTTGCACACTGAACTCTGTGAAGTCATAGTGACAGAAGCTTTCAAAGTATATAACTGTTTTCTATACTCCCAATGGTTTACCTTTAACAAAGATTAATCAGGATTTACCATTTAAAAACCTGTATTTTCACAGCAGTTTTGTGAGCATGTTTTGCTGACATCTTTCTTGATCTGAGTGTGTTACTGCCTGTGAACAAGGTGTGCTCACCGAGAAAGTGATGGTGTAAAAGAGAAATAGTTATTGCTGGAGCTTTTAATTTAATGTAATAGTTGTGTGTAAGACCGTTTGATTACTTCATGTCTACGTGCTTGTGTGTGTGAAATTCATAGTACTTGATTGTTGTGTGTGTGTGTGAGATGTAGAGAGCAGGCTGTTAATTTGGTGTGTTTCCGTGATAAAGTGTTTGAATGTATTGCCATCTAGAGGCATGTAGCAGAGTCTCCATGCTCCTATAAAATCTGCCAGCGCCAGATGCTGCTATTGACAATGTGCATATGTTAACCGCTTTATAGGCCACATGCCTCACATATTTCACTGGCTTTTAAGGTGGAGAGATCTCTCATTCCCGCTCACTTAATCTGTCTCTCCCTTTTGCCACATCTATCTTTTTCTTTTCTCCCCAGCCTTTGCCTTGTCCTTTCCTCCTTTACTTATTTCAATCTCTCTCATTTTCTCCTTTCTTTGCACTTTTTTTAATATTCTTCATCAGTTATTAGCTACCTTTTCGGACTCATCTCCCTTTTTATTATCATTCTTTTATAACTTTTTGTCCTATATTGCTTTACTCACTGAGACTTGATTTGATTCCTCTTTTTTTCTTTGCCTTTTTTGCTCACTCTCCACCCCTCTGTCTTTCTGTCTTGCGACGTCCTTTCCCCACCCTCTGTAACTGTGTCTCTGCCTCCCTCTGTCTACTGTGCAGTGCTGTGATTTTCAGGAGGATTTCTGGCTTGTATCTAGGTGTCTAGGGGCTTATTAATCCTGTTTTACTCTGGATGAAAAATATGTTGGCTCCCAGACTTGAATGCAGAGAGTACATGCATTCTGGTTTTTGTTCAGACAGTTCATCCTCTGTGTCACGCTACGGTGATTTGACAGGGATTTCATTTGATTCAATTTGAATGAGGGCCTTTTTGATCCTCTTGCCACTGCATTGAAGTGGGTTACCAGTTAATCTCTTTACATATGCTTGGTTATGTGAAAGCATACAGTTATGAACATATTTTTTACAAAGGACTCATCTCATGAACATGATATAGTGTCCTGTACAGTCTCTCGAAGACCCTGTCATGACCACCTCAGAGTTCACATTTAAAATTAAACACACAATCACATAGGCTAAAATGCTACGTCCTGGAGCAAAGTGCTCCCAGACAAGTATGTCATCGCATGCCAGGGCCTTTTGAAACAACAGTGTGTCTCTTATCAATTAGTAAATTGTGTTTCCAGTAGAAAACACGCACACACACACTTGAACACTGTCCCGGCCCTTGCCAGGGTTTTGGCTGGGTCCCACAGCCCAGAGCTACTGGCACACACCATGTGCTTGTGTGTTTGTGTATATGATATGAAAGGGCGCATGTGTGACATAAACACTCAATCTGGAAGCTTTGAATTTGCCCATAAGGGACAGCCGTTTGCTTGCTAGTCTCTCAGTTGCTGCCACTTCTCTGGTGTCTGCTTACTTCACCACAGCAGAGCCTGGATGTTGAAATGTCGATATCACAAATCCCATGTTATGTCATCTTAGCTTGCCATTGTTCCCTTTCCCCCTTTTTAATGAGTAATGCACTGGTTTTATTCATACAGGATTTGTTTGCGTAACTAATTTACTCCCCTCCTGCTTTGGCATTTGACCCAATTCACAATTACCCTTTTACTATTCCCTTTTAACTCTTGCCCAATCTCCCTTTTGTCTGAGACCCCACTTTTTCTTCCAAATCCCATCCCTCCTGTGTATTTGTCACTGTCGTCCCTTCTCTTTCACATACCTTTTCCACTTTACATCAGTCACCATATTATGTGTTGGTGTCTCTGTCTCGCAGGATTCAGTCTTTGAGGCAACAGTCTACGGATTTGAACCATACAGTCAGTACAGTCTCTGTGTGGAAGCTGTGAATGGGGCAGGTAGGTTGATGATAACTACCTCGTTTAAAATATGTTGGATCAATAACAAAAGCAGTTTCCTATGTGAATTCAACTTGATTTAATTGTTTAATCATCCCTTAGGCAGTGTTTTTAGCCCATGGGTGGACGTTAGGACCCTTGAGGCCTTCCCCTCTGGCTTGGTGAACTTCACAGTTGAACATAGAGAGCAGGGCAGGGCATTGCTCCTCAGCTGGGATGAACCACGTGCTCCTAATGGAGTAATCACGGTACATGCAATGCACATGATAACAGTGGTGTACAAAATGTTTTAAAACCAATAATCATGGAGAGATGGTAAAGCAGTTGATTTTGTGCCATAAACTATGTACTATGTGCATAGTACATAAACTATGTATTCACATCTCCCTACAGACTTCTTCCAGTCTTTGTGCTGTTCCCATTATAACCGACTCGAAACATCTTCTTCTCACCTTTATTCTTTCCTTATATCCCTTTTCTCACTTCCAGATGTATAACTTGTACAGTGAGGGGAACCTAGAGTTCAGCGGGCTTTCACGTAGTTTTCTTTTCCGTCGTCTGGAGCCATGGACAATGTATTCGCTGATGCTTGAAGCTTGTACCTCTGCAGGATGCACACGCACCCCTCCTCAGCATATCACCACAGCAGCAGCACCGCCTGCTTCTCAGCTCCCTCCCAGGCCTCTCTCCATTGGCCCAGACCAAGTGTCTCTTACCTGGGGACCTCCCTCACAGCCTAATGGGCCAATTGGAGAGTATTCCTTACTTGGGAGAAGTATTGAGGAAAAAGGAATGGCACGAAGTAATGAGGAAGATGCAGGCAAGGGGAAAGTACGTGAAACTAAAGACACTCTTAAGCATTTGGTTTTGTTATTCCTGTGATGTTAGCAATATGATCCGTACATAGGTAACACAATCTTTATGATTAATCATTCACACTTTCTCAACAGGTGCTCTTTAGAGAAATGTCCCCACAAGAAGCAGAAACCTTATCCTTCACTGTAACTGGTTTGCGTCCCTGGACACAATATGAGTTCAGTGTCTGCACTCACAATCCAGCAGGACACACATGCAGCCCCTGGGTAACAATAACAACCAGGCAAGCCCCTCCTCATGGTCTCACTGCTCCAACAGTGCGTCATCTCTATGGCCGACCCACTGAGGCTGAAGTGTCCTGGACTCCTCCTTTGGAGCCAAATGGGGTTCTTAAGTCCTACAGGATTCAAAGGAACAACGTCAGTTTCTCATTCAGCTTCGATCCAACTGTCCTAGCATACACAGACGTAGATCTGCAGCCATTTTCAACTTATAGGTATTCTTTCTCATTGGCACTATTTTGTATCTCCTGATCAACTAATCTGATTTTAATCAAATATCTATTTCCAAAACATAATTCTATTCTTTATTCTTCTGGTAGCTACTCAGTGATTGCCTGCACATCTGAGGGATGTACCACCAGCCCTCAGACAAACATAACAACACTGGAGGCCCCCCCAGCATCAGTGGAGGCTCCCATTGTGAATGTCATCACATCCAACAGCATAAACATTTCTTGGGTTAAACCGCTGATGCAGAATGGAGAGGTGAAAGAATATGTGCTAAAACTGAACAACATAGAGGCTTATCGCGGGACAGACCACGGTGCAGTGTTGTCGGGTCTTAAGCCACATACACCATATCATCTGCTTTTGTTGGCTTGTACCAGTGGTGGTTGCTCGACCAGTGTCCCAGTGTCTACTGTTACTGAGGAGGCTCCTCCCACCAATCTGGCTGCCCCGATTCTTAAGGTGTTTTTCTTCATCTTTCTGTTGGAAGTACATCTGTCATCTAAAGCTGTAGTGAATAGAAAATACTCTTTGCCAAACCTGTAACGTGTGATCCACCCTGATAGTGACACCTTACAGGGTGTCATCAATCCACCCAATGTTTAGTCCCTGAATACGAAAGGCTTTTGGAAGGCAGGTTTGATTTCACCTTTAACTTTCCATTCAAAGGTCACTGGTCCAGAGTCAGTGGAGATAAGCTGGGCACCACCAGAACAACCAAATGGCATAATCACTGGGTATGAACTTCGGAGAGATGGTGAAGTTGTTTATATTGGCACAGAGACTCGTTATCATGACTTCACACTTCAGGCAAGTGTGGAATATAACTACGTTGTCAGGGCCAACAACAGCAGAGGGGCCGTGAGCAGCGAGGTAGCCATAGCAAAGACCCACCCATCAGCTCCTTCTGGTGTGGGTCCCCCAGCACTAACAGCCCTGGCAGCAAGTCAGGTAGGCCATTCATCTATGTGGTACTTATTAACTTATTAACAAGAGATGCACAACATTGTTTAAGAGTTGTTATTGAACTGTTTTACATGCCATATTCTTTATCCTACAGGTGAGAGTAGAGTGGCAGACTCCAGTCCGTCCGAATGGAGACATTGTGAGTTACACTGTGTATCTGAGGGATCCAGTCCATCTTAGCATAAATAGCACTGTGTTCACTCCAGACGACAGTGCCTTCTCTGAGAGACTCACAACTCTACATGGGCTGGCCCCTTACCACAGGTTAGTCAAAAGTCATCCTCACCTCAGAAACATACTGCAAATCATTACCGGAAGACTCATGTGTTAAGATTAGTCAAGAAGTGAACACACACCATGGAATGCTTACTTTTAACACAAGCATTTGAACAATGCATTGTAAGCTTTTTTCTAAGGAAATATCTGACAATTAGAAATTTGTTTTATCTTGATGTAGCAGTAGCATCCGTCCCATTCAGGGCCAAAGGGAGCTTCACTTTCTGTTGTTGCTGTTTAAAGTCACTGCAGTATTTGTGTTTCCTAGATTTATCTTTACAGGTTTATGGAGACAAAATTAGGCTATGGCTCAAACACTCTTATTTTTATGATCTGCCTTCGTAATCTGTAATCTGTATGTTGATGTTTATAGAAAAATCAACTGTTACAACATTACATATTTATGTTTTCACATACATTTCTAATGTTACTATCGAACGGTTTCTGTAACCACATTTAATAAGCTCCCCTCCATAGTTCACTCAGCAAGCAGTTGTGTAATTAAGTCAAATCTGAGGTGGAATAGAAAGGAAAAGTAGTACCAAAGAAGGGTCCAGAGTGCCATCTCTTGGTTGAAGAAAAATACAAATCACCCTAACACAGGAATGCCTGCATCTCAGGTTACTTCATACAAGCACCATTTTTGGTTGTGTGTTTGGTCCTGTGCGTACATGTCAGTGTGCCTGATTGTGTGGTGGTGCATGCATGAGAATGTGCATGTGGTGATAAGATTCAGATAATAAAAGCTCATCAGCCTTATCATGTGAAGATCACTCGCCCTTTCTCTGATGACCTTCTGTTCATTCAACTTCTGTCCATCCCTTTTTTTCTCCTTTGTCCTTCTCTCCTTTCTTTCCCTGTTTAATTCCTCGTAACGTAAGCTCTCTGTAGGCTTTGTTATTGCAGTAGAAATCAGCTGATGTTTGACTGAGATACTGAATACTTGCCTTTTTTCTTCCCAGCAGATTACAGCTCCACTTACTGGGCTGTTATTTGATCTGTCTGGGTTAAAATGAGCAAAGTTGATAGACCTTTTGAAGAAGGGGTGAAAAAGTACATAACAATAAGCACCACTTTTATACATGCAGGATTTGGTTTAAATAGTATAACTGAAGACACACCCACTTCTCTTACGCATACAACACATCTTTTTTCTGTGTTTCTGTCTGTGTTTGCAGGTATGAGGTGAGAATTGAGGCTTGCACAGCACTGGGATGCTCTTCCAGTGACTGGTCCTCCATACTCACGCTGGAGGCTCCCCCTGCTGGACAGATGGCCCCTCTGTTAGACCTCCAACTTGACATGCACACCAGCCTGCAAACAAGCTTTCTGCTAACCTGGTCTCCTCCGGTTCAGCCGAATGGTAAAATTCTGCATTACGAGGTGCATCGCTGGTTGAACATCACTGATGACACCCTCAGAAGTGATGCAGCAAAAGTTGTCTACAGAAATGTCTCTCCTTCATACAAAGATAACGGACTCCACCCCTACACAGTATACCACTATCAGGTATAAAGCAGTTTTTGTTTAGATGTGTGTTTGTGTGTGATTGAAATATGTCATTAAAAGAGCTTTTAGCACTTGTTTGAAATAATTAAGTTTGAATAAAAATTAAAAAAAAAATAAGATTTTAGAAAACATGTTCCTTGAAAATCACTTACAGATAAAATTTCATTCAACAGTTTTAAATGTCATATATAATTCATAAAATAGGTTACCATTAGATTGTTTTCACGATAGTCAGGTATATTTGTGGATGATTTAAAAGTGATCAAATTCCATTTATGTTTACCTATAAAGCAAAACGTAACCAGATATGATACATATTTAAAGCCATATGACACAGTAGAGGTCACTGCTTTTTGTCCTTTATATTCAAAGGCTCAAAGATAGATGTTTGTCTAAGAGGCTGAATTTCAGACTACACCTTGTATTTATGACACATCAAAGAATGGTGACTTCTCTTACAATAACATGTGTTCCAAACATCTGGGCATACACACACTGATCCTGGTAAAACAATAATATTTCTACACATCAATAATTACAGATACACCAATTCATAAACACACAGGTAATCAGAAAGTTGTCAAAAGGAGCAGTCCTTATTTGTGTTGTTGTGCTTGTTCGCTGGTTCGCTAATTGACAGCTTAGCCCTTTTGAAACAACAATAACATTAGCGTTCCTGTCTGTCAGACGTATGAGCTGTGGCCAGAGAACCGATGTAATTGATTGAGTTTGCTTGATTGTGGTGCCGTCTTTATTTACGAGGGTCCTAATTTATGACATGAGGAGGGAGGGAGGGAGGAGCTATGGGAGATGACGAGCGGGCAACAGAGCCATTAATCACTGGGCCCTCTGAGCACCCCACTTCCTGATTACCAGCCAACCAATCGAATTAACTGTTAGCCTCCTTGGTAACAGAGCTTGTATTGGAAAGACCTTTTAATGGTGACCGCTACATGTCCCCAGAGGATTTGTCAGTGGGGGATAGGGGAATGTGGACAAGCCGGTGCTGTATGGGTTGGACATGAACACATTTAAACAGTATAGTGTGTTCTGAGTGTGTCTGTAGGGGAGTAAAGCAGAGAAACAGTATACATCAATGGATCATAACATGAAAGTTTTTCTTGAACTACTTATCTCAGTTTTTAGTCGCTAAGTGCAGTTTTATCTGTCCGTCTATACAGAGATTTATCACACTGTCCACTTACCCAGCCACCTAACTGTTTGCCTTCCTGTCTATCTGCCAGTTAATCTGTCTGTGTTGCTATCTGGTCCTTGCTCTCTGTGTTTTAGACATACGCAAGGACAAGTCAGTAGAGTTTAGCGCAGCACAGTGCAGAGAGAGAAATCATATTAGGCTAATTACACTGGGTCATAAGCTCCTATTGACAGCTTTATGCGTGCTTTTAATTACTGCCCACTTTCACACAACTTAGCCCCTTCACCTCAAGTAGATGCACCCGCCAAGTTACTGTGTTAGCCTATCAGAGCACTAAAATCCAGCCCGCAGTCCAGCCATCCAATAAAAACATTCCAATACTGTCTGGAAGTATTCTGAAATCGTTTGTTACCATGGCGGCTCTTTTGCTGCCATGGCAGCTAACAGAGTATATTTTTATTTTGTGTCTAACAAGCCAAATCATGGCCCAATAGGAGGCAAGAGGACAGGAGCTGAGAGGAAGCTGTAAAAAGTTTGTAGATGATATAAGGATGAAGAGATGAGTAGTACCTTTTAGCACTGGATCAAGGGCATGGTGATCTGAACTGACTTTAATTTCCAACATTTATTCTCTGTTCTATCTATGTGGCACAAACTTTTTAATCTCACTCAGAGGATTGCGTCACATTATGTCTTTAACTTTGTTGCTATGGAGGGAAGAACATGGTTGTTGCTGGGTAGGAATTTCTCATTGCTGAAATCTGCATGACTGGAGTAACAAGTCAGATCAAAACTAAATAAAGCAATGTGTCAAGTTAAAATTCCTTTAATTATATGTAGGAAAATCTTTTCAGCCACATTAGTTAACATTTCTTCACACTTTTCCGGCAGTTGATATATTGTTGTAATTGCAAAAATAGTTTTGGGATATTACAATCTAAAGAAGAACTTGCATAAGAGCCATAAGAACTAAGTTATCAAACAGGGGGAAAAAATTCTGATGACGTTAAATTGACAGAAAAAAAATGCTGTTGCTGTTCCATGTCCTGAATGCAATACAGTGTATTTCTGTTATGTTTAATCCCACACTATCCGCTGAGATCCTTTAAAATTCATATGAGGGTACGTCATAGTACACCTTAAAAGTGACCAAAAGAAGACAACAGTTTGACCGAGTTAAATTTTGCCTCAGGTACATCATCATTTCACATTGGTTGTGGTTATTTGCAGAGGCAAAATGAAGATCATTGTGTCTTAGTATTTATGAAGCTTGTTTAATTAGCCGTCCCCTCAAGGCCACATTTATTTAGACAACGATTTACAATATCATTTTTAAGAGTGATTTAATGTAATCAGATAAAATGAACAGGGCTTGGTGCGTGTCCTCTTCTTAGCCAAAAAGAATTACTGCAGCACCGTTAGAGAACCAGTTTGTTTTATAGAAGTGAAAGCAAAAGTACTGTTGAAAACATTATTATTAGGGAATAATAACTTTCTTTGTCAGAGGAGTCGCAGTGAGTTGCAGTAATGGTTCAACACATGAACTCCTCTACTTGTTAAAATATGAGAAGGTTGGAGAGGCTGGTTAATGAAAGTTTGGTTGATTTTAGGGGAATGTGCCAAGAAATAACAGAACCCTTTTCGTTCCGGTTTGACTGCTGGAGTTTCTGCACTCTCTTCTTGTCTCTTGCCAACCCTTTAGTCAGCCACACCCAAATTTTCCAGCTTCTCCTTTTTCCTTTCCACCTTTCCTCATATCCATTTCCCATCTTAGTCCATCTGCACTGTCACTTAGATCAATCAGTCTGATTGATCACGGCCTAATTGACTATTATTGAGGTTAATTCAACTCTTAACACACACGCACCCACATGCGCAACAGTACAAATCTTGCAGTCATAGCCACAAACGACACGCCACGCATAGAGATACACACTTTCAACATGAAAGCTCAGACCCATCCATCTGCCTTCTGCACTACTTCTGACAGGCTACAGATGACTTACACATGCAAATATCCACCCCGCCTGACCCTGAGCTGTGTACACCCTCTAATTATACCCAACACAAGCACACAAATAAGATTACTTAGTGTGTGTGTGTGTGTGTATGTGTGTGAATAACTCCTTGATGAAGGTGAAAAGTAATTGTCATGCAGATATGTTAGTGTTGGGCTGCATGGTGAAAAGGTTTTGCTCTCACTGCTGATGGTAGTTTTGATGGATGGTCCAATGAATTGAATCTTCTGTTGGTCTGTTGAATATTGGTTTAATTAAGAGAAGTTGTCATCAGAACAAGTTTATAATACTGAGAATGGAGGGAAAATAAGTTTTAATCATAGTTTGTGTCAGATGTTGTCTCTCCCTTTTACACAAACAGACATTTGAAGCCGACTTATGTGATGAATGGTTTTTGACCGACAGGTGTGGGCAGTGAACTCGGCTGGTTATTCTGCCAGTCCTTGGGTCAGTGGGAGAACGGGACCTGCCCCACCCGAGGGCGTTGCTCCACCTGTTTTCCTGCGTGTTTCAGCAACCTCAGCAGTGGTGGACATCCATCCTCCGGCTGAGCCCAATGGAATTGTTAGTCTCTACAGAGTGTTCTCATTGGACCACAACAATCGAACTCTGGTAATAAGGATGCTACAACAATTAGTCAGGCTCTCAGTAATAACCTGTACTACCCCTGTTTTCTATCTGTCTCTTGAACCACATACCATTTATTTTCTTAGCTTCTTGACTGCCCAAAATGCCAAAAGCATGTTTCACACAACAATGTCTTCTTCCTGTAGCTCTCAGAGGGTACTTCCCATCAGCAGACTCTTCATAGTTTGCGCCCGTACACTCACTACTGGGTTGGGGTTGAGGCCTGCACCTGTTACCAGGTACAAATTAATGCAGACCACTTTGTTATGATGGCAACCATATCTGGTCAATTGTTGAATGCTATTTTTAAATATCTAATTTCCGTTTTCCACATTTGTCAGTGTTGTAACCAGGGTCCTTTGAGAAAACTCCACACCCTTGCAGCTCCCCCCGATGACCAGCCGCCTCCTCGCCTTATCGCTCTGACCTCTCGCTCCGTTCAGCTGGAATGGGATGAGCCTTTTGCACCTAATGGAGTCATCGAAAGGTTGGGAGGAGTCTTGAAAAGAGTACATTACAGAAATTTACATGTGCACCATACTCTGACTCACTCTGTCTCTCCATGTCCAGCTGTGAGCTTCATCTCAGGTCATCCTGCCCACAGCCTCCCCAGCCCATACCATTCCCTTGCTCTGAAGGACCAATAGAAATCAGTTTCTTTGGTAAAAAGAGGACCTACAACGTAACAGGTGATTTTGAGATATTTCAGATAAACACATTGTTTAAATCTAAATTCAGTTCAGGTTTAGTTTACATTAAAAACAGTAAATAAATAAAGCTAAACCTCACTAGATCAATATAACTAATAAATGATGGCACAACATGGAAGTGACCAGTCTTAGAAATCAAAAAATTGGCTAGTGGAGTATTGAAAGTTTCTCTAAACCCAGAATCCTGTACATGTCTGACATATTTTAATTTACAAGTATTAAGTCTGCAAGCGTTCACTGGAGAAGAATGAAAAGATGTTGTGTGTTTTTGTGACACAATTGAACTGCACAGGTCTCCAGCCATACTCCACCTATGATGTGAGAGCTGCCTGTTTCAATAACATGGGCAGCACTGCCTCCAACTGGACTATAGTGAGCACACTCAGCGAAGGTAACACATGGTTTCTGTCCCTCCATTGTCACAGCCAAGCCGTTTAAAGATTTAAAATACATATAAAATTTCCCTGATTTCTGCTCTCAGCCCCCCAGTATGTGTCCCCTTTTACGGTGGACAGTAACCTCACAGTTATTTGGCTGGACTGGAGGGAGACCTTTTCTCTCAACGGATACCTGAAGGAGTACACTGTGACAGAGAGCCGGTTGAGGGTCTACACTGGCTTTTACAGTTATCTTCATATTCCTCGCACCTCGCAGAAAAGTGAGAACACATTATTGTTATCAGTCAGATTCACTCATTTGGCTTTTAGCTTTACTATAGAGAAATGTTTTCCCCTTTATAAAACAAGTCTTTAAAGTTTGTTGCACATCACAAAACTGTACTTATCTGATCTAATTAAATTATTTTTAAAAATGTACTGCCAGAAAATTACGGAGGTTGCATTTACATGATGATCTTTGGGGAACAGCTCACACTCAGGGGTTACAGTGGGTCACATATGTTTTGATGTCAAGAAGAGGACATTTGTAATATCAGCAGACATTTGGCTTTGAAACTGTGACTGATAAGTATCATCTCCTCTACTTCATGTTCTCACAATGTTGTTTTCACGTTTTCATTTGTTTCCCGTAGCTCTATCATTTCAGGTGTCCTGTACCACAGACAGTGGCAGTGCCAGCACTCCCACCATAAGATACAGCCCAGCCTCGGGCCTAGGTGACACACGCCCTCACATAGTTGGCAAACTAAATTAAAAAGAGCTGACAATCCTAATCCTTTCTAAATGCAATATGTATATATATATATATACATTAGCCAGTTAGATTGTCTTGTTTTTCCTGTTTCTTTTTATGTAGGTCCACTTGAACCAGTGGATACCGGTAAACAGGGTGTCAGCATGTCAGCTACACCCGTTTACTCAGAACTGTGGTTCATCCTGCTGTTTGCCCTGCTGGGTCTGTTTCTACTGGCCATACTGCTGGGTTTAGTGCTCCAAAGGTATTTTAATCTCAACCCAAGTCCAGGATTAGCTGATTTTATAGATTTGAACATAGAAGACGGAAACCATATCATTTTTACTATTCTGTGAAAAATACTAGCCCATGCAATTGTTTATTTTATATCATGACAACTTTAAATCTGTTCTTTTTAATTACGCGGTATGCATTTTACCAATCACTGAATGAAGGTTATAGAATAAAACTCCCTATTGGGCATTATCCACCACTTGAAAGCACAATTCAGTTATACATTCAAGGTAGCACAACATATAAAAAAGAAGTAGAGAGCAAAAAAAATATTTTCTCCACTTTCAGAGCCTTGAGGAAAACTCCATCAGCTCGAGAGCGCCCTCCACTGGTCATGCTTCAGAAAACCAGAAAGGCCGGAGGAGAAACGTACACGGTGAGCAGCACACAGAGGAGCGGCAGCCCAGACATACAGAGGGCTGTTTAGAAGAGAAAAATTATCAGTAAGACCGAAAGACAAGCACAGAGAAGTAAATATGAGGTGAAACCTATTTGTGGGTTGCATTTAAACTTTTTAGGTTGTGATTTAAGTATCAAATCCTGTCATCGTGTAGTTTAAAACTGTAAACAAATCTAGTGTGTTAGTTTATCTGTTTTTCAAAATTTTGCAACATAAGCCTTTAATATGTTTGACCAACTAAAATTTAATTGAATTTGCTTGAGATATAAATGTTCTCTAATCCTAAAATGAACCTGTATCTGCTGTTTGAGTATCCATGTTCTTCATTTTGCTCTTACGGTAATTTTTCATTCCATTCTGTCCTGCGACATTTTGATTTATTTAGATTTATGTTTTATCCTTTTTTATTGTGTTAATCTCTCTTCTGTATTTTTCCATCTTTTTTCTGTGTTTCCACTTCTTCCGACCATTCTCTCCATCCTTCTGCGTCCGTCCTTCTCCCCCTCAGAGGCCCTCTCCTGAGCTGTGCTCTAAACATCTCTACAGCTCTATGCTCTTCTCTGGCACAGTAAGATTGTTTTCTCTTTTTGTAAATTGCTAAAACCCCTAAATGTTTGTCTCACTGTTCCCTGCAGTTTGACACTGTAGCAGACTGTGTAGAGATCAACAACGTTATACTTAAAAGCTACACTGTGTACTCAGAGGTATGGGAATGTGGATTTTTATGGGTTGCCTCCTTGCGCATGCTCTCTTCATTTGCATCTGCATGCTTTGTCTGTTTGTTTTCCTCCCACTCTTTCATGAAACACTTAACAATGCTCATTGTTTTAGAGCCTAAACTGTGCATCTGCAGTGGTTCTGCTGAGTTAGTTAGCTAGAATTTTTTGTCATATTATTTAAAAAAATTCTATTGTTTCAACACCGGGCCAACATTGTCATCTTTATATATTTATATTTATATATTTTCAAATTTTGGAAATGGTTAACTTTGCTCTCACTGGAATGAATGGAGAATCCTTCAAATCTTTCAAAAAATTTGAACCTCTTTTAATCTGCTAGAAACACTGTTCAACTTTTAATCTGGTCTCAAAACATGTCTAGACTCCGGTTCAACTTTTAGAATTTGAGCAACAAGAGTCAGAGAAACTCTTCAAGAATGTCTTAGATATGATCTTTGACATCTCTTCATCAATGTGTTGAAAAGGTCTTTACCTGTCACTTAACCCTAACCCTATTCAGTTGATGCCAACATCCTTTTAGAATGACTAAGTTCAATAGTTTTAGCTTAAACAAGAGTTTGTTAACAAAGAGTTTGTTTATTCTGGTAATTGATGAACAGTTAGCTAAAATAACACACTCCTGTTTCGCAGAAACAGATATTTTTTTAAAAAATTCACATTTACTTGTTATGTGTGAGATAAATGCAACTTTACCAAGGAGGCATTAATCATACTTTTATTCTTATTGTTTGAATGATATCATTGTCATACCAATTACATTTGAAACAACTGCAGATTTTAAACGATATGGAGTCTCTGTTGGACTTACACTCTGTACCTCTCAGGGTATGACAGACACAAAGATCAGCGGCAGCAGCTCATGCTTCAGCCCCATGTCTGTCCTGCAGGCACCCAGCCACACAGAGCTCAATCAGGGCTACTCCCAGCATTCCCTGCACCGCAGCGTCAGTCAGCTGATTGACAGGAAGTCTCTGATGATGGAGGAAGGAAGCTGGGATAACCCACTTGGACATGATTCTGGACTGGTGAGAACAAAAATGTGTTAATAAGAAGTACACAAAAGAGCAGTGATCATGCTACAGTCCTGGATAAGTTCCATTTAAATGTGACTTTGAAAGATTTAAAGTACTAGTTGATTTGGGTTGCTTTGAGTTTCTTGGTTTGTTTTTATTTATATTGACTGCTATTGGCTGATGTCTGTAGACTACTGATAGCAAAAAATCAGATATACTGGAAGAAATTGGAAATGTGACTTAAAGTAAAAAAGATGGACATTCCAAGGCTGATGAGAAAATGTTCCTCGCAAATCAATAAGGTCACATGAGCTAGATTTTCTCTATCTAAACTTTACATTCATATCTATAAAGTGATTCCATAATTCAGTTGTAGCCACAGAAATACTTATTTTAACCCAGGGTACCACACTTTCGTTCCTCTTGTCCCAACACAGTGACTTTAGCCCCCCAAAACCAACCAAATTTGCAACAGTCTGTTGGTGAACTTGAGGCTTCAGGGTGGCAGCTTACAAACCAGGCAAAGATACTGCTCAAATATTTAGCTGCGCGTTTCATCGCACCCTGAGGTTTAATCATGCTCACTCATTTTTTCATGCTTTCATTAACTCACTGTGACTTTTTTTGTGTGATTTTTCTTCCAGTATGTGGAGGAAGATGAACTTGTGGACACCATTAAGGCCTTAAGTTCTGTGAAGAAGGAGCACACCATGTTCACCGACACCCATCTTTAAAACAAGGTTCCTACATATCTAAAGTATGAACTGATGCTATTTGGTATTGTTTTGTTGTACCCCACACGTGCATGCCGGCTAGATTAGGCCTAACAGCCTTAATGTCTACATTTTAGCAGATACCAATTTACAGGTTCATTGTGAAGCCTCTGAGATGAAAATGCATCCACATCCAGAGTATGTTGCATTAAAGCAGTCCTTGAAGGGTGTTATATGAATCTTCTTGTTATCTCTGCCTGTAGTAGTTAGCCGCTAGATCAACTTTAATAAGCTCAACTCCTACTGTCTATAATCAGATTCATCCAGAAATGTGTTCAAGTCAGTCAAATAGTGACTAATCTGAGTAAGAATATACGTTATCAGCAGCATTTGTGTGTTAAGTTGTGAAAAGACACATGGCCTTGATGTTATTTTCTCTAAAATGCCAATTCTTTTTTATTTAAATGTGGCTGGGAGTCACAGATGTGCCCTCTTATTGTTGTGATTACTGTATGTGATGTAACTTCAACTTCTAATGAGACTGTTTTACATGGGGATGTCTTTCTGTTTACTGTTGTTTGTAATGTAGAAGAACAAGTCAGATTGTTAAATCAGTCACTAAGCATTCTAAACAGTTTATTTGTGGCTTCAAGTAACTCGTATTTAAGTCAAGAACACAATTAGTTGAAAGTAAAAAATCCT
Source organism: Menidia beryllina (assembly GCA_013363375.1). Lineage (NCBI taxonomy): Eukaryota > Metazoa > Chordata > Actinopteri > Atheriniformes > Atherinopsidae > Menidia > Menidia beryllina. The sequence goes on along the minus strand of JABUIW010000020.1, from coordinate 11,110,082 downwards.
TGCAATATGCCGTTTTGTTAGTTTTTAAACATTGTCTTTAGTTTTCACAGCTTGGCCTAGAAACAGTATTATCAGTGGGAAACGTTTATGGATTATAATGTTTTTGTGTACGATAATGAAGTCTGTGGCGACAACATTTTTTTATACTTGCAGTATTATTTATGGTTGTTTTACGAAACTCTTATTTATAGATGAATAATGGATCAATGCTCTTGTAGTTTCTGGCATATAAATAAATTAACCAGGCTATTGTGTTCTTACATTTTCTTTACTCAAATCACATTGTTACCTCAAGAAAAAATCAAGAAAGAATTAAAGAATTAAAATATGCTTTGGGTTCTGAAAAGAAAGTAACCTCTGTGGTTAAAAAAAGAGAAAACAAGAGACAGCTTGTAGCACTTTAATCTTAACACTGCTTTGAACCAAACTGTCAGCATTTAAAGCAGCACTTTAAGAAAGCACAAATGTGACACGTTAATGTGCAAACAAAAACTAGAAGAACTAACAATGCAGATGTGCTATGATGACAAAAGAACAACACCTACATTACATATGTGAGTATTTGTTCCATAGTGATATTGTGCCTCAGTATAAATATTAAAATAAACATTTAGAAATACGTCAATGATATTACAATAGTTAGCACACACATTTGAATGAATTGTGTTGGTGCGTGTACAGGGGTGAAAATATTAAACCAAATTTTTTATTCAGCATTGAGACAAGGCTGAAAATTCTGATTCTGAATGTGTTCTTTTACAAAGACTCATTTCATAAGATGAAACATCCATTTTGAAATCCTCCTTTCTGCTGAGTTTGTACAACAGATGTGCTAGCAGCTGCACAGACTTATTTACCACACGCATTCACACACAAACACACCACAAGCGCGCACCAGGCCCAGTGTCTCCATCAAAACTATGCACCCGTAATTTAGTTTTACTCCTGCGTCCCTTAAGGGGACATTGAGGCAAGTTTGAAATTAACAAACTGGCAGTAACAACCGTGCCCTCGCTCAAGGACGCCAATTTGACAAGGGCACTTCTAAAGCATTCACAGCCACATTCACAGCTATTGTCAGCCACGGAGGGAGGGTGAGGCTGTGAAAAGAGAGCTTGTGGAGTGATTGTAAGGGACAGTATGGCCCTGAGCTACACGCACACACACGCAGAGGGTTTTATTAAACTCATAAATCACAACGTCGACAGACGCCGTCTCAGAGAGGAGACCGTCTGAGTGGGAAGGTTAGTGAAATGAAAGCACAGGGGACACAAACATATTTGTGCGCCTTTACAACGCCCAAAACAAAAAAAAATGTGCGCTTCAGCAAGACATCCTAACAAACCATGCGCTGAAAACTCAGCTGTGACTGGTCACCCTGCCTTTCTGCTTCCCCAGCTTTCCCGCTTTTGACAACCGAAACACCCCAACCTTTGAAACACAGTCGTCTTGCTTGTTAGAGTCGTCTTGCTGAAGTTCTCGTCATCTGTTTTACATCCGAGCATGTTAAACGCAGAGACACTTCTAAATTCTCTCTCACACAATGATGCTTAGAAAAGTAACTGTGTGTTTGATAAAAATTACTTGTCTCAACAGCTTAGTGAGAAAGAATGTAGCTGTCAAAAAAAATTCTGTGAATGCAGCTGAATGGTACTAGTCATTTGATGAGTTTGGAAAAAGCTGTCAATAACGTTACAACTAAATATACCTCTTCTTATACACATAATCTAAAAAAAATGACATACAGTAAAGTTAAATAAAGAGAAATGTATTTCTTTTTGCTCACTAGCATCCGGCTGTAGTATAATGTAAACATCGCCATGGAGGCTTTGAGAGATGAAAGCTAAAACAGAACGCGGATACACAGCTATATATTGAAATACACTCTAAACGTTATGTAGTTTTAACCATCCAAAATAAATGCTAGTAAGTTACAGTAACATACAGTAACATTAGTATTCATAATGCAAAGGACAAATGCATTTAGGTCAAATACATGATTACATGAATGCAGGCCTTAAATGGACGTACATGTCTGTGTAAACACACCAATACAAATTAATGCATCCATAGGAATTTGTTTTCAGTATGTAAGTCTACTGTCTGTACAGTTAGTATATAAAAAAACTACATCTTTGTACAAGCAGTGACCACAGGGCCGGTAATATTTCCTTTTCCAAAAATCTGGAATAATGCAGATGTGAAATTTGGCAAATCCAAAAGTTTCAGGATAAAGTTTAGATTTGCAAAAGTACCAGATACAATGAGGATATAAGCTCAATCACACATGAATCAGAACCAACTGTTTAGGTCTTATTCCACTGTATGCCGCACACACATTTTATGGTGTGAGGCCTGAAAGTGAGAGTGTGGTGTACTCTCCACACAAAAACAGAACATGTGACAATACATTTCCCAGGGCCTTGCTTAGAAACTTCCTATTTCCACCTTAATATGTGTCAGTTATTTACAACAATAACTGAACTATTCATATGTAATGCCACCAATGATCAGATTTGACTTGGCTTGTTGTAAATCTCTTGTAACACCATTTCGGCCAAAGTCAGAATGAATAGGTCCATAAGATGCGTCGGCACGGATCTGGATCTTCACAAGCCTTTGGTCACATTACTGTATGTTTCAGTTCAGACACACTGATAGTTAATAAGGCACTGCACCAGTCGCCCCACACACACCGAAGGGAAGTAAAGTGATATAGTGTAAGGGTAGGTCCTGATATAAAGCTAAACACGCATGTAATTTAAAAGATGACATTTAAAAAAATAATTAACATGATCTTTCACAGGCACCACTGGGAGAGGAGGACATGGGTTCAATGCATTTCTCTGCTTAACTGTCATGTTAAAAACATCCCATCAAATTCTTTTGTTCATTTTGGAATCTTTATAGAGGAATAGGGCCGTTTGAATGTTGTGTTGCATACTCGACCGAGGGAATTTCTTCACCGACAGCTATCAGTGGTGTTTAGTGTCAACAACAATAACTGACTGCAGTGAAGTATTCACGGATTGGGGATTTGAGTAACAGCTGTGGGGTAAGTTGATGGTCATATTGGTAATATTGTAATCCTACATGGTTTCTTTTTGATTGACAAATGGGTATATTTGATTAATTATTCAACTATTGGGACTTAAAATGGTTTAGAGACAGTGGTTTCTGTGGATGGTTTTGTCGACTTTTGTAGTTGTGTTTTCTTACGAACCAAACCAAAACACACGTGAAAAAACGCAATGTCAGCAAACTAGTGCACCTCACCTCCTCTGTGACCTGTCATTTACAAGCAGGCCGCAACCTTACTGTTCTGTGTACCTGATCAGACCTGAATATGTTTGTGGATATGTTGAGAGGGCCTCGCCAGCACGGGAGAAGCAAAGCGTTTCAGACATTCTTCCGCTGAGTGGGCCAACTTAGACCAAAATGTGTGAACATTATCACCCATCCGCTAAGACAGCCTAAAGCAAACACCAGAATCCAACTGAGATTTCCAGTTACACCTAGAAGTTTTATATAAAAAAACGATCAAAATGAGATGTATGGTATTTAGTGCTGGGAAGATGTAATTGCCTCGTGTGTGGTGGATTCAATGAGCATGGTATTTCATCCTGGATGGAAAGACCACAGGCAGGGCAAAAAAAATGTAGTGGAAGGAACGAGGCAAACTGGCCAGCAGTTAGTTTTCTGTTCTCCTTTTCTCTTGTACTCAGCCCTCCTGTCTTGTGTGCACCAACAGGGAAGTTGCAGGTTTTAATCCATAGAAGAGCAGCTCTCACAGGCTGCTGTCCTGACTGGCCGGATCAGGCGCCAGCTTCCTGTGTCGTGGCGAGGTGGAGGCAGCCACTTTGGTTGGGGAAGGTGAGGCGTTTGCAGACGAGTCACTGCCCCCGCCCTCCGATCCAGACGGGACAGAGGAGAGGTGCGGAACCGGGGGAGCCTTCTTTCTCCCCAGAAAACTGCCCTCTAGCACTCCCTTTTTCTTCGTTCCCCCGTCTGTTTTCAGCCCCTCTCCTCCAGATCCAAGCCCTTCTCCCTCCTCTGGCTGAGGGAGCACTTTTCTCCTGACATCCCCTCCTGGAACTGGGCTGTCTGGGGGGTGTCGTGGAGACTCTTGTCTGCCTTCTGCTTTTGTCCCTGAGATGCCACCGACAGAGACACCCGAGCTTGCACTGGATGTGCGGTAGGCCCAGAGCTCCAAAACCGAGGCTCTCCTCTCACTGTCATCAGGCCCGAAGTCACATAATGAGCGCCGGGGATCCGGGGTCTGGTGGGGCGCATGGTTTAACGTCTGCCCCGCGTTATCCAGAGCACCGCGGCTCAGGCTGAAGTTCTGAAAGTCTCTGTGGGAACATATACTGGGGTCAGTTACAGAACAAGCACAGCTCAGCATTTTGTAAGCTTATATGCTCAAAGCATAATCAGATTATCATCAGGAAAACAATGACAGGAACTCCTAACCAGCACACCAGGTGCAGGCAGATCCTGGTCCCGATTCTGAAAAGCACCAGGACTGGATAGGTTCCACTTCTCTTTGTTCTGAACACTTAAAACTGACAGGCTCTTTGTTGACTGAACCCATTTAGTGTCATTAATTCAGTGTAGGCAATTAATAGAAAAGTAAAGTAACTTTTAAGGAGAAAGAACATCACTATAATAAATGGTGTAATTTCAAGTTTAAAAAAAGAATAAACAAGTAAACATTACTCGTCCAGGTGTTGAACAGTGCTCATAGTTAGTAGTTTGTGTCAGATACCTGAGATTTCAGGCAGTTCAGCAAATCAATGGATTCTGATTTAAAAGTTTTTTTAAAATGCAGCCAAGAAATTCAGCATTTCTTTTGATTTCTAAATGCCTTTTACACCGATTGCTAATACAAAATGCAAACAAAATGATGGAAGGAGTGCAGTCAATGAAGCGGTTTGTAAAAGTTATGCCACCTGTAGCTATTAAAGGACTCTGTTCTCCGAGCACGAGCCAGCAGGGGGCTCTCTCTGTAGGGGCGCACTGCTCCGTACGTGGCTTGGTTCTCAGGAATGGGCTCCTGGGCCTGTAACTGCAGGCTGATGTACAAGACAAGCTTTGGATAAAACATTATGCAACACCGTAAATAGAATCTACAGTTTGGTAACTATGGTAACTGTCTGTCAGACCTGGAGCAGGACTCCCTGAGCCGTGAATGGTGCAGCATGGAGGGGGCTGGGCTAATGTTTGGTGTTGCACAGCGGGAAGTGCTCAAGTCACATTGGTCCAGTAGCTGTAGCAGCTCCTCCTCTGTTGGCCCACCAACATCTAACAAATACAAGAGGAGCCTGGCATCACAAACACAGGAAATCCCCACATTCTATTTGTCATCTTCTGATCCCTTCACTATCAGGTGCTCCTTGCACGGGTCTCCGCACCCTCTTTCTTCCTCTCTTCTCCTTTGTTTGCTGTGTCCATCGCAGTGGTCAGGTCCCACATTTGTATGCTGCCGTTGCCATGGCCAGTGAAAAGATAACGCCGCGGTCGGGATCCCATTCGACTCGAACCCTCGCATTCCCGTACCATGAAACACGAGATGGTGGTTCCATCCACTGACTGCACCTCACATATCCTGGATGTAAATATCATGCATGTAAATAAACATTTGGGTCAAAAGGAACCCATTACAAAGAGGGGGGTGGATAAAAACATACCTTTTTCCAGTTGAAGAGAGTCGCACAAACAGTTTGTTGGTGATGGGGATGACCTTCTGGATGAACACTTGTTGGTCATCTCTTTCTCCAAATGGGCCTGAGAGCCGAGGAAAACAAAACCAGACATATCTGAGATACTGTTGGGGAGAGTTAGCTGAATCTGTACCATCATTTGACTAGGTTATTGCTTTTCCTGTTCTCCACCACGATCTTCAGCCTGTGTAAAAACGCTCCAATCACAGGACTGTTCCTTGGTCTATCCGGGACTGTATGTGCGCGTTGTGCTTCTCTCCTCATCATCCTCACCTATATCATTCCCAGAGCAGTAGCTTCCGTGACTCTCCGTCTCCTCCAGGGATAGAATTTTAAAAGAAGCCAGTGGGGTGGAGCCTGGCTGTGTGGAGATCATGCCTCTGAATCGGGTCACCGTCCATGTGCGGACATGGTTGTTATCTGCACATACTGCCAAAGAAGACCAAGGAAAAAAGACATTTAGCATCTAAAGCCCAGTAAAAGACTGTAATGTGGAATAGGCGTGAGCATGGGCTCTTCCTTACTGTTAATAGCCCGGAGCATGCGTGACCCCCCTGCAACACCTGCCTCACCTGATACCAGATGTTTCTCAGACAGCATAATCTTGGTCACCGGGCTCCTGTGCACAGTGAACGTCTGAAAGAGCTGAGGACCGGATCCCACCGTCTCTGGGTGTTGCACAATCACTCTCACCGCGCCGCTGCTCGTTCCGTAGGCTATCTCTATCCAGTTTCCACTCACACCTGAGAGCAGGGACGGGGATGGGCAGGCAGAAAACGACACACACAAAGGTAAGCTGCTGTTAATTGTGTTTTTTTTAAGTGTCCTTTATTTCCTGGGTGCTGTGCAGAGTTTAAGAAAATAAGAGAGAGGGAGGAATACAATCCCTTCTCATTTTTACTTGAGTACTTACTGGTTTTAGGCGTGAGGTATACTGACAGTGCGGTGATGGCATCATTTGATGGGTCATGGTAAAGCTCAGTCACCAGAAGATCATTGTCCTTCATCCTCAGTGGAAACTTTTGCATATCTGAGAAGTAGAGAATGGTAACACTGACAGGTGTCCATTTGTTCACCAGTTTGATAAAGCTTTCTTAATTCAGGTCCAGGAACTAGACAACTAACTAATCTCTTAAAGCAGCTTTTAAATAAAGAACTCGTGGTGTGTGTACTGTACAAATAATGATCAGTTACTGAATTAAAGGGGTGTATTTGTATACCTATGTAGTAGATAGAGCCATTGTTACAGCCCAGTAGTAGAAAGGATCCTGCTGTGTCACAACTGGTGATGGGAACCACATCTTGAACCTAATACACATAAAAAGAAATCTCTGCGTCAGTCCAGGTTTTTTTGGTCTCACAAAGAAATAAAAAAACACAGAAAACGGTATAAATAAAAGAAAAGCACAAGCCTTCAGTATGCTCCTCATAGTCTTTCTGTGTTGCCCCACCACAGACTATACCTGCCAATGTTGTGTGACAGCATTCCAAACCCCAACTTTTCCTGTGTGGCTTGTAGCCACGAGTTGGTTGCCAATAAAGAAGAGGTTGTCAACGGGTACACCGAGACTGAATACACCTGACACAGAGAGAGACAACAACGATAGGAATGAAGCGAATGCAGATTGAAAGTAGATTCAGACTGAAGGAGGTCAGAGGGGAAATCAGTTAGTGTGGGGGAATATGGTTTAAACAGTCTTAATATGGTCTGCTATGACAAATAATGGGGCTAAACTCTGAAACACATAATTGGAGAATACTACATTCTCTTTATCTTTACACCGTTTTGATGTCATAAACCTACCTATCTCGTTACCACTGCCTCCATCTTGGATACTCCAGAGGATGATGCTGCTTTCAGAGGCTGCAGCCACCATCTTGTCTTTGTCTCCATGCGGGCCGCCTACAACCTTAGCATTAAGTGCAATTCGTTCAATGGTCCAGTCAAGGTAAGGTGAGGAAAACACTTGCTGCCATCCAGATGATTCCTTAATTCTGAAATACAACATGGACAAACAAATGCTACATTTTACGTGTATTACTGTACAAGATCATTTGTAAAAAAGTGTCTCTGCCCTCCATTTGGGATAACATCAACACAAGCCTGTGCATGGGCAACTGTGTACAGAAAAGTCAATTCAATAGACAATTTGCTGTAGATTTGACACAAAAGAAAAAATCAGCTTCACATGTTTGTCCCTCACTCCATTTTGATAAAATATCAATATCAGACTCATTTGACTTAATGCTTCCTGCGAATGGAATTACATGAGAATGTCACAACATTACCTGTAGCAGATGACAAAGTGTGCATAAGCTGCCACAATCCAGTTGTGGTGTCCTGCTATTATAAGCACTTTTCTTGGGTCTACCACAGGCCCTACAACGACATACACACATAAACAGTCAGTTGGTTTTTTCACCCCATTGTTTATTCGTTTTTAGTAAAGATGTCCAGCAGGTCTAGACGGTACTCTGTTCACTGGTGCTAACTCTGCTCTTATGTCGTCATTGTCAGCAGCGATCAGGCACATGTGGAACTAGGCTACTTCAGTCTGAGCTGTTAGCGAACTAAAAGGATGTCAGGTCACATTAGCGGCAGCGCTAACGCACTCTCACACTGCTACATTCTCCAAGTAAAATTCCCATTGCGCGCATTTGGACTAACAGCAACAGAACCAGTACAGAGACCGGACGCACAATTTCTTAAGGGCAGGAAGAAAAAAACCTGTGTGTCAAGATGTAGACCTTTAGTCCTGTTTAAGTAAGACACACGGTGCCGCCTGCTGCTTGAGATGAAACCTAAGACAGGCCCTGGGCTTCTTACCCAGTTTGTGGGTGTCATCTGGGCAAGACAAACAGGGGTGAACCCGGGTGACTCCCTCCGCTCCACTTGGACCTGCTCGCTCATCGGAGGCTGCTGATGCAGGGCTCGGCTTACTGGCAGGAACAGCTGTCGAGGAAAGATTAGCTGAAAACTATTTAAATTTATTTTTAAGCGTTTATACTATTCTAACATGAGGATGGGTAATTCCCCTCGCCACTGTGTTTATTGTGAAACTTGAAAAGAATATCACTCGCTGTTCATTTAGCGTAGCCCTCTCACCTGGAGGGGGTAGGTATCCGTGGAAGAGCACGCTACCACATGAGGAGCGCTCCAGTTCCTCACAGAGCAGGAGGCGCCGCACTGCTCACGTGCATGCAACACACAGAAAGGAGACGACACAATTTAACTTAAAAAATATATATACAATCCATTGTGAACACAAATTAAATCTGATTTTTAAATACAGCTGTTACAGGCGTTTTCATGTTTAAAGTAAAACTCGTTGGTGTCCTCAGCTTGTATTTCCTACACAGAAGAGATTTGCATGCATTTTGCTGCACTGGCTCACATGTGATGCACAAAAACTTTAAGTTTTGGCAAAGGGAAACTTTTAAAAGATCAGAAAATGTGGGGAAGTTAAAAGGTTGAAACAGGGTGCTGAAAACTTCATGTAGGCCTATGTGGAACTAATGCTGTTTAAAGGCTTCATCTTGGATAAGCTGTATCCGAAGTTCACACAACAAATTTCACATTATGACCCAATGTTTCACTTAACCGTTGCCCAGTTCTGATATCCTGGTTTAAATTGATGGAGATCCTAATTACCAGACAGAAACAGTATAATATGTTTCTAATTAGCACTGTGAACGTCTCTGCTGACCCCGCTCCCCATTTAGACCTTGTTCACCAACCTAAGGGGGTAATCCCGTAGAACTCAGCTTCATGTCGCAGGACACTGATGTTGACACCTCTGCAAAACAAAAGGCACACAGTGGGTATGTTTTTTAAGAGACCAGTTACCAGTAGATATATCTAAACCCCAAAATAAAGAGTCGGTGGTATTTAGGTAAACCAACTTTGACTTCTTACCGCAGGTCCAGCTCTTTGGTTCGAAGGAAATTGAGAATTGGTGCAAATGCTGTCGGATCTCTGTCGATAAATATCTGAAAGTGAGAAGGTTGGGACTTTGTCAGCCTATGAGAACAAAGCTAATTGTTGGGGTTTAAAAAAGCTCAAGGTAATTAAACTGGACTACTCATAAGTGCCCCCACCTCTTGGTGATAATAATTTTTTTTAAACGTAGCATTTCCTGTTTGCACTTTGGGTTTTGTTTCATGTCACTGGATGCGTCCTCCTCAAGCTGCCCTACATTTAGAATAAGAAGCAACAAAGCCTACTCACAGCTCCGGTTTCGTCCCGAAGAGTAGATATCCTCCCACTCAGTAAACTGCAAAACACACACAGACAGTTCTCCAGGTAACCCAAGCAGCTCTCATCTTCCACCTAAAAGCTGTGTGACCACCACTTCCATTTCTTCATGTACAAAGAAAACTGCTAACCTCAGTCTATATTATTAACCAGCCAAAATGAGCTCATTCTTTCTAACACAGTCTTTCTAATTCAGGATTGGGTATTTAAAATGACTGCAGACAGGCGGCGGGCCGAGGACAGCTGGGAGCAGAGAGCCTGACAGACAGGTGTGCTGGCAGGCATTTCTACACCACTGGTCAGCTGTTGAGAGTTGGCTGATTCATGGGTTTGAGGTTGTTAAAAAACGCAGCATCACCAAGTGTCACAGTAGGGTGGAATTGATTGTCGACCTTCCGGCTAAACCAGGCTGCTAGGTTTTACATTTGAAAAGTGTGAGGCAAACTTAAATGCTCTTCAAAATCAATAAAGTAAATGCACATTTTAAACTACAGCCTGAGGCTTTGCAGTCTGACTCCCCAGCCTTGTTTCTGATAATCTAGACATTTTCACAGTGTAGTTTCTTTCACTTTGGATGAGTAAGCAGCGATAAAGTAGGAAAATAATGTTTAGACACATTAAGATCATCAGACATTATTAAGCTATCAAAAGCAGTTTGGACTTGTGAGGACCGAACATGCCGAGAACGTTTAACCAACCTTGAGAAGAAAGAGTCTGGGATCCACATCAGGGTATGCCGGGAGGTGCTGAACCTACAACATAAAGTCACTGTAATAACTTGGCAAAAAGAGGAATTTGCTTGGGTTAGAAATGCCGGATAAAGGCGCTGGATTCGCCCCTGGGTCATCTGATGATGTAAAAGCTGCCCGCCGATGGTCATAAAACCGACTGGCGTGATGACAACAAGATAACGGACTGTCTTTTGAGGGAACGGTACAGTGTGTACGATTTGAATTATTAAATTATTTCTGTGTGTAACAGTTGAAGTAAAGATGAAGATGTGAGCTTTCGCAACGCGTCTTCTTCACTTACATCCACGGATGCTTGGTCATGCAGACATTACCATGCACGTAAGTAGCCACAGCCGAAATGTTCAGGGGGGGAGGACAGTCACCAGTCTGGCTGTCCTGCGGACTCCGCTTACCTTGTCCCGCCGACGTTTAGCTGGATGATCTCCCCCATCCCCGATGATGGGTTGCTGCCGTTCGCTGCCATGATGACAGATCTGTAGCAGCGTTATAGTACGGAGGAGACAGTGTTGTTACAACAGTTTCTTTCACGACAGCTAGCTTGCTAACGCTCATCTATCTACTCAGCTGATGCCCCGACTCCACGGCTTCACAGCCTCCCCTTCGTCCCACCTTCCATGAGATATCCGCTACAAACGACCTATGCGGACGGCATCGTAGAGTCTCCGCATAGTGGATAAAGAGAGAGTGTGTGTGTTTAAGAAAAGAACAAATAGAGCCACGCGACGGTCGTCCAGCTCTGCGGGGAGTTTGCCTGTTCCACTGCCCTGCATGTAATTCGGAGGATATCAACTTGCGCAGACTGCTAGCAGCGTAAAACAGCTGTGCCACGGTCTGCAGCCCGGGCGAGATGGTTCCCCCCCATCACTTCCGCCTTCGCCGGGACGCGGACCAGCGACGCTGCTTTGACGAAACCCCTGTGTTTTCCTGTACAAACGGCCTGAGGAGCGTTGGACATGTGGACATTTGGAAATGTTGCGTTGCGTGAAAGCTCGTATTTTTGTTGTAATTCAAGTTTTGGGCCTAAACAAAGCCTAAGTCAAACATGTCAAACTGGGAGACACTCGAAGCCACCGCGGAGCGGCTCGGAAGACGTCGCACGCGGCTGTTTAAAAAAACAAAAACAAGCGTGATATTGGGTGCTGTTTTGCTTTTTTGCAGCAAACGCGGTGTCATATTTCAGTAAAACTGCTGCCAAAGGTCCTTTAAAAGGACCTGTTAGAGGTCCTGCGTTTTGTGTGCGCAAACAAGCGCTCCTCGGCGGCCGCCCCGCCCCTCCCACTGCTGCTGAAAGAAAGGGACTTGAGATGCTACATTTTTTATGACGAACTAGCATTTTTGTCCACAGTTCTCATTTACTACCTTCTTCAATATGTAGCCGAACCTGTTCCTTTTGGCGGCTGTGTTCGGACGTTCGGTAAGATGTTGATACTTGACTGTTTAACTTTTTAATGCAGTAACGTGGTTATTTGCCTTCCAGTGGCTTGCTCACCGGGGTAAAGTTAGCAAAGTAGTGGGCGGCTGAACTTTAAGCTAACGTTGACATTGAAAATTAGCCTTAACGAACCCTAAACAGCTAAGCCAGCTTCCTTATCTTAATGAGACGACTGACTGCTATTCTGATGTCATACAGCAGCGATGCCCCTTCTTTTCAAAGCTACCTATAAATCACAGTAACTTTGGTCGTAAAGCTGAGTGTTGATGGTGACTGTAAAGTCACATTAAAGATCGATTCGATCTGCTATCCTCTCCTTATTTATTCCGATTTGTTTACAGCTCATCCTCCCTGAGCGTTTCACTGGCAGTTTGGCCCAGAACACCAAAATGGATGTGTGAGGCGTTCAGAATCGTGAGAGAGCCCAAGGAAGAGGCGTCCCATCTCTTGTTGCCGATTAGAATCAGAAGCCAAGTGAGGGGAAGTGTGCGAAGCTTACAGGGTTTGTGATGATGCTGGAGGAAGAGGTGAAGGCAGATCCCGGTTCAGAGGGGAAACCAGAGGCGGGGAGCACCTCCAGCAGCACCCCGCCGACACAAAGTGGGGCGTCCGCTCCTTCCCCTGTGGCCTCCCAGAAGCCTGGGGCCAGCTCGGCAACAGAGGATGAGGATGAGAGCGAGGATGAATCCGAAATCCTGGAGGAGAGTCCTTGTGGCCGCTGGCAGAAGCGTAGAGAGGAGGTGGATGCTTGTCACACACTTCCTCTTCTTCTACCACCACTGAACACTGCTTTCAAGTTTCCATGATCACAACCTTTTGTTCAGAGAGGCTTTTTAAAATGTAAATGTCCTTATAATCAGTAATCATTAATACCTCAGGACCACATTAGATTTATCTAACAAAACATCATTTGAACAGTAAATTCCTCTCTTAACATTGTGAAAGGAGAAACCTGTTCCCAGTGTCTGCGAATCGGTTCTTCTTTTTCATCTTTGTTGAAAGGTACCGCAATGATCTCATGACCCTGTTTTTTCCCTATACCGCTTTCATTTTAGGTGAATCAGCGTAATGTCCCTGGAATAGATGCTGCATATTTGGCTATGGACACAGAGGAGGGTGTGGAGGTAGTTTGGAATGAAGTCATGATTTCCGAGAGAAAGAACTTCAAACCACTGGAGGTAAGGCCCACTTGCAGATGAGGAATAAAATGATAACGGCCTCTTCATCTGTTATGAACAGATTGTTACATATTCCTAACTCGTACTCAGCTGACTGTTTAGCAGAAAACACTAGACATTTTTGTGTTGGCTGTTACAGGGTGGGGTTCATTTCTGAGAAATGAGCTGGCCTGTTGTCATAGTTTTAAAGCATAAACATAAAGGTCATTGGAGTGAAAATAAAGATGACATACTGGAAAAAAACAAGTCATTTCAATGAAAAATAAAGCAGAAAACATAGAAATGAACTATGACTCCACATGTAGATAGTAACTTGGATCAAAGAACAGCTGTTTTCTTTGGTGAATTTCACAGGCAATACCATGGTGATAAAATCCTGGTCTTCCGGTTCAAATGTTTTCTCCTGTGAAGCCACATTTTAGTCTCTGATTCAGTGTTTTCTCTCCTTGTGTGTGATAACAGAAAAATAGAAACTTGGAATAGCTAGCTTAAATATTATGTGAGAGGACAGACAGTAGATATAAGCCAGCAATTGTCATGTGCCGACACTAACTTATGGTGGGTCAAAATAAGAAGTGTTAATACACAAATAAAACACATGCTCCCACTGTAGAACCGATCCGTAACAAACTGTGCCAGTCAGCATGCATAACTAATTTACTGCCGTGGTACTCAGCATCTGTTGTTTATTTGTGCTCTGGTTTAGGAGAAAGTGAAGGCCATATTCGATAACCTGATACATTTGGAACATGCAAATATTGTCAAGTTTCACAAGTACTGGGCTGATACAAAGGACAATAGAGCCAGGGTGAGTTTCATGCCTTCTGATCATTCAAATCCACTGCTGGATAATTATCAATTGCCACATGTTTTCTACTCATTTTTCTTTACTTTCACTAGGTAATTTTCATTACTGAATACATGTCATCTGGAAGTCTGAAGCAATTTCTGAAGAAGACAAAGAAATACCACAAGACCATGAATGAAAAGGTACCTTGTGTAGACGCACTGGGTTTCAATATATATATTTATATCTAAAAATGTTGAATAGAGGAGACTGGCAAAGAGCAGTTTTAATCGTTTAGTTATGATATGAGTATGTAGGAAAAATGGGGAAAGAGTGCAGACACAGAACACACTCCTGTCTGAGCAAAGGGAATTTAGAAGGGTCGAGCCCTGGTTTGTTCATTTAGGAAGCTCTAATGAGGTGTATGATCCTGCAGGCGTGGAAGAGATGGTGCACACAGATCCTGTCTGCTCTCAGGTCAGTTTCCCTCCTCCAGACGTCAACATCGGTTCAGGGTTGTCATTCACAGGGAAATGCAAACAGATTTATAAATATTAATTCGCTGAATATGTAATGCTTTTTATTTCTCATCACATAGTTATCTGCACTCATGTGACCCTCCCATCATCCATGGCAATCTGACCTGTGACACCGTCTTCATTCAGCACAACGGGCTCATTAAAATCGGATCAGGTATAGAATGACATCAGTTTCATCCCAACAGTTTAGAAAGTGGAGCTGAGGCACTGCTTATAGAGTTAAATTATGCTAAATTAGAGCTTAGAAGAGTGTAAATTGGATACATTTTCTTTTTTAATATTTTATAATTGTATTAACAAAAGGATATATTTATCAGGACTCTGAGCTACCCAGTTGGCCTAAACAAAAGTAATAATTTGTTTTCTGCTGCACTAAGCCAGAATATGGTCTGCAGTGTAAAATACCAGCTGTGTGTTTCCATGTGGCTGTCATGATGTTTAGGCAACATTACATTCTGAATCTTTCCTCTCACGTCTCATGTTTCCACCCCGTTGTGATCTTGTTTTGTATTCACATGTCTTTCTTCGTGTTCTGCACACATCTCTCAGAACTTGCTGTCCCTCTCATAACCGCCTCTTCATATCTTACCTGCAGTTGCACCAGACACCATTAACAACCATGTGAAGACTTTCCATGAGAAACTCAAGGATCTGCACTTCTTTGCCCCCGAATATGGAGGTATTTATGATGTAACGGTAAACTTTCTGTCGGATTTAATAGTTTGAACCCTCATCAGGGTCGCGCTGTTCAATTTTTGCTCACCATGTTTCAGTCTGAAGTCTGGTTTAGACTGTATCAAATGTCTTTAAATAATGAATTTCTTCTCTTTTTTATGTTTTATTTATTTCTATCCAGCTGATGATGATGTCACCACAGCTGTAGACATTTATTCATTTGGCATGTGTGCCTTAGAGGTGAGTTCAGGCCCATAACGTCATACATCAAACCATTTTTAACTGCCATGTGTTAATTTGACTGTTACATTGCAGATGGCCCTTTTGGAAATTCAGGGGAATGGAGACTCCTCCTACATTTCTTCAGAAGCCATCAACAACGCCATACAGCTGCTGGAGGACCCACTGCAGAGGGTGAGATGCAGAGTTTACACAGTCTGGGATGTCTAGAAGTACAGTGCATCATATTAAGCTTTGCACGTACACTAAATCTGTCCGTTTTTTAATATCAACTTCCACTTTGTATTTGCAGTCCGACTGCTCAGAAGTGCTTAAACAAGATGTTGTATTTTTGCAGGAATTGATCCAAAAGTGCCTTGAACAGGATCCCAGCACAAGGCCGACAGCCCGGGAGTTGCTGTTTAACCAAGCTCTATTTGAAGTGCCCCTCTTAAAACTGCTGGCTGCACACTGCGTCGTCAGCCACCAGCGTGAGTCCAAAACGCACACACATGCAGAACTGGACACGAATGATTTATTTCCATAAATAGCTGTCGCTGAGGGACGACTATTTGTACAGTTTTTGTACAGTTTATCATTCAGGAGCATTTTGATATAGAAAAAGTTCTATATTTGAAATGCAACTCTGTCCAAAAGACCTCATTCCACAGTCATGTTGTTTATTCAGGTGAGACTTTACCATTCTAAGGTGTGTTGCCTCGCATATTTATTTTAGAAATTGGAGGCTTTCTCCAGGAATTTTGATGAAACCTCAAAAAGAGAGTTTTTTTTCCTCCCATCAGCCGTCAGATAATGGTAATATAGGGTGTTTGCTTTCGTTTTCTGTGAAACTGGTTTAGATCTGTTTTGGCTCTGAACAATTATATTTAACTAAGTAAGAGTGTATTGTGATTAAGATCAATAAACCCATTGTCTCGTATGAGAAGTCATCAATTTGAATGAATTTCAGACATGATTCCTGAGAATGCCCTTGAGGAGATGACCAAGAAGCTCGACCCTAATCTGGTCCTTGCTGAGACTAAAGAGGATGTTCAGCTCAAGTAAGGGCCTGAAACTACAATTATCCACATTTAAGTGAGAGTCAGGGTCATAAAGAGCATCCATTAAGACAGAACACCAAAAAGTGTACTAACCCCCAGTTAACAGTTTCGTTAGGAAGTTGCAGATTTTTATCAGGTTTTGATCTTTTAACATTTTTGTCTTTTTGTAGACTGTCACAGTTTCCTGCCTTAGAACTCGACAAATTCCTGGAGGATGTGAGGTAAGAACAAAAAGTGAAATGATCCTCAAAGATCTAAGCAGCTGCCGTAATAAACATCTGTTCAAATTCTCTAAATAAATACTATGAAAAACAGCCTCTGTAGCGTAAAATAACCTCTCCTTTAGTGTCTCCATTATCACAGAAGGCCAAAGGCCGGTCCGTATGAAAGAAACTTTTATAGCTGTAAATTTTATTTTTTCATTTAACTGTGATTTATGAGGACAGCATGAGAGTAAGCAGCCTTTCACAGCAATACTTTTACCCTTATGAGATACAAATTTTATTTATTATGTTTTTGGCTGTGATGTGTGTAACGCTGATACATTTGCATTAGATGAAGCATACAAGCACCTTTTGTAGAATATTAGCATTTGTACTGTGGTCAGATGCTCATTGTAGCATGGCTGTTATGTAATGTCCTTTTAGAATTAGTTTCTCTTTCTTTTCTTAACCCTGTGAAGAGGGAAAGAAAAAAGCTTATCAAACAGTGTTTTATATCAAGATCAAACTTTTTTAAAGATACATAATGTATCCACATGGGGGAAGTGTTGAGCAGTCTTTTATTTTTTGTTGAGGCCTAATTGTTTGATAGTCATGTATAAACAGTGTCTTTTTCTGTAATTTTCTAAATACAGAGTTGTTGTTTTGCTTTTTTTTTGCCTACAATTTTCCCGTTGCTCCTTCACACACTCTTACCATCTTGTGACCCCTCATATCTTTTGCTGTCTGGATCAGGAACGGTATTTATCCAATGACAGCATTCGGGGTGCCCTGTCCACAGCATTCTCACAAGGAGACGGTAAAATCTCCTGTGGCCGTCCCCTTGGTCAAATCCCCCACACCTGAACCTGCTGAGCTCGAAACACGAAGGGTGTGTACAAACTAATAATAAGTGTTTCTTTAAAGTCACATCTAACAGACACATGTGCTGTATTTTTTTTGTAAAATCAAACCTACAGCAGCCTTAAAATTGTCCATGTTGTTATGTTGCAGGTCATTCATATGCAGTGTAACTTTGAACCAGTGGAGGAGGGAGCAAAGTATCATGTAAGTCTCTGTTAAAACATTTATAGGTGGATTATTTGTTGTCTGATTAATTTATGAAGTTCTGTTTGATTTCCTTTCAGTTGCTAACATCATGATAAAGTTCCAACTGTTTGTTCCACTCTTAAGTGAGCAGATTTCAACATTTGAGTAACCGCTGTTTTGTTGTCTCTTTTCTCTCCTTGAAGGTAACGTTACTGCTGAAACTGGAGGACAAACTGAACAGACATCTAAGCTGTGACATGTTACCGCGTAAGATCAGCTCTGTATATCACAAGTTTTACTTTGCAAGCTTACACATGTTCTTTTGTCATGTTTGTGAAGTGAAAGCGTTTAAGTGGGAAGAGGCTATAAAAAACCAGTAAATTTGGAGTTAACACAGAAAACATATTTAACGATTAAGTAATATTTTAGATTGGAGATTGGAGGTTTCCACAATACTTTACAGAATAGTTTGTGTAAACAGCACTCCTCTTGTGACCATGTCTGTATTTAGAAGCATGTCAGACAGATAGAGTGAGGTTTCAGAGAGGAGGGGGCTTTAACGGTGTCACAAAATACAGAATGCAGGACTATTTTCGGCAGATGACCACTTGCGTGCAAGGAATGTTTAATTCTTCCTTTGAACATGGCTCTTAATAACATATCTTCATTATATTGTCTATATTGTTCTGTACAAAAGGTTATTTCCTCAAATCCAGAAGTCAGTCCATTTATTTTAAATCTCTGTCAACTGCTGCCAATAATATAGGCAGTGTGATCAAATGCAGATACAGACGTACTTACGGAAGGCATCTATAATGCTGCAGACGTGTGGGGAATGTCAGGATTGCGAGAAGCTGTAGCTGACAGCTGTCAACCCCTCTGCACAGCTCTTCTCCGGCATTCATCTTCCTGTCTCTTACTGACTCACACCCACTCACACGCTGTGTCTCTCACGCTTCCATATGTCCAATCACTTGATGTTAACTCTACTTTCACTCTCCTACAGCCTCTCAGGTCAAATGTCTCCTCTCGCACACTCACACCCTGATTCCAATGACATGCATACTGTGATATCATTAAAGGCACGCCCATATCCACCAATCGCTCCCTTAAACACACTCTGTTCGCTTTGTAAACACACCCTCTTGCTGATAAAGGGATATTCTGAAAAGGAGTCCTTATCATCACACCAGAGTTCAAAGTCACACCATGCATGGCCAAAGGCTGACTCAGCCATGCAAATGTCCCCCCCTTTTCATTTCCCCAGGTTTATTTTAAAGTAGAATTAAGCATTCCATATGATTTCATATTAAGAGCTGTTTCTTACACCTGTCGCTGGGTTTAATTAGATCTTACGTACTAAAGGTATTTTGCTTTATCCCATCCTTAAAGACAGAAAGCTGGAGTTCCTACTTGTGATAGGTCAAAGGATGGAACGTGTGTTTAACGTCATGAAGCTGTGCGGCTGCATCGCAGCAGGCTTAGTTACGTGACTGGGAAAAGGAATGGCTTCTTTTAGATGTTGTTTTCACCTGTAAGCATGTTTCTGAGGCATAGTTGATGCAAAATTGACCTTGAAATAATGAAAGCACTAACTGTGCAGGTGTTGTGTGTTTCAGACGAGAGTTTGGAAAAGTTGGCCGGAGAGTTGGTGCAACTGGGCTTGATCAGCGAGGTGGGTTGATGTGTTTAATGGAGATTCACGCTGGCCGCATCTATGCTGACACTGTCGATCACCAGCTCATGCACGCCATTGTTCAGTTAAATGTGTGTTTATTCTGACAGGTGGACCAACTCAAAATATCATCTCTACTCGAGGAAGCATTCAATCAAAGCTTCACCAGCAAGTCTCCTTAGAAGGTTGTTCCACGCTCCCTTAAGGTGCACAATAAAAGTCCATGTCTTTTGTTTTTTTTCATCGCGTCTTTATTTAAAAACTTTGGGTGGTCATGTGACTAAAGGAGTGGCGATTCCTTTCCATCAGGAAATAAAGCTCACAAAACCTTTAAATATAAAGCCAGAAAACTCCAAAGAAACCACCTGCTGTTACTTCTATTCTTTTTTTTTTAAAGAAAGATCCATTCATGTATTTGTGGCAATATTTTAAACATTTATCAAGCATGTAGGGTTCATTGGAATGGTTAGATCAGTCGTAGTAATGGTGTACCAGACACCTGGTCCCGGCAATAATAATTAGATTACAACTTTGTCCTCGAGTGTACTTTGTTTACATTTGGAATTGCCTCCTCTGCTTATGCCTTTTTAGAAAAGCTGGTTTAAAACCTCTTGGGGTGTTGTAGTTGTATATTAATGGCAGCATCTAAACCTCATCACAGTCAGAAAACAAACAGGACATAAGCCAGGAAACTCACATCCTCTCTAAATCTTTGTTTGGCTTGCTTCTCATAATTTGGCTCGTTTGGTTCTGCCCTATTATTCATTCCCAATGTTTTCATTAGTTTATTAGATAAAAATGAGCAATAGTTTGTAAAACTGGATTAAACTTCCACACTTTACGTTATTATTGACAATATTCAGAAAATAGATGTATGTTTTATAGCATTTGGAAAAGGCATCTCAGTGTTTTTCTTTGCTAGGTTATTACCTGCTTATTATGAGGTACTGTGAACGCTGTCATTGAAATCATGTTGACTTTTTGTTTGTTTTAAATTTGTCTTGCTTTATAAATAATGTATATGTTATAAAGATCTCTGATAATGTTTTATTATTTTATTCCATTTAAGATTTGCTGCTTGTTGAGTTCATACATGCTATTCTGCCATTAGAATGAATCCAGGCGTTCCGTACATGTATTTGTTTACTGAGGTTGGCTGCCATATCGTGCATGAAGTGGACAGCCTTTTCCATTTGTTAAATGTGTAACAGATGCTGCATTCCAAGTGTTTTCTTGACTTTTGTCTCCTGTGGTTTTACACAGTGACCACGTTGAGTCTGAGCCAACACAAATAACCTTTTTTTCTCTTTTCCCATTTGCTGATTTGGCTGTTCAAACACTTTATAACAACATCTTAAATGAGACAGGTCTTGATGAGACCTAAATTAAGATCAGGGAGTTTATTGTGGTCTTTTGTCATATTCTGGCTCAGAACTGTGGACTACTGGTACGATTGCATCTGGAAGCTCATACAATTCAGGACCTTTGAAAATATTGCTGAAATAGTCCACAAGAAATTTAAATAAAACAGCTTGTTTATAAAATGTCAACAATTCAGATGGTTGCATGTGATCTGCCATAAAAAAAATCCAACAGTTGCAGTGATCTATCTCTGAGGTGTTATTTGAAAGGTTTTCCAGCTACGGTTCCTCTCCATCTGACAGCTGTAGTCCATCTTTTCACACTGTTTGTTTTCAAATTGTCTGTATGTC
This sequence comes from Menidia beryllina, assembly GCA_013363375.1. Lineage (NCBI taxonomy): Eukaryota > Metazoa > Chordata > Actinopteri > Atheriniformes > Atherinopsidae > Menidia > Menidia beryllina. The sequence continues at coordinate 11,088,824 of JABUIW010000020.1, read as the reverse complement.
TTGTAGACTGCTAAGATTGTATTATTCCCAAAGATGTGCTCAGTTCAGTCTGAGGAATGTAAGTGAGCCACCTCTGGCACAGAGAAGTGGTTTAAACAACCACTGTGACCACCAGAGCTTTGTATGGATTCTGTGCACCCTCTGAGAGTATCTTTATAATCCCTTTCCACCCCACTCATTTATTCATGGTAAAGAAACTGGTTATTAAATAGGTTCAAAGGTTTTGCTGCTTTTGCCTGTTACATGAGCTTTTTGTCATATTTGGGAACTCATGGCCTTTGTTTAATACCTGAATGTCAGTAAATGCGTGATTCTTTTCTGAGACTTGTCCTGACAAATGTCGAAACAAGAACGCTTGCAAATAAAACAGTCAATTCCTCCACTTAGTTGTTTTGAAAGTTATTACAGACCCCAAAGAGAAAGTGTTCCAATGAAAGGGGCTAGCAGTTGTTGCTGAAAAGACTGCTGCTGTCCAAATCTGCGGGGAGAAACTACAAACCGCATCCAGCGACCTGCAGGTGATCCACAGGTGAGCTGATGACGTCATACAGGAAGGGGCAGAAGGGCGGCCGTGTGGGCAGGGGCTGGCGTTTCTTTGTTGAACGGTTTGCCCGGAAATATCGGACATACTTTTGGTCAGAAGATTTTTTTATAAGTCTCTGGGGTGAGAGATGTGCGGCTTTGGTGAGTGTTTGAACGCGTCGCACAGATAATGAAATACTGAACAAAGCCTCGTGTTCGTGAACAAAATGTCTCGCGCTGCACGAGCGGAACCGACCAAGGGCCTTCAAGCCCGTGAATTCAAACTGGAAACAAGCTGGTTTGGTGGTAAACCAAATATTTGATTATTTCTGTGACGGGGAAGTGTGCAGTCAGTTCAGTAAAAGTTCAACACAACCAGACTGCACTGCTAACGTAAAAACCTAGAGCTGATACTACAGTTGAAAATACGGCAATACTTTCAAAATAAACCAGTTGGCGTCTGGACAGACTCAGAATTAATGAAGGTCAGGTTTCCATTCGACGTTGTTCAGTATTTCTGTTTATATGATATTCCACTTACTATGAATTTTCATCAGGTTGAATTTCCAGAACAGAAAGTAAGACAGTCTAGTAGTATGGTTGTAAAAAATGAAACAAATGACAGAAGCAGCAGATTTCACTGCCAGTCATTAGGCTCTGCTACATGTGGATATTTTGTGCTGTGTCAGTTAACAGAAACTGTGCTGTTTTTACCGTTTGTCCAGCAGAGAGCACTAATAAGTTGATTTATCTAGTAAGATAAATTTATCTAGTAAGATAAATCAACTTATTGTGAATTTGACCAAACATTATGACTTGTGTTTCTGCCTTCCAGATAAGGAACAGGGGCCTGGGAGGCTGATGAAAAAGGGCCTGACGCTCATCCTGGTTGGCCATATTAACTTCATTCTCGGAGCTATTGTTCATGGAAGTGTTCTCCGCCACATTTCCAAACCCAACCAGCATATTAGCGCAGAATACACTGTAGCCAACATCATCTCTGTCACATCTGGCCTGCTGGTGAGTTACGTCTTCAGGATTTCTTTTCTTTCAAGTTTCGACCCAGTTGTTTGAATATGTAAAATGTGCACATTTAAAGAGCAATCATGACAACCCTCAAACCATTTGACCGACAAAGTGCTCTTTTATGAGCCAGACTGATCCCATGCGTCCATCGCATCTTCTCTGTTCTGTGCATCAGTTCTAGTGTTCGAGTGTACATCCAGGTCTCATTGTGCTCCTTTAGCACAGTAAAAGTATTTTGTGTTTTTCTTTACAATCAAGCCTGAACTTGCCTGTCATATGGGGAACAGGCTCTTCAAACCAATCGGTAATCCCTCTGGGGTAGGCCCTCTTAAATCCATCTATCATATGAACTGATGCTTGTCAGTGATGAGATGGTGATAATTTCCCCTTTTCTTTGAATGCCCTCCTATTATTACAAGGGAGGTTTGTAAGAAAAGAAGTAACGCAGGAGATTATAAAATATGCTTGCCTGTCAGTGACTTGACTTTGTCACGGAAGGGTGCACTGGCGCTGGAGCCGCTTCGGCCAGGCATCCAGTTTAAAAATTGGGTCTGATACTGGGACCAGCCTTACTGCTCACTGAACATAAATTCAATCAACAAATCATCCATCCATCCATCCATCCATTATCCTCCGCTTATCCGGGGTCGGGTCGCGGGGGCAGCAGCCGGAGCAGGGAGACCCAGACTTCCCTCTCCCCGGCCACTTCAGCCAGCTCCTCCGGGGGGATCCCGAGGCGTTCCCAGGCCAGCCGGGACACATAGTCCCTCCAGCGGGTCCTGGGTCTTCCTCTGGGCCTTCTTCCGGTGGGACGAGCCCGGAACACCTCCCCAGGGAGGCGACCAGGAGGCATCCTGAATAGATGCCCGAGCCACCTCAACTGGCTCCTCTCCACGTGGAGGAGCAGCGGCTCTACTCCGAGCCCCTCCCGGATGGCCGAGCTCCTCCCCCTAGTCAACAAATCAATCGGTATTAATTTGTGTAGCATATTTTGCATGATAGAGACACCAGGGAGATAATAAGACAGCCACACCACCCCATCCACCTATGTTTCCAGCCAAATCCCCAAGCCCACAAACATACATATCGAAACTAAACTCCTGCTGTCAGTATTTGGCAAAAAAAAATTATAAAAATGATAAATATTGAAAGTAAAATATCTATCTTTGTGTACAATCTCCATGTGGGGTTATGAATAATTTTTCCTTTACTTTAGTAAATGAATAAGAACTACTTTGTTCTGATCTCAGTTTTCATCTCACCCTCACAGAGCATTGCCTCTGGGATCATCGCAATTGTTGTATCAAGGAACCTTCATGAGTTAAAACTGGTAAGAATTTGCCCCCCCCCCCCGGATTGTTTGTGTCCTTGGTGCTCGATGTAGCCTCTCTGTCTTCAGCAAATAGGTCTTTTGATTTCCTCCTTCCTGAACGCGCTGCTCTCGGCCGCGTGCAGCATTGGCCTCCTGTTGGCCATCAGTGTCACTGTGGCTAACGATGGGAGATTTTTGATGTTTGGATGCAACAACACAGTGGTGCCCGTCAGTGCCCGCTCACCAATCAATCCCGAGTGTTCGTTTGATACCACACGAATATATGTGAGTATATTCACTTTGTAGATTTTTCCCTTCAGTTCATTCGAACGGATGCTATATTTTCAGGTGTAAATGAGATGTTTAGAGGAGAAATATTGAAACCCAGTGATGTAGCTTTATTTCTCCCTTGCCGTGTCTCAGGACACCACCCTGGCTCTGTGGATCCCCTGCGCTGTGCTGTCAGCAGCTGAGGCTGGACTGTCCGTGTGGTGTTTCATTGTGGCGCTGGCTCTCAGAGGGCTGGCCCCCTGTGGGAACAGCTACATCAAAGAGCAGGTGTGTGTCTTTGTGTGGGGTAGGTGGATGTGCTGTGAGGGGTGTAACTGGTGTGTGTCTGTCTGAATCTGGGTCTGACTCAGACACACTCGCAGGTTTGGTTTAATCAAACGAAACTCATTCAGTCTTGGGACATTCCATGAAACGTCAAACAGGGGGTTCCCACCTTAAATCTTTGATTTTGATCCGTTTCTTTCTTCTGCTGTTGAAAGTTTTATATGAGCACAGAAGATTATTTTACTCAAATTACAGTTGATGAATAGGGATGTATTTTTCTTTCTAATTATATTTTTCTTAAATCACATAGAGGTTTTAAAGTTTCAGTAATGTTTTTAACCTTTTTTTTTTGGAATGTGTGAAGTTGTAAAGGTATATGTATTTTTGTAAAAGATTCTCCCAGATTTGAGACAGGTGTTTTTTTAATACAAAAGAAAAATATAGATACTTGTCATTCATTTTATTATATTTTAAATTCCCCTTTAAAGTATTTGTTATATTTCACATCCAATTTTCTTTGTTACCAAAATTATGGTGTTTTTTTCCCTTTGGATGAAATGTGGCTAAAATGAATTTGAAAATACAACTCCTACATAAGTGAGGAATTCCTGGTGGAAATTTGTATATTGACATTGTTCATTCATTGTCCTTCGTGGAAGTAGTAAAAAAAAAATCACTGTTAGGCGTTCAGCTGAGTGGTGCATCTACAAAGAAAACATTTTCCATGATCAACACATTTGATTTTAAATCACGCCACCTTTTTTCACATTTGTTTTGTGAAATATCTCATCAAAGGGAAATTATCTTTGTTACAATACCTTAAAAACCATTTAGGTTAAAGACCAAATATGGCACTAAAATTGAAAAGTTCCCATGTCAATTTTTCTAGCAATTCCTTACTAAAACAATTATTGTTAGCAAAAATATTTTTTTGATAGGTGGATTTTTAGAATTTACAATTGTACTAATTTTTACAGTGTGTGTTTATTTGTATTTGGGTGCTTATCTGTCATACAATCCCTGTTGCTAACTCAGATCAAAATGGATCAGAATCAGCTCATAACTTTTCATGTTTTTTTTTCTCTCTGTCTTTTAGCTAAAGGAAGAGGCTGAGTTCTCTCCTCACAGCCGCCGCCTGATTGAACAGCATTTCAATCCTGAAGCATAAAGAATTGCTAAATCCAAAAAGCCTTGATTATATTGTTTGTGTACAGATGGATAGCTTTCCCTGTGGTCAGTGAGGTTAGTGCTACTTCAGTAAATCAGCACATTGTGTTAGAGTTGTTGTGGCACTATAATACCACTGTTTGTAGGACAGTTAGTTTTATTCATGATATGTTTACTTATCATCAAAATCAATTACCACAAAAGAGAAAAAACTGTTTTTACTGTCCATCCATTCCAAACTTTTTTGTGCCACTATAAAGAAAAATGTGTAAATATGTGCCTGAATGTAACGGTGATATCTCAGATATCCTTTCAGTCATCTGATTTTTCACTTTATGCATTTAGTATTATTTTAGGCTTTATGGTAAGCAGAATTTTTCAAATGAAGAAATATTTAATGAAGAGATTTTTTTTACTTATGGATTGAAGCAATTTTCTATAGGTCCTCACTTCAGCTGAAGCTACAATGTTTGCTGTGTGTACCCATTTTTAACCACTCCATTGTGCCAGAGGTTTTCTAAATTCACCTCTGATGCCCAAAAATGACATGGGGAGAAATGTCCCATTTTACAGTTCTGTAATTTTTTTGTATGGTACCCAGTTGAATTGTATACATTCATACCAAGATTTTTATTTTTTTGATTGAGTGTTTAGCTAGAAACTTAATCAGATATGCTGCACAGTAGTCCTTAAAGATGCATGTCAGATGTGCATTCATGTGCATTCATGAAGACTGCATGACTGCAGTGATGTGTTCATTATTTTCCTTTGCAGCTTGCTGCTGCTGGCAAGCTATTGGTCTGCTGAACTTTCTCAGATACAACTTTCCTGTAATGCTTTAGGAACAATTTTCATCTAAATGTTTAGCATTGGATTTGTGTAACAATGTGTTGAATTTTTGGAAATGTTCCTCAGAGAAAAAAATGGGTCTAGTAAGTGAAATAAACTGAAGTATGATTCTTGAGCTATATCTTTCATTTATTTTTTGATTTGATTTGGTTAGGCAACTATAGTAATAAATTATTCACATTAACACAACATAAAAGCTGAGGTAAAATATCATTTTTCTGAACTTTCCAAATAGAAAAAAATGTTAATCACAGCATGGTTGTATGGTGTGCAGTTGTGCAATGCTCTAACTTAAAGTTAAGTGGGGTCACATTAAGAGGTTAAAACCAGTATGTGGGCCAGCAGTCTCAGCTGTCACTGTCAGGAGACCCCCCACAATTCCATGACACACAATCGGATCAGCCATGAAACGATTAATCTGGTGTCGTGCTCAATCATTTGTAAGAAACACAGTACTAATCCTGAGGCTGCAGGGATAAATATTGACATATTAGTGATACCGTCAAAACCTTAAAATGTCACACTGCACAACAAACGCTTGTTTGAAATCATAAGAATAAAATATTGAATGCTCGTCTAATTAGTTAAAATTATGAAGATTTTTTTTCCATTGGCGTGCATGCACGCTCATTTTGCTGCATGTACAAGATTTATCTAGAATCGTGTCCATGTGTATATCCACCAATATGCATGTAAAAAAACACAGCAATTTGTAGAAACAGCAGGGGAAAAACACAGCATGCTTTTGTTTTTTTTACGAGTTATTTTACTGTAAAAAAAATAATCATTTCTCGTAGATCATTTTAGTTGCAAATCCAACACGCCCACATTGAGGAGTGAGTGTGCGCGGTCCCGAGGAGTCGGCTGCACGCCACCACCAGCTGCTGAGTCTGACCGCGCCACTGCGGAGAACGGAGTCCCGGAGAGTCCGGACGGCGTTCACACCGGGTAAATATTCGCAACCTCAGGTGTTCATATCATTTGTTTCAGTACCGTAGATAAGGCGGGCAGACGTGGACGGTAGACTGACAGAATCCCCGCCGGAGCAGCCCGCCGCAGCTGTCTTCACGAGACTGTGGTGACAAACAGATTGATAGTCGGTGTTTCTTCGGCGTCACCGCGTGTTACTCCGCTGAACGTTCAAGATGTCTCAGCGAAATGGACCTTTTTTAAAGGTCTGTGCAACGGTTTCTTCCTTCGAGCCAAGGCAGAGCTAACGCACAGGGTAGTGCCTCGAGGGTAACGTTACGCAGGTGTTGATTCAAATGAGAAATTGATTGAATATTGTCAACACTTGCGGGAAGATTTTTTAGCGCGCGCGTATACGTCAAATGCGAGCTGTTATCAGTTAAAGCTTAGATAAATGGGTGCTGCCATATTTTAGTATTTTCCCAAAGTTTTTTTTTTGGTTTTGTTTTTTTGCATTTATCCGCATATAAACACACCGAGTGGCTGAGTGTGAAACGTCGCGGGGGAACGTTACTGTTGCCTGGTCAACCTCACACAAACACGAGAGTGGGGGAGAGTTGGACCATCGTCCGCAGGTGTAGCGAATAACCGTCTTTAGTAGAGTTGGTTTGCTTTGAACGCTGCTTTCAGAGCTCTGCAACATGACCCCTCCAACTCAGCGCTCCTGCACGAAGACAATCTGACGCTGAGACAAAGCAAAACAAATATCCTAAAGACAGTTAACGCGCACTCTGTCAGATGAAAAAAAAGAAGTGTTTTTACCTATTATCTTTAAGATGTTTTCAGCTTTAGTTCTGCTTGTGTAAAGTAGGGTGTGGCTGAGACAACACCAGATACAGTAATCGTGAAGTACATTCACTCTGCTTTTTACTCTATAAAAAAACAACCTTTTAAGCCTGTCTTTGTGTTTTAAACCTGCAGGACCTGTTTGATGGATCTGGTCCAGGGTGCCAGTTTTCGATGCCAGAGATTGGATTTTGCTTTGCAGAAGAATCAGCCCGAACTGTTGGATGGTTATGAAGCAAAACAGGCTTCGCAAATTTGAGGTATCTTTGGAAATACAGTTGGAATTGATAAACCAATAGTGGGCGAGGAAGGAGGACAGTAACCCACAGAGGACTTCTAACAGATGGCTGATGATGGGGCTATTATCTCAGCTTTGCTCCCTGCTTAGGGATGGATCTAGCAGAAGCTTCCGTTGACCGGCATTGCACCAGGAGCTGGAGATACTCCCTGTAATGTTTTTTCGATGAGAACCTATTCGATCACAGCGTATAATCAGTCATTACAGGACTGCATATGAGGAGGAACTGCTTGAGTGTCTGGAAAGACTGAAGACTGACACAAAGAAAAGGTCTGTTCAGGGTGCCCATAAGAATTGGGGCTGCTCATGTGCTGCGTTTGCCACTGACAAAGAAATGGGCTAATTTGCTTCTTATGTTGTAAAGCGGTAGGGTCTCTATATGATGATAAATCATCGGTCTGAAACTCTGTGAAAATATGCCGAACATCAAAATGCAGACACCTATGGAAGGAGGATGTGTCAGAGGCAGGTTTTCAGAAACCATGGCCGTCGGCCACAGACAAACTGGTCCTGTCTGCTGTTTCTTCGTCCTTCTTCTCCTGCTGCTCCTTTTCTCCCTGGTTACACCGGCTCTGTCCATTCACATGGAGTTTATAGAGAACCACAGCGAGTTTAGCTGTGAGCCCATCAGACTGAGAATGTGCCAGGATCTGCCTTACAACACCACCTTCATGCCCAATCTGCTAAATCACTACGACCAGCAAACTGCGGCGCTATCCATGGAGGTAGGTTTGTGCGTTTAAATGGATGCATCTGTTTTTAATCATATTTCATGATTTTATTAGCATTACACTGATCTTCATGTATGGAGGGGTATTTAGGAAGAAAACTCCTCCCTCATTGCAAATATAAGTGTCTCGGTGACAAGGTGAAGAAATGGTAATGAGGTACAAAGCAGCAGCCTGCAGGGCTTCCTCTCATGTTGTGCCCCTGCAGAGGAAAAAAGGATTTCACATGTAGCTCTAACAGATTTGGTCAGGGTAGCACAGATAGGACTGTATTGTCATAAAAAATATTCTTGATTAAGGGTGAAAACATTACACAGCTGTTAGTGTAGCCTGAAATTATTAGCCTTAGGCGTAATATATTCATCTGTCCATCAACTTTCCGCTTTTTTTTCAGTCAAAACCTTTACATGCCTTTCTTGGATCATTTATTTCCATGATCACAACATTCATACATATGGAGGGTTTAATAAACAATAAAAAAAACAGGTAAAGGTTCTCAATCAGCAAGTTCCATGCAAATGAGCTGTACCTTTTTAGCATCAGTGTACACAGAGATGGTTTGCTCAGAAACAATGGAGGGAACGTGTTTTACCCCCAGAGACGCGGCTAGCTTTCTGCAAACGTTGCCTCAAAAATCTAAATCTTTAAGCTGCAGGACACACAAAGCCGAAGGCCTGGAATGTCAAGGAGCTAACAGGAGCAGGAAAGCAGACGTGAAAGGGTTCTACTCGATCCGTCTTCCTCACATTACAGATCCATCTTCTTGCAACTTGTCAGTGCTTCATGAAGACACAGATGAATGTGTTTGTGCTCACCCCGTCCCTCCTCACTGCTGAGCTTTTTTTAAAATGAGTAGTGGCTGACAGACACAAGGTGCTATGTGATCAGGAGCAAAAGGAGAAAAATGTCTTCTTATGTGATTGACAGGCCCAGAGAAGTGTGTCATTGTGTAAGGGCATTGGTTTGAAGCAATAGAGAATAAGAAGTGCTGTGTTACACACTGAGTGCAATAGTAGGCACACACTATCCATCTTTATCATGTTACCTCTCTTTCCTACTTCTTTGTTACTCTTCAGAGAGCATGAAAGAGCACAGAATGAGGTGTTGCTTGGTAACTGCGCTGTAATTAGTTGTCTGCAGTAAGTTTTTGTTAAGTAGTGTATGAAGGCGTGTTGGGACTTTTTTTGTTTTCAGCAATATTTTCTTTCTTTTTTTTCCATCAAAGATATTTAATTCCAAGAAAAAACAACAAAGCAAAAAGTCTTAACAGGCAGCCAGGAGAAATTCAGTCATAGTAACTTTAATCACGACAATCTTTTGTCTTGTTTGGCTTTTTTCATCTGATGACATGTTTGAAGGCCCGAGAGCCACTGCAAGTGCTAACGGCGTGGATTAACTCATGTTTTGGCTACCACGCAACTGTGGTTGGTTTGAACAACACAGACATGTAACAAATACTGTCAGTCAAATGAAATCTGCCTTCAGCTGTTCATAGTTGGTGTATTAAATTACCACTGTTGAAAAGGAGATGAATTTGGACAAGGCCAGTGTTGACTGCATATCGTTGCATGTTTAATCCTAGGGGATTTATTTATTTTAATTTTTTTATTTTATTAGCTTTGTGTAGTAAATACGTTCCCGTGTTCAAACCCACATGGATCTCAGCCAAGCCACACAGTTGTGTGGTAGTTAGCTCCATTGCCTCACAAGAGGGTTCTGGGTTCAGGTCCCCGGGGGAACCAGGACCTTTCTGTTTGGAGTTTGCATGTTCTCCCTGTGTCTGTGTGGGTTCTCTCCGGTATCTCCGGCTTCCTCCCACTGTCCAAAAACCTGCAAGTAAGGTCGATTGGACAGTCCAAATTGCCTTTGAGAGTGAGTCTGCATAGTTGTTTGTCTTTAGGTGTCTTTGTGTGGCCCTGCGATGGACTGGTGTCCAGGGTGTACCCCGCCGCTGGTCCATTGTATACTGATGTATTCTCCAGTCCCCCATGACCCCATTTGGGAATAAGCAGTTCAGATAATGGATGGATGGATGGATGAATGAATATCACCCAAATGATCAAGCCACAATTTGTTTTTCAATCTCAGAAGAGGATTTTTTTAAATGCTAGTTTTAGAGTGTGCAGCAGAGGACACACAGTCTGACTGCGTGTGCTCTGCTGCACACGGATGCACGCCATTCACCTTTGGATTTGGAAATGCATGGTTTTTGTTCTGACTTTGAGTTTTAAAAGTTTATGTGAACTACAGTTATAGCATGCACAGTGCATGAAGAGCCGTGCAAAAGTTCAATCATGTTTGCTCCCCAGGATCATGTCAAAACATGTCATCACCACGATTGCAAGAAGCATCTGTTGTTGAACTTGATTTGACCCAGATGAAGAGGTAGCCAAGAAACTGACACTCGCAGCCCCTGCAGTCACGGCAGAGACAGCTCTTAGAAGATGGTTGAGTTTCAACATGAGCATGGCTTTTTCTGCTCTGGGTTCCTGGTGGGAACCCTGCAAGAAATTTAATAATCTCTTACCAAAAAACACTCTCTCTGTGTATGCAGCAGGTTTAGGTTTTGTGCCGGTGTAATTGGAAAGTCAGCAAAGACTTAAACACTTCTACAAAGTGACTTTTTGTGTGTGTTTCGTGCCATGCTTCAGTTTGGTTATGAGACAACATTTGTATTTGTGTAACGTATGCTTCCAAATCATGCAGGGCTGTCACTTGACAGATGTGTATTTAATCTAATCATCATGATTATTATCTGTTTAAAAGCTCCGGGTCAAATAGAGAAATGTTATAGTTCCGCATTGTTTTTAATTTTTGGTTGAAGTGACTGATGGAAATATTTGTTTCTCTTTCAGGGCATCGTCGTGTTTCACTCTATACTATTTGGTTATTTTACTATTTTTGTTATTTTACATTTGTTAACAAAAATAGACACTTTTTATATATATTTTTGGCAACTGTTGAAGGTTCCTCTTCCATCAGGTATTTGTGAGGAGGGATTTGTCCATCTGAAAATGGAACATCTGCCACTAGGTTAGCAAAATAAGCTGGGGGTTCCTTAATGAAAGTAGAGCTCCTGTCTGCAGCTGTTGTAGTTAGGGTTTTGGGTGATGATGTTTCATGTTGAATCTTCGCTCTGCCTTGTGGCAACGCTTGCATATTTTGGCTTTCTTTCAAAGTAGCTCAATCAGGAAAGCTGTCATGTTTTTTTTGTTTATTATTTGTGTTTATGCCATTCAAGCCCGGGCTTCTTTTTGTAACATGACAGACACTCACTTTTTTCTTTATATTTATGGATGTACATGGATAGATACATACATAGATGTTCTGTCAATATGTCCGTGAATAACACACTTGTAGCGCATATTCAGTTTAAGAGCTCCATATACAGAGCTGTTTTCCTTCCTTATTTGTCTATTGATGAACTTGGCGAAGAAGTGGTCTCACGTATTTCCGGTGTGTGTCTGAGTGTGTGAGTGACAGGGCAGGGTAACGTTGCCAGCTGTCATCTTTCACTAGTGTTAACTAGCTGCTAATCCTTTTCTCAGCTCCACAATAATGACATTGATTCCCACAGACCACTGACCACCCCATCTGCCACAATAGTCAATTAAACCTGAGCGAAGGGGCTGACACATAGAAACATAACGGGGGTGGGGGGAAATGTGTAGCAAATGAAGATATTTCTGGGGAATACTTTTTTTTTTTTTTTCTCCATGTTTGCGTGCTTCTGCAGCTCCATATAGAAATATAATCTGTTCGCTCCATCTGTTACAGTACTACATTGCTCTCCCGGGAAAGAAACGGATTGTACTTTGACATCTATCTATGTTAAACATTTATGTCTAAAAGATATAGGCAAATGGTGAGATCACAGTGAGATGCACCGCACAGCGCCAGGCTTTCTTGGCATCAGCAGGCTCAACAAAACTCTAAATATCACAGAGAGATAAATGACTTAATGGAGATGGTTATCAGCTTTCTTTATTGTTCCAGGTTTGGTTCTGTAGGCTTTGTGCTGGCCTCTGTTTTACATGATGGTGTTTTATGTGTCATTTAACACTTCTTTGTACAGCATAATATTGCTGAGCCACCTGCTTTTTCAAGATGAACAAGTGGAAAGAAAATAAATGCATGATGGCAGAAGGTATTGTAATGAAAATAAGCAAAAGATTAATTTCAGATTTGAAAAAAAATATGAAGATATTTAACTTTTTTTGTTTAAAGGTACTTCTAATGTGACAGTCTCAGGAATTCTTAGGAAGCCTTATATAGGTTAGTGTTGACTTTACAAGATTTTCATTTTAGACAGATGCTTTTATTAAAATGATCACTGAACTAGAAATGGCTTCCTGCTTTTTTTGTCTTTAACCACTATGTGCAGCATGTCATAAAAATAAAGTTGTATAAATGGCTGAATAGTTTAAATAAATGACAAAGTCACAGCCTTTTCTTACATTCTTGTCCTTCACCTTGATTGTAGAATTAAAAACACAAAACACTATAAAGGTAAAAAACAAAACAGTCTTTCAATCTTTTTTTCTGGTGTAAGCGTAGTCAGTTAAAGTGTATGTATGTCTTATAATTCATTCTGGGGATATTGTACGCTAATATATTTAATTATATATCATAGAATTTGCTGAAAAAAGAAAACAGAAGAATAATTGAGTGCTGTCACGAGCTATTTAGGAAAATAATTTAAGTACATGAAGTTTAAAAGTTCCTATTTATTTAATCTGTACACATTGGCACAGTTTCGATATTAGTTTTAAATTATTCCACTTGGTGTATATAGTTTAAATTAGTTTGACTGTGACAAATCTGTCAAAGCCCTATTTATCCCTCCACCCTTTTTTTGTTTTTACTCATTCTCTCTTTATGACTTATCTTTTATTCATGTCACATATCTGTTTTCGCAATTCCTTGCAGTTTTTTCAGGCAATAAATTTTACATGGTTCAAAAAGATGTCCTTCAGAGGGGCTGTCTATGCTGACATTGTGCATCACTCAGCCTGTCTCAGCCATTGGGACATAGTCTGTCTTTAATCCTTGAGTGAAAGATGGAGCCCTAGTCCAACGGTCACTTTGGAACTCCTGTCTGTTCTGACAGGATAACTACAAAATTGGGGTTTTATGAGAAATCATGTTCAGACGAATGTTTTCAGGGCCTCCAAATATACCCCACTGACATGGATACTCTGAAACCCACAGCTCCCAAACTTAAACGCTTTTTTTATATACTGAAACACTTACAAATTACACTTATGTATTTTCTTGCAGTAGTACTAGAAGTGGAAGATTTTCTTCTTCATTGTTCATTTTAAAACAAAATGCTTGCCAACACTGAGACCTGTCATTTTGTTGCAGGGTGTTAAACACTCAGTGACAGTCTCCTTAGTTGTTCTGAACTCGTGATTCTCTGTGGTATTGCCCAGTGATTCCCTTAAAGAATACCTTTCAAGACAAGCGTAGCAATTTATTTTTCATTCTTGTCTATGATCTTTTCAAAAGATGTAACCACAGTCTTGTGGCCTATTGATGGCTCCGAGCCTTAGTAGAAGAATAGACAATGATGAACTGACACACAGGCCTTTCCCTATGTAATTACTATGAAAAGCTGCTCAGGAGCTTTTCTTATGCCACAAGACCACCCTTGATTTCTATCTCAACCCCCTTCTGAAATGAGAGCATATTTGATCTACACGGTTTTGGACGTGCCTCCAAATACATAGTTGTATTGCGTTCCTGTGGAAATCATTCAGATATAAACAGATTTCGTGTGAGTATGATACAAATAAAAACTTTTGATAGTCAGGAATCCCAGAAGCAGCAGGATTAACGATCCATCAGGGGTCGCAAAAAGAAAAAACAGGAGGTGGACATGCTGAAAGGAGAAATTGTGTGAGGCAATAGAGCACAAAGAGAATGTCAGAGAATAAAAGAGTGACAGGTTGTGTAAAGTCTTTAGATTCAAATGTCTCTGTGGTTTTCTCACCATGTGGCTGGTCTTTTAAAATTAGACTGGTGAGTTTAGGAAAGGCCATCCAAGGGCCACCTCGTCCACAGAAAGGGCATGAGTGTGCGAATCCCAAAATCTTATGTACTGGGGTTGTTTTTGTTTGAAAAGAAGGGCATTGAATTTATGCATGTGTTTACATATAAAAGAAAATTGTTTCTTTGTAAATGTGTGCATTGGTTTATTTGTGTGTGTGTGTGTGATTGGAAGTGTGTGTGTGTCCACGTCATGGTTCTCTCTGCATCTGAAGAGGCTCATTACTCTATTCACTCTGCAGGCAGACAGGTCCTCATTCAGTTGAAAAAGTTCCTGTTCATTTCAGCTGAACTCTTGATTATCCTGCTCATTCTGACAGTCTATTGCAGTTGCTGGCCCAAATGAAGCAATAGTTTATTTATGCACACAACAAAGGAGCTGCCTGGTGCTGTTTTTTGGCACACTGTTCCCATCCACAGAGCTGCCACTGCTGCTTATCCAGCCTTACAATGCCTGAAAGAGATTTGAAGAGAGATTTTCTAATGCTCAAATAGCACTATGTGCCTCCTGTACCTGTACCAGTATTAAACCAGCATTACTGTACCAATAATGCTGGTTTTCTTATAGAGCAGTTTTTTGTTGTCCTGAACCTGATGGAAGCAAAATTCAAAGCACAATAGTCTTAATTCTTAAATTGAAACATGGATTAAATTTTTTTTTTCTACATTTCTGTTTTGTTTATCTTTGTTTAGAGAGGGGTTTTCTTATATCTGGACAAGTGTAACAATTTAGGAATAATGGTTTATTTATTTTTATTGAGATATATATATCTCATTTTCCCCATAATTTTTCAATGGGGCTGTGCATAGTTGCCATCAGGACAAGTGTTTTGGTCATGATGCGTCTTAATCGTCTACAGAGCCCGTATTATCATACTTTTAGCCATTATCACTGCATTTAAATGCTTGTGCCTTTAAAATCTTTGGCGCCATCAAAATGCATTGTGTATTGTCACCAGCAGTCACGGTGTCCTCCTCAGGGCAGTCATTTTCACCAGAGGGCTCTGGAGGATTAATGGAAAGAACATGCAGACGGTTTCGGCGCCTTCGATACCTTCCCTTCAGTTTCTGTTTTCACACTTCTCGGTGGAAGGTTTTCTGCCTGGAATTTGCTCCAGATGTATTTAAGCACATCTGGTATATTAACAAGCAGGTGGAGGGAAGCATGCTTCAGTGAAGAGGAAGAAGCAGCATCTCCAAGCTGCACACAAAGTTAACTGTAAATCTTCCAGAATATACACCGCATAGATTGGCACATTAGCTAAATTTTTTAAAATTCCTTTTTCTTTAATTTGTTCATTCACGTTTTTTACCTGATAGGCATTCCGACTGGCTGGGCTGCCATTCATTGTAATTAAGTAGTTGTATTAATTGTAGAATAAATGGTTTGAAGTAGACCTGGTCCATTATGTCCTATCCTCCTCTCCGTCTATAATGTATTCTTGCTTTATTTTTATGTCAACCTGATTTTGTAACCCTACTTAATTTTTTATTCTATCGCTTTTCTTGATATTTATCCTTCCACCTACTCTTTAATCTCTATGGGACGTATGAATTACATTCTAGCTGTTCATTTGGCCTATAGCCCTTTGGTGTTAAGCTCATGAAACAACCCAGAAATATAGGTTATCCATGACTTACGATCCTAATCTGAACCCATGACCTGGTCTAGAAAATGTTTGTGGAAATTTTTGCATGAAAGGGCTAGAGATATTTAACCTTTAGTACTAATACCAAATTACACTAACATTCACACAAACACACACAGTCATTGATCCCCTTCTCACGCAAATCCACTCGATACAATGCAGCTCTAACATTTTCAGCATGCTGCAGGTTAGGACCAGCGTGAGCTTTTAAAACCTCTTGTTCTTGTAATTGTGCACTTATGAAGCCACATGCAGCTTTCAACTCCAAAAATAGCTGTCATATGAAAAGCCTAGATGAGGTGAAATACGGTCGAAAAAACTGGACAACCTTCCCAGATATACTCTACTGTGCCGTTTAAGGAGTCCCATTATGCTGGAGCCCTTACTCAAATCTGCATAGCTAGCTATTGCACAGATTTACTAACTGAATCAAGCCCAAGCAGCCTTTGTTTCGTAGCATTGTCCATGTGATGTGCTGATAAAGGATGAACTTCTGATGTCAGCAACCAATGAGTTCAGCTGGTGCTTGTAATGCACCTCTGCATCTGTACGTCTTTGATTTCTTTTGTTCCATCTGTTTTACTATTTATTTAATTTACAATGTGGATAACTAATCTGTTTATACCTGTGTGTAATCCATGTCTCAAACCAATGTCAGTAAATACCCCTGGAGGCACACACCATCTTAAATGATTAGTTAGCTGACAGCAAACACAGTTCCTTAAAAAAAAGGTTTCATAGTTTCCGATGCTCCATATGTCTGTAACAGCAAACTCTTAGAAAAGCACAAATTTAAATCGTGATTCAGTCGGTGTTAAAGGGTGAATTGCTTTTTCCTCTTACTGTGTGTGTGGTTAGCAGATGGATGAACTCGCAGTTTGTGTGGTGCCGAGAAGTGTGTGGGTGATCCAGTTCAGCTCCACTGTCACACTCTTGGTTCTCTATCTCTATCATTTCGTTTGACCCCGTGTAGAGCTCTTCTCAGATTCTTTTATTCTGATTGCGGCGTTTGTGTCTCCTCTTGTACAAAGTTGTTTGTTATACTTTTTGGATTGTTCACCCATTAAAGGATGCCTTCGACAATGGGATTGTGTGAATGTGTGCATCCATGTTATCCTCAATGAGTCATTGCTTTGTGAGAGTCTTCACATCACCTGTTGCCATGGTAGTTAAATAGGCAGCGAAGGAAAGGGAGGAATGGGGGGAGGATGGGAGATCAGCAGGGGAGGGGAAGAGATGGAAATTGGATGATTTGTGTTCTGTTTGGGAATAAACCAAGAAGAGAAGGAAAGTGATTGCAAATCTAAGAGAAAGAAGATAAAGGAGTTGTACTGTAGTAATTTAAATTGTATTGTCTGAAAGATTCAAAGTGTAACGACTGATTTAAACAAATGTAGGTATAACTGCAGTCGAAGCAAAGTAATGACAGAAAGCTGGTGTAGTTGAAGCTCTCAGTTTACAGGCTTCAGCTGGTGTTGGTTGAATTCATGAAGACACCGCAGCCTGGAAAGATCCCTCCACAGTTTTTGCTTTGTTCATTGTTGTCTAGAGAAGGCAGACATGGCTGAGTAGACAAAGATACAGTTTCAAGTAATTTCTGGCTGTATTGTAGATGATTACATTTGTCTCCTCTTAGCGTAAATAATAACATTAGGCCATCCTATACCTGATTAAGTTAACATAATACTCCTCTGACCTCTTCCTCCTAAATGATCCAAGCCTTACTGCAGCTTCACGTAACCTAATTCATCCTGCCGTTTTGTACGTCTGCTGACTTGTTCATGCAGGTATTTTGTTGCAGCAGTAGACACCTGAAGCGATGCTTTTTCTTCTTTTTTTTTTTCAAACACACAAAAATGTTAGTCATTTTTATGTACCGGTACAAGTTTTCACTAACTGCATCTTAGACCTCATCCATAAATTCAGCTGTCTAGTTTACTGGGATTCTGTACTTGGCATTGACAGACACACCCCGAGGATGAGACCTGCTTGAATATTCAAACCTGAAATGTGGACAGGACTCAAACAAACCCAAAATGTTGAGATGCTGATGTTTACCGGATGAAAGAACACTAACATTTATGTATAAGAAAGAGAAAACTGAGCATAGGAGCACATTTTGGCCTTAAAAGTTGCAAGGATTTCTGTAGGACATTGTGCTGTACAGTAGTTTGACAAACTCATTGGACAAAAATGGTGTAGACTCAGACTGTTTTAGTTTATTTGACACATGAAAAACAGACAGAATAACTTGCTGCTACTAGATATTTTTGTCAGACATCAAATGACAAATAATAGAGTATGGGGAAGTCAATGATTGCTAATGCTGCAAGGGGAAAAAAGGAAAAGTAGAAGTGAGGGTGGACAAGTGCGTGTCAGTGTAATTGCCAGGAACAAATGAGAGGCAAGGAAAACAAGCGATGAATACCAGAGAAAGAAGATAGGTGGAGAGGAGGAGGGGAAGTGAGCGTGAAGGGGAATGCCATTATTGGCTTTGTGCAGTCCTCCTGACTCAACGATGGCCGGACATGGATAAACAGACAAATGAAAGGAGGAGAGAGTGTGAGAGAACGGTGCCCCTTTCTTAACTGTCTATTCAGAGATTAGGGAGGAGAGCATCACTGTGTGTGCAGTTCATCTGTTCAAGGCCAGCGCCTGCATCTCTCACCAGCAGAGGAGAGAGGAGGCGGGCGCATTTGTGTCGGTGGGTCTTGGGATTTGAATTTGTTCACAAACATACTTAACATAATGCATTTCAGAGTGAGCACCCAGAAAAAATGCGCACGTTTAAAGCCATGCTGTCAAAGCCGAGAAAAGAGACCGCAGTGAGAAAATATCGGTGCACTTAAAATGATAAATAGGAAGTGGGTGGCCAAGAAACAGAAATGGAGTCATCATGCCACAGCTACATAACTGTGAAATGAAATAATGCAATTTACTGCCACTTAAGAGAGTAAGAGGTGGTGTAAATGGACTCTGATGTACAGACATTAAAGGAGGATGCTATGAGTGGTTTCTGTGAGAGGAGGAACATTAGAGGCATTGATTGGAAGAGTAGAGACTGAGGCACTAGAAATGGCATTACAGCTTCACCTTAAAGAGTGAATAAAGGACTTAATTCTCTAAACAAGAGAATTAGAGAAGAGATGATGTTGTTGGGATTTTATACAGTAGCTAGCAAATGGAAGTAGATGATGAGGTCTGGCAGCATCTGAGCTGAAGGCCCCGAACTACTGAAGCACTGTGCTGAGACAGAGATGGCATGAGAAGAAGAAGTGGAGTATGGCTTGTCCACAGGGACTGGGACGAGGTTATCATGAAAATGCCTTATTTTTGTCTTCAGATTTGCCCTTAATTTCTGAACGACATTGCTATTAATACATCTAGTTTTATGGTCAGTTGGTGCAGCTCAGGAAATCTCTGTCAATGAAACACACCAGTCTCCAGTTGCTGAATGCCAGTAGATGTCATTGTGGTATTTCTTGGACCTTGTAGCACTATTTCATATTTTGTTAGCAATGAAGTTAAAATAAAAAATAAAAACACCAGACAATCGATAAAATCCTCAAGTAGAGAAATGGACACAGGAAAGTATATCAGTGTACCAGAACATGTAGTACTAGTGTGTCATGCACTTTGATCCATCACATGAGATCTCTTGGTAGGACAGCTCTGATTAAAACTCTAGGATTGGTGCCAACCTGAGAGCTTTTCCTTCGGAGGCCTTGACACAACAGCCTGTCACCTTGATGTGACTATAACACAAAGCCAGTGACTGTTTCTGGATGTGTGTGTGTTGTTTGACTGAGGTTCTCACACTCTAAACACTTCTTCAAATCCATTTGACTCCCTAATCTACCGGTTAACTGCCAGTCTTTTTTTCCCCCTTCCATTCCAGTTTTCTGCTTTTTTCACCCCCCTCGCTCTCCATTTCTGTTGCTCTTGCCAAAATCGTAGTTTTCTCAGAGTTGGATAACTGGATTTTCTACAGCTGCTCTCAAACAACAAAACCCAACTGAGGGTAGTTGTAGGGGTGGGGGCACCCAGTGGCCAAAAAGCTATCAAAGATTTGAGTTCTTAAAGAGTTACACATATTAAGCACTCAAAAAATAAGTTTTTGCAAGTTTCAGAAATTGATTCAGATCTGTGGAACCAGTCCCAGGCTTATTGGCTGCTCTTGGGGCGACAGACAGGCAAGGACGAAGTTAGTGGAGTGAGGTTGTAAAGAGAGACATGTTGAGCAATTTCACAAAAAGGAAAAATAGATGGAGATGTGCAAGGAAGATAATAAAACCATTTCAGTTTTATGTAGTACACCTCCAACATCCCAGCTGTAGCTGCTTTCCCTGACTTGCTAGATGTAGAATAGCTTGCATTATGTGACTGTTAATCACATGTCATTACTTTCTTCTCAGTTTTTTTTCCTGTTGGTTTTTATACTTAAAGCTTCCCATTCCTTCAGCCAGCCTCCCTCCCTCCCTCCCCCTGGGCTCCTGTGCAGAGAGGGAGTAAAGGGAGAGAAATGTAATCCTTCTATTGAAAAGGAGGTGGACCAGTCAGTTTTTTTCCTTTTTTTTTCTTTCTAAGAAAAAAGAATTCCGGTTCTAATCTTCTTCTCCTTCTGAATATCCACGGTTGCTTATCAGAAGGACTCATTCACACATTAAACATCTAGCATTTTTTCTTGCATAAGCACTTTGGTGCATGCTGCATGATCTGTGCTTGTTCAGTCCAGCTACAAATTTCTTTTTGAGGCCCACATAGTGAAAGAGTAATTCAGGAACTATATTTTCACACATTGGGCCCCTTAGTATCCAGATCTTAACCTAATTAAAAGTCTTTGATGTGTTGGGGTTTTTTCCAACAGATCTCAGTGAAAAAAGTTATTTAAAAAATTGGGATTGTAGAAATTCTTAGGCATAATGTTTCCTATACAGGCTGTTAAACTAACAGCACTATCACAGAAAATAGGGCAGTTACAAAAGCTGAAATGATAAATGTTTAAATGATTCTCTGAACTGGGACTGTGGTCAAAGCCTCATTCTTACAGTTTGAATGTAGCACAAAGATGATGGCAAGGTGAAATATTCAGTTTTTTAGCAGTGACCTTTGATGATTGTGAAATTAATTTTCTCAGATTTATTATAACTTTGTTTTCCATTAGACTTCTTGGATTGAACACTTCCTAATGGAGTTTTGACCTAAATATGAATATAGCGTGTGTCTAGTTTACCACTCTGGTTTCTCCTTTTATATGCTACAATGCTATGAGCAGGATAGAGGCATTTTTTTTCTGCTTGGGGCTAGGTTGGTATTAAAAATAAATAAATAATGAATCACATATTGACGCCTGATTTTTAAGTAAGGCATTCCTTCGAATGGGAAGAGAGATGAAGATCATAATGTCTGGGAGAAAGACCAAAATTTTGTATTTCTCTTTGTTCCTATCCCATCAAATTAGAGGTGTGTATTTTGTGAATGAATCGTTTACTTTGTTCACTCGGACATGGTGGAGGGTCCAGCCTGTGCAGAAGCTATTTTGATAGGCTTATGTATGGGAATTCCTATTAGGTGCCATGACGTAGTGGAACATCCAAGGCACACACACACACACACACACACACACAATAATCACTTATCATTAATGACTGGAAACAACTTCTATCATCACAGTTAGTCCATTTAACACTGCAGGGAAAACATAACCATGGAGAAGACGATAAGTCCACCGAGTGGAAGCTCATGCTCTACATTATTTTCATACACTCATTTCACATCGCCTTTCCCCCACCCCCATCTCATTCTCCTGCATCGCTCCATGATTTAGTCAGAGCATTCCGTGACCCCCAGGCCAGGCTCGCAGGCTTCTCCACTATCCTTTCCCTGCTTGTCCATCACAAATTAAATGGATAATACAAGGCAATTCACTTGAGTTGTCTTCTATGGCAAGCTGAATGCCACCCCAACCCCGTTCCCCGCCCCCCCGGTGGGGTGGCAAAGTCAGAGCACTTAATATCAATATTCTTTTTGTGGCCAGATATGGAGCAATTGCCCTGATTGTCAGAATTTCAGACGGATATAAACACACAGGGTTACTTTCCAGTCCCACAAACCTGGCTCCATCACACACACGGGGGAACACAATAAACAAAATACAAGAACAATGACAGTGTGGACACACGTGAACCCACATCTACGGCAGAAGCGGCCAGAATGAGGGCGCCTCTAGAAGGAACCACACATCCAGCATTAGCAGTAATAGTTGTCTGAGCTGACTTGAAGAAAGCCTTCATTCTCACGGATGGGAGATGCATTCTTTCAGAAAGCAGCTACAGATCGTAAGTGCAGCCTAAGGCTCAAAGCCGGAATATGGCTGAGTCGGATGGACAGATGGGGACATAGAATGTCCTTCATGCCCAGGCTCATGTCAGCTTTTACGGCTGAGAATATAATTTAACTCTGCAGTACAAACGTGACGCATTTCTTTCATCATTTAGTCTTACAAATGAAAACGCATCATATTGCGTCCAAAGTTTCTACTAAAACATAAGTGAGATGGTGTCCCTTGAGATACAAATACGAAAATTCACTTGTTTAGAAAACATATCAGTAATACTTAATTATTACAAACTGTAATTGTTCTGTTCATTTTGTTCACCCCTGGAAATGACTGGATATCATTTATTCATTTATTTATTTACTCCTCAGCACCTTTAGTTTTGTTGGGAAATTTTAGCTTTGATCTCCTTTCCTTTTTAAACAGTCCATTTCTCATGCTGGTTGGATTTGCATATCGCATTTAACAGAGTTAGCAGCTGCTTTTGATGAGCATAAGCAAAGAGGACACGGATCTTATCTATTATGTTATTTAGCAAACAAAATTTACCAGCTCAATGTTTTACTCATGAAGAGCTGATGCACATGAACTTTTTTGTCCCGACAATGGGCAATGAACAGTTCAGCTGAGATTTATTTTTTTTAGTATGGGTTGTAAAACGCTTGAATTATTAAATGAAGAAGAGTGGTCTGTGCTTATGTGTTTCAATGCAATACTGAAAACTATGTCACACCGCTCATGCATGGCTGCACCCATTTACTGGTGGGGCATCCCTCCCATCTGCAGATCTAGAGCACGGCAATTGAGAAACGATCAAAATATACTTACAAGGCCTGACTTCACATGGCACACACATAAAACACGCATACATTTATTGATGCATGACCTCTTCACGCATGTGCCCATACAGTCTGAAACGCACATACAGAAGCTTTTGTGCTTAGCTATTAATGCAAATGCCATGTTTAGTGTTGTGCGTAGACATATTTCACATGAACACCAACACAGAGCGCAGTATAGTGTTCAGTCAAGCAGCAAACTTGCTTCGCTGCTCTAAACCACATTCAGTGCTGTCACATTAGTGTTCTGTATTGAAAACGGCTTCATTTCAATCTGACATGAAGAAGCCATTGCAAGAAATATTTACTCAAACTGCTCACTCAGTTATGAGACCAAAAGGTCACAATTGTGGCTTCACGTGCAATTAAGATATGTTTAAGATATTAGTCTTTTTTTTTTTTTTAAAGATGACTGAGACCAAAATTTTGGCTTTTAAATCGGAGCCTTTAGAAAAGTCATTACTCAACACTCAGCTACAGTTAAAAGTAGTAGTACTTTTATTACTAATATTCTAATGTACTAATATTCCTTTTTTTACGATGATCAAAACCAACTCTGTCAATGGTGAAAAAGAATAGAATAAAAGCTATTACGTTTTAAACCTTTGTGCCTTTGTATGTGTGTGTAGATCATATGTTTTCTTTTTTACATTTATTACTGTTACATATGCAAGTTATAACCTGAAAAAAACAGGATCTCCATATCAATCAGCTCAGGAGATGTTACAACAGTGGCCATCGTGATGGGGTGAATGTACACTTGCTGTTATGTTTGAGTACTCAGCAGAGCTTTCACCAGAATGGAGTCTCTGCTCTGCAATGTGCGGAAGCAGAGGGTCAATAAATCACCTTTTTCCAATCACTGGGTGGATTTCAACTGGTACCTTGAGGGTCATAAGTCTACTTTTCCCCTACAACTCCAGGGTATAAAGACATGGTGTGTGAACAGGTCTGCTGTCTGTTTGCTCACTTCATGGGACATAGCTGTGGCTCAGCCTTCAGAGCTCTGTCTTTTCCGTTTACCACTTCAAAGCTATGCTTGGTAATGTGACTAGCAACATGCATTTTTAATGGGCTTTTTAAATATTTCTGGACTGATGGGTGGCACTGTAAGTTACAGAGGAGGACTACAAACACACGTGTACTCCACTCATTTTCCCTTCATTCTTATTTAGGGTTATTTCATGTTAAACATGAGCTCTGTCCTAATTGCCACTGATAGTAGTTAATAAATAGATTATAAATATAAATATAGATATATATTTTTTTATCAGTTGTTTATCAGTTGTATAATGGCATTGTGTACAATGCAATCCCATGTAAGGAAAGCATTTGTTTACTTTTTTTTTTTTACATTTTTGTTCTATATTTATGTATGCACATGTGTATAGAGGGTGCAGTAACGGTTTACGCAGCATAAGCATACAATTTTCAATGTTTCATATGAGTGTGTTTTGGTATACATCATAGTGTTTTGATAGTTATAAGTATAAATTCCATTTCTTATTCCCCATGTTCTTTCAGCCTTTTCATCCAATGGTAAACCTGGTGTGCAGTCCTGACCTGAGGATGTTCCTGTGTGCACTGTATGCTCCGGTGTGCACAGAGTACGGCCGTCTGTCCATGCCCTGTCGATCCCTCTGCCAGCGGGCCAAGGCTGAGTGTCACAAACTCATGGAGATTTTTGGAATGGCTTGGCCTGATGACATGGAGTGCAGCAGGTATGAGTGAGTGGGGAACATTTTACGCGCTACTTGTTGGAAAAAAATCTGGGACTTTGGATACAAAATGCACACACAAAGATGAAAAATCTCATTGAGCTGCTGTTGTGTTGCAAGATGTAAAAAAAAATATATATATATATAGGCCATCATATGTTTACATACAAATACTGATTCGATATTAAGTTCCAAGATCTGACAAAGTTTTTGTTTTCCAGATTCCCAGAGTGTGATGAACCCTATCCCCGCCCAGAGGACCTGCTAACAGGATCTGAACCCACAGACCAGTCATCCTTGACTGTCCAGAGAGATTATGGTTTCTGGTGCCCGAGAGAGCTCAAGGTTGACCCAGACCTGGGATACGCTTTTATGGGAAGGAAAGACTGTTCTCCCCCATGCCCTTCGATGTTCTTTAACCAACAGGAGCTTACCTTCACTCGGTATTTCATTGGAGTCGTCTCCATTGTTTGCCTGTCTGCAACGCTCTTCACCTTCCTGACATTCCTCATTGATGTGACAAGGTCTGGATGGCTGGATATTATTTACTTTGACTTCAGTTTACAGAGTATATGCAGCTAAATGCTTAACGAGTAATATGAAAACAAATTTGTTATCATACATATTAAATACCTATGTTTTATGTAGCACAATTCATATTATATAAAAGAAAAGATAAAGGAAATCAGTACTGTGTTCTCTTTTTAGGTTCCGATATCCAGAACGGCCAATAATCTTCTATGCCGTGTGTTATGTCATGGTGTCGCTGGTCTTCTTCCTGGGGTTCCTGTTGGAGGACAGAGTAGCGTGCAATACAGTCAGCCCTTCCCAGTTTAGAGCCTCTACTATCACACAAGGCTCTCACAACAAGGTGAGAGTTTCATCCTGTCCCTGCCTCAACAACAGGCATGTCTTTCAGAAGGTCTTTCGTAAACATGTTTCCTGACACATGTAACTGACTCCTACCATTAGGTTGATTAATCAGAAGTTGTCCTCCTCACTTTTCTTTCTCAGATATGCACGCTCTTCTTCATGGTGTTGTATTTCTTCACCATGGCTGGCAGCGTGTGGTGGGTCATATTAACTATTACCTGGTTCCTGGCTGCTGTACCTAAATGGGGCAGCGAGGCCATCGAGAAGAAGGCTCTCCTCTTCCATGCTGTCGCCTGGGGCCTCCCAGGGTCCCTGACTGTCACCCTGTTAGCCCTGAATAAAATAGAGGGAGATGGGATCAGCGGAGTGTGTTTCATTGGACTGTATGACATAGACGCCCTGAGGTGGTTTGTGCTGGCACCGCTCTGTCTGAACGTGGCGGTGAGTACACAAGAGAAAGGATTTCTTATTAGTATTAGTTTGGCTGAAAGAAATGTGGATAGATAAATTATTTTAATAACTAGAGAGTAAAAGGCTGAACAATTTGTCGAATTAAAGCTATATACCTCTCTAAAGAATCATTAGTTTCTGTGATTCTCTGATATCAACCACGAAATCCATTTTTTTTTGTTTTCGATTTCTACAGGTTGGTGTCTCGCTGCTTTTGGTGGGCATTGTGGCTCTAAACCGGGTGCGCATGGAGATTCCACTGGAGAAGGAGAACCAGGCCAAGCTAGTTAAGTTCATGATTCGCATGGGGGTGTTCTCTGTGCTCTACCTGGTCCCCCTGCTGACTGTGATTGGATGCTACATCTACGAACACACCTTCCGAGGTATCTGGGAGACGACTTGGATGGAAGAAAACTGCAGGCGCTACCACATCCCCTGTCCATTCAAGGTAAACAGAGACGTATGTATTACTATGGGTGGAAACAATTTGATGGTGAACTGCTTCCATTCAAACCAATGATTGTGTGAGGATTCAGAGGGGATATAACCACATCTTGTTCAAATGGTTGAGACCTTAAAAAAAGGAAAGCATGTGGCATAGTGAGGAAGAACTTGTGGAGGAGGAGTATGCATCATTAGCTCAGTTAATAAAGCTCTCTAAACCAGGTCCACAAAAAATACAATCTTTGTTTTTTTCCCCCTGTTTATCACTGTCTTCTTGTCTTACACTCTTTCTGTTGGTTTTCGATCTCTCCATTCTTCTCCTCTCCTCCCTCTCAGTTGGTGTCTCTTTCTCAGGACTCGCTCAGTCATGCTCTGCTGCCTGTACTCTGTAAGGGCTTTGTCATGGTTATGAAGAGCGGTGGGAGTGTGGGCTTTTTATATAGTCTGCTAAATTAATAACCAGATCAATGTGTTTCCAGTACTCCCCATCCCATATAGGGACAAGTTTAATTAAAACAGTGACTTGGTCTCATGCAGTAAATATTTCCTCATGTGTTTGTTCATCTTGATACTGCACATGATCATTCTTGACAACTGGTGGCTAATTGAAATAGACTTTAAGATTGTGGGAGCAGGTGGGACTTTGCGTTACCTGTTAGTGTGTACATTTGTGCTCTTGTATTAATTTTCCTGTGACTACATGACGACAGATGTGCCTCTGGAATTTCGATATTACCATCTGTAAATGATTGATGTGTAATTTGTTCTTGGGTGTGCCATGACACAGTTTCCAAGTTAGACATTTTGAGTTGAAGTGACTTCAAGCGTGTGTGCGTGCGTGCGT